>OV651814.1:59069303-59116803 GCA_927349885.1 Psylliodes chrysocephalus | reverse complement strand
GATTAACACACTTTATTTTCTGTGAAGTACAGGGGCTGATGTGACCCCTTGGACCGGCGCGACGATCTAACAAAAAAATGAAAAAGCAAAAATTTTTATTTTTTATTTTAATGAATTAACCATAAATTATTTTACAATAACTGATAAATAAAACACTATATTTTTTTACATAAACAACACATAGGTAAAAAAAGAACCTACAATAATTATTATTACATTATAAACATAAAAAAGATCTCTTAATTTTGTTGACCCAAAGATCATATAAATAAACAAGGAACTCCTAATCTAAAGTTTTGCAGTTTCTTTGAGAATGAAATATTGGTTCAGAGCCATAGCCAGAGGCTGACTCATATGGGCAATGCTCTACCTTAAAATAACATTACCTTAAAAACAGCCAGTGCCTTACGCCATCTCTTTCTATTTATTTATCCATGTACATTGTTGCTTTGTAATCTTTTATTTATGAATTGTGCAACTAATAACTAAAGGAATTATGTAAAATAAATTATTTGACAGGAAATGAAAAGGTCCTTTATATAACATTGTGATATTAACATTGTGAGAATAACATTAACATTGTGAGAATAACATTAATGTTGTGATATAAACATTACAATTGTGAGAATAACAGTGTTAGATTAAACTTGTGAGATTAACATTGCAACATTAACATAAAGTGCTTCTCAAAAGTCCCCTCCCCCCTCTTTTCTTTTGAACGGTGATACTTAGACTGATGAAATTTGAAGGGTGGAAATGAACTATTGTGAGCTTCTCTACTAGTGGTAACAGGTGACGTAATAGGTGACGTCACCATCGGTGACGTCACCAGGCAACTGCAACCAATAATATTAAAAAAAACATCGTAAATAAAAAAAAAATAGTATGACTGAATAGGTATTCTAAATACCTTTCAAACGAGATGTCACTTGCCATAAGGTCCCATTTAATATTATTGGTTTCAGTTGCCTGGTGATGTCACCGATGCCTATTACGTCATCAGTCTAAGTACCACCGTTCAAAAGAAAAGAGGGGGGAGGGGACTTTTGAGAAGCACTGTATAGATAACATTGTAAGATTTAAAAGACGTTTCCTTTTCTATATGTGTTTAATCCACCTTACTCACACACGAGGATGAGAATGAATAATTTGCAGCCTGACCATATAGTGGGGTTTGTGATTTTGATCGCGAAAGGCAAATCATTCTAAAAGAAGGCGAAAATAGTTCCATTGGCCAGAAAGGCATTATTTTTATTGACTATCTTAAAAAGGATAAAACATTAAATGGACAGTAATATGCTGACTTGCTTCTTAATCAGCTGCAACAGAAAATACTGGAGAAAAGACAAGTTTTGTTCCATCAAAACAATGCGCAATGTTAAAATTCTATTATAGTAATTGCTATAATTGATGAACTGGGCTTTGAATTAATACCCAATGCACCCTACTCGTCAGACTTAGCCCCTTCGGATTTCAGTTTCATTCCAAACACAACAAAGTTTCACGCAGACAAGAAATATACGTACGATTTGGAAGTCATTTCAGACACAAACGTCTATTTTAGAGAGCTGGATGAATAGGCCTATAGGAGCGGCATAAATAGTCTTGAATATCGTTTAGCAAAGGGTATTTAACGAAAAATAAGAGGATTTTTAAACCCTTATTTTTTTTTCATCTACTAGAAATAATTCATCCCATTATCGTATGGCAACCCCCACTGTTAATACATTAACACAATATGAGTATGGATATGGGAGCCTTTGACAAAAAATACGCGATAAACTTACTTGAAAAGATAGTTAGATACAAAAAGTCTAGCAATTAGACCTCCTACAAGCTGTGGAATATATGTTTATTGTCCAGGTTAAAATACTTATTGACAAACACAATATTGTACAAATTACAAATAAATAAATAGTCATTAAATTATAAACAAACATTATTATAAATTAACATTAATGCATACATCTAAAATAAAATAGAACAAAACAAAATAAAACACATATCACAGTGTCTCGTCATTATAAAATTCCGTAATATTATAATAAGGCCTAGTTAACAGAAATCTCTTGATCAGCTTTCTAAAACAATTCTGTGACTCAACATCTGTCAAAGTATGTGATAGCCTATTGTACATCTTGATACTATTGTATATAAAAGAGTCTCTTATTAGTTCAGTTTTGGGAATAGGCAACTTCAAGTTACCCGTTTGGCGAGTTACACGGGATGTATTCGATTTATATTTCGACTTGTTCTTATGGATCATGCAACAAGTTTCTAAGATAAATAAAGATGTTAATGTTAATATTTCTTGTTTTAAGAACAGCGGTCTTAGAGAAGAACAAGATAACGATCCCGTTTTAAAAAAATGTGACAATGGAAAGAGTCTTAATGGGACTCTTTTATTCTTGAAAAAGGCTTATTAAAGCGAGTACAAGAGACTGATGATTGTTCAAGTTTGGATGCCGACCTGGAGAAGACATAGCCGGTGAAGATTATTTGATCCAACTACGACGAAAAATGGACGACATGCATGAGTTAGTTCGCTCGCATTTTCAAATCGCCAGTAACATAATGAAGAAGCGATACGATACCCAAGCCACAAAAGGATGTTTCAAGGAAGGCGATAAAGTCTGGATCCATAACCCAAAAGGGTTATTTTCCGAAGCTTCAAAGGTCTTGGGAAGGTCCGTATCTTATCAGAAAAAAATCAATGATGTCATTTACCGTATAAGTAAGATCCCGAACCGTAGACCGAAGTTAGTGCACCTAAACCGGCTGGCGCCATTTGAAGGTGACCATGACGAGGAAGAAGGAGTAAACTAGCTTCAAGAAACACCTGACCTTGTGTTTGAAGAATGTATGGATGCATATAGAGGTACCCGAAAAACAAGACATGGTGTTACAACCAAGTAACAACAAAACCTGCTGGCGGTTCCTAAAGATTACTCGCTGGTCCATAGCACTTTCGCCAACATCAACGACGCTCGAGATCTGGCATCCTTCTTCCGGAAGAAGTTTGGTCGATTCCTTAGTAATTGCTGGTTTTGAACATTTGAGAGAGCCCCCGTAGTTTAAAATATTTACCGTAAATCATATTCGTATTTAAAGACAGAAATTCATGCAAATTATCTAGACGGCTTTGATATCATTCCGTCGTCGTGCATTATTAATTTACTAGTTGAAAAGGTTATTTTTCTACACATTGAGGCTTCCGTTTTGACCATTTTCCGTCTCATAATCATACCGTTTTATTTCATTAATTTTAATTATTGAGAAATATATTTTCCAATTACAGGGAGCGCTGTAGTTTTCCGAATTAGTTTTTTTTTAGTTCTTTATAATTCACCTGTTTTATTTAACAAATTTTATTTAGTGAAGTAAACAGAGTGGATAATAATTTTTCTAATTAATTACTTTTCTGTACTAGTGAACCGTTATATTTAATTTAATTGTATTTGTGATTTCGGGCATATCTAAGGATATTTTTGTTTGTGGCGGTATTTAATATAAAAATTTTATGATATTTTGTATCCATTGAACTAAAAATATCATTTTTTTTGTTTTTTCACTTGTGGCGGTTTTTGATTGAGCCATCGAATGGTCGCTCTAGTATAATAATATTCTTAATCACTAAAAATACATTTTAAAAATATTATGTTGTAGGTTTCCTTAGTGCTGGATTATAATTTTAGTAAAAATCTCAGGAATTTTAGAAGCTAAATTAAATAATACAGAATTAGTTAAAGAAGAATATATAACATCTTAAATTTTGTTTTTCTTTCATAGCAGAATATCATGCTAAAAAACATTGTTTTTTATAAAAAGCTTTGTATAACTTATTAGGCACCAAATTTGTAAAATTCATAATAAATTTCATTATTTATTTAAAACAACAAAGTGAGTAAAAATCAACTAAAAACAAATGCAATGATTTAAAGGAGCATATTTTTCAATTTCTATATACATATTATTTTCTTTAATAATAGTTTAACAAGTAAATTTATTACCTCCAAAGTTACTTTTCACAGAAGAAACTATGTAATTCACATTTATATTAAAACTATGATTAGTACCAGTTGTAGGTAAATATCTTTTTTTAGCATCGTACAACTACCATCTTAATAAAAATCTAGTGGCCTTTGAAATATACCTTATATAAATACACTTTTTAGCTACTTTTGTACAATCGTTCACAATTTTAGCTAGTAGTGAACCTTATGCATTATAGGTTGATACCTTATGATCAGGGGTGGTTTCTCCATTGGTTCATTTACGATGTGTATCTCACTATTTTATTTCACAGATTTCTGTAAATGTTCAATTATGTGCTGCTATTTCAAACTTTTAGTATCCTTTGATAAAAGAAGTTGAATATTATTTTTGACTTCTTTAAACTGTTTATTTTACCTTATACATTTTTTTTTACTCTTCATACAGTATTCTGTGAAGAATATTATAGGTTCACTTTGTCTGTCTGTCTGTCCGATGTCACGTTTTGTGTCTGCATGATAATTCAAAAACGTGAAATGATATCAACTTGAAAATTTTAAGCAAAAATCAAGCTCTATAAGGGGCCAAAGCCTATTGATTTTTAACAAATTTGAATAAAAATAGGGGGTTAAGATGGGTTGAAATTAAAAAAAAAATCCTAAATTAAAAACGAAAAGCGATATCAACATGAAATTTTATGTAAAAATGAAGCTTTATAAGAAGATAAAGCCTATTTATACTAAAAAAATATAAATGTATTGGGGAGTTAAGGGGAGTTAAAATATTAAAAAAAATCCTAACTGAAAAAAGAAAAATGATATCAACTTTAAATTTTTAGCAAACATCAAGCTCTAAAAGGAGAAGAAGCCCTTTAATTATAAAAAAAATCTGATTAAATATGAAAAATGAAAAGCGATATCAACATGAAATTTTTAGTAAAAATCAAGCCCTATAATGAGTTGAGGTCTATTGATTGTGAAAACAATCTGGTAGAAAATGGGTAGTTAAGGGGGTCTGTTAAACTGCGAAGAGTATCATTTAAAATGCCAGGCATTATATATCTTTATTCTAGTTTGTATCTGCGTAATAGTATGTATTGTGATGGGACTGATCTTATAAAATAAACATTTAAAACATTTTAGCATTTTTTATCAACTTATGCAATTATAATTATTTATTTTATTTATGCAGTATTTTTTTCTTTGATATTAATTCAAGTTACACTTTTTAAGCGTGGTGACCGATAAGAAAACAATTTTTTTTCTTTTATTTAATAAATGAGAAGTTAATATTAACGCCGCACCGCTGTGCCGGTCGAAGTGAGGGGTTTTTTTTTCGTCAAAGCCTGCGATAAAAGCTATGCAATAGCTTAAAAATATATTTTTTAACCGACTTCAAAAAAGGAGGAGGTTATCAATTCGTCGCGATTTTTTTTTTTATGTTCAGCGATTATTCTTTAACACGGTGTCCGATTTCAATGATTCT
The DNA here is from genome assembly GCA_927349885.1 of Psylliodes chrysocephalus. Taxonomy (NCBI): domain Eukaryota; kingdom Metazoa; phylum Arthropoda; class Insecta; order Coleoptera; family Chrysomelidae; genus Psylliodes; species Psylliodes chrysocephalus. The sequence goes on along the minus strand of OV651814.1, from coordinate 59,111,325 downwards.
TTTTTTGTTAGAAAGGGGGTACCTCAGGGGTGGTCCCATATAAATTTATTCAAAATCTAATAATTGGGTCCATGAGAAAATCCTCAAACTCTTCATTTTTTATGTATGTTTAGCGATAATGCTTTACCACCTTGTCCGATTTCAATGATTCTTTTTTTGTTAGAAAGGGGGTACTTCAGGGGTGCTCCCATATAAATTTAGTCAAAATCTAATAATTGGATCCATGAGAAAATCCTCAAACTCTTCATTTTTTATGTATGTTTAGCGATAATAACCTGATATATATTTAAAAATAAACTCAACTTATAAAAAAAAGTCAGTTAACTAATAATGTTTATAGATGGTTTTCAATGTATTAAAAACAAAAAACAAAACAAAAATTACACTAATTAAAATATTCATTTATTAATAGTTGTAGTGCTTGAAAACAGTATGATGTTGATAATAATAACTACACTAAATAAAAACTCAAATAATAAAAAAACAGCGATATTGGCTCTTGTACAAAGTTTTGAACCGAACTTACAAATGATAAAATTATCGGAAAAATTGAACACCCATTTTAAATTACGACGAGCTGCCACCGCTTATGATACTCTTTTGTGCGATGGTTCAGTGTTTTCGATTCTAGTGAACCTTTGAGATATTCCTTATATACTTATATACTCTTTATATCTACTTGGGAGGCATGTTCAAAAATTTTGAAATTTTTTTTATGAATAGTAGAGTTAAAAATAAAACTACATTTTTTTTATTTTTTTTTTTATCTATTCATTTGCGGTAGTTATGAATTTTTTAAAAATTTATGACGTCACCGGGAATAGACCAATAGGAGCTAGCGCACAACGTTGCCGGCTAGAAGGTTTACGAGAAGTGATGTACGTTCGTTTGTGTACTCCTTCTTACTTTTAGACTTCTAAAACATCGTTAAACAAATATCTTTTAAATATATAATATCAAATGTTTTTTGAAAGTATTATTTCTGTTTAAACTTTTACCATATTTAAAGTTTCATTGTTTTAAAAGACACTTAATAATTCAGAAAATGGCAAAATGGCAGCACTGTGTATGGCATCTGTCATCATAGTGTCTCGATCAAGAATTTATTTGGAATTTGAGTGTTTAATTTTGTACTTTTTATAAATATTATGACTACGAAAAAGTGTTTTGTTCCAGAATGTAATAATGATTCACATTCATCTTCAAAAATATTTATTAGCGTTCCTAGAAATTTGGAAAGAAGAAAATCAACCTTCTACTAGCGATGTTTCTCGTGAACTTTTTAATAAAAATACACCGCCACAAGATGTAGCAGCAATTTCTGCTAATTGTCCCCTTCAGGAAATTGAAAATGAGGCTACTATAAATTCTTAGGTGTATAACCTAAAAACCCTTCTGGAAGAAAATGCAGAATCTCCTGAAAGTTTTGAAGATACCGAATTTATTCATCATTTTGTGGAAGAACTAGTGATAAAGAAATAATAGAAAAATGTGGGTATTTAAACAAACTGGTTCCTGGATCCCATATAATGGCAGATAGGGGTTTCAGAATATTCAGCTACTTGAAAACATGGGATGCACTTTAGTAAAGCCACACCTAGTGTATCACAGAATGAAAAAAGTTCTCCAGAAGATGTACAATTAAGTAAAAGAATAGCATCTCTAAGAATACATGTGGAAAGAGTTATAAGAAGGGTTAGTTAATTTAACATGCTATAACCACATTCGTGTGTGAATTTTAAGCAAGTACATTTACTTAGTAATATCTGCATAATTGCTTGTTAACTTACAAGAACCTATTTTGTAAGAGTAAATATTAATTTAATAATTTTTTTTTGTTTGTTTTTTTAATTTAATTTACCTAATTATCACATTTCAGGGATTATAATGAGTTTTTAAACAGCTAATGTAATTTTTTATAAAATTTTAACTTTTCGAACAAATCAAAGAGGAATGAGTACCTGTATATGCATAGATTTTTTTGGGACTAAAACTACCAAAACAAAGGCACCAATTTAGAGCAGTTTAAAATGAAACATTTTGACAAAAACGCCTATGTCACAGTGATAAATATTAAAAACAACCAAGTTCAGTTGAATGTGGTAGCAAAGTCTATATATTCCAATAAATCGAGTAACTACATGTGGTATCACTGCTGATAAATTTAAAAATATCACAATTCTTGCCACCTTTTTCAAAAAACCAGAAAGTGTGCCTTCTTATCAATCCATTATGAAAATGACAACAGTGATAAATGTGAAAAAAAAATTTAATGTTGCTATTCGTTATTACGATAGTAAAACATGTTTGCAGTTCCGTTTATTTTTTATGAAAATCTAAGTAAAAACAACTAATGTCAAAGGGTTATAATTTTTTTTCTGTCGAACCAAATATATCACAAAATTTAAAAATTGTTCATAGGTCAAGCTAAAGTAATATCTTTATTGATAATAGCATTAAAAAAGGAGAAAGAATAATATTGACTTAAGTTATTATTATTAACATTGGTGATTTTTAATAAAAACTCTTCAATTATTGTTTACAAACAAAAATATAAAAATCTGTGAAATTTTATTTATTAACCATTTAATAAAAAATGAGAAAAATGAAGTAAAAAACAATTTATTTACAAATAAAAAATATATATACAAATCCTAAGAATATAAAAGTACTGATTTATTTTCCTGTAGTGGATGAAGAGGTTTCTTTAACAATCTAGCCAAGTGTACATCAATATTTACGCATTTTGATAAATTAGAGCCTTTCCAATAACACTGAGTAGATGTTACAGATGGTTCCTCACTTCTTCTATGAAGCCACATATTTACAACCAACTGAAAAAAATAAAAGGGTTAGATATGCAGTTACAAAATAACTATATAACCAGCTACAAAATGCCTTTATTTTATGTAACAAGACGAGCAGAGCTTTACTAGCTCTGAACGAATCCAGTAAAGAACCTCGGATTTTCAAAACTTAAAAAAAACAATCTCACCACATTTTCACATTTTTGAAATATTATAGAGCTTTTCGAAAAAAACTGTCATTTTTAAAAATACAATTTTTTGTTAAACAGCTATGTCTCATTTTAGGCTATTGAGTATTATAAAATAAAAAATTACGGGATGCTTTGTTAGCTTCAAACGAATCCAGCAGAGCACCCCAGTTTTTTTTTAAACCACACCACGTTTTTTGGCTCCTACAATATTATAAAATATTCGAAATTTGGCATTTTAAAAAAAATTCGCAATTCCTTGCTGACTTCAAAGTTTTTTTCTGAAAACAAATGTACTTACCACATTTTTAGGATTTTAAAACAGCCTAAACATGTGTCATAAGTAGTTGTTTTTATATATATATAAAAAAAAAAAACAAATTAAAAAACTGAAGTGTCCTGCTGACTTTGTTCCAACAAAGCACCCTGTATTATTTAAAAATAGCAATTTTTTTAGTAAAGTTTTACAATATTTCAAGAGTCTAAAAATATTCTAAAAATGGGGTGTGGTTTTTAAAAAAAAGCTTTAAAAAACCGAATTGCTCTGCTGGCTTCTTTCGAAGGTTAGTGCATAAATATATGGTGTTGCTGTTTTTAAAGAAAAAACTTTATAAAACAGAGGTGCTTTGCTGACTTCGTTCGAAGCTACAGAGCATTTTAAGTTTTGCATAAAATTTTTGAAAAGGGTATAAAAATAGCCTAAAAATATGGCATATTTTTTAACTCAAAATTTCATAGGTGCTCCGCAGCATTCTTTGGTATCATAATTATTACTAGGTTCACTAGTTTCTAGATTATTTTAACACTTGCTGCGATTACAAAAAATGTCTATATGTCAAAATTAGAAAAAAAATATTTATAGGAATAAAGGGCCTTATACACTGTTTATTATATGTAATATAAAAACAAAAAAGCATAATAAATATTACAAACCTTGACATGCAGCATATCCTAAGTATATTGTGCACTAAAAATTTCATTTTTGTTAATTACAACAACCTCATCAGAAGGTTTTTGCCGTACTTTATGTTTAGGTGTAATTTGTCTCCTTCTCTCTTATGGAAAAAGAAATTATCCCCATATTCTTGCTTGGCAGATCTAAAAATAAAACCGGAGATAAATATGTTTTACTTGCTCCATATAAACTGTAACTACCTACTATTAAAACAAAGTCTTACCTTTCTGAATTTTGTAAACTGAGTATTGTTAAAAAATGCAGTAATCATCTCGGTAATCATATTTTCGTTTACAATGCGTAAAACACTTGATTCAACTTTTATAAATCCAGCTGATTTTCATATTAATAATAAAATTAAACCAAAACAAAAAACTAAGGTTAGGTGGTGTCAATTTTAATGTCACTTAGATGTGCGTTCACTTCGACATTCTGTTTGTCGGTTTGTTCGTTGGCTTGGTTTTGTATAACAAAAAAAACTTCGACACAAGATGATTGGTCTATTCCCGATGACGTATAATTTCAAATTTTAAATTTCAATTGGGCTTAATTTAAAAACTTTTGGCTTTTTTAACGAACTGACTATTTAGAATAACTTGTATAGCGAGTAACTATTACAATATAATTTATAAAACAGCATATCTCACATGTGAACATGGCCCATTGTTCAGTGTTTTATAGCTTATGGTATCACACATTTGTAATTGTGTCACCTTGTTATGTACCCATATTATTAATACCTACCTCTACTTGTGTAATATTGTTACTTGATTTCAAAAGCTTTTTAATAATAAATTTATACAGTTTTTTATTTTGTTTTATTCAGATTTTACTATATCCTCAATATACTATTTTACATAAAGGGTGTCCAAGGATGGACTGTATTGTATACAAAAGCAATTTTAAGGGGTGATTAAAAAAATTAAATGCTTGTTCAGAAATGAAAATATCAGAATTTATTAAAAAACATAACATTAATTGTGGTGTTTAAACGGATGACTAAAGTGTGATTTTCCTTCTGGTCCCCAACTTAGAGTAGGCCATTCTCTGTTGTAACTTGAACAGTCCAGTTGCCTATTTTTGTTTAGTTTTTGTAACCAGCCTACTGATTTTTTGGGTCGTCTTTTCAAAGTTGGATCGTTGTAATAGTCTATATTGTAGAATCCAAAGTGGATACTAAAAATATTTACAGATTTAAATTTTCCGTCATAAAAATAAACCATTTTTTTTATTAAAATCAAAATAAAATCAAAAACAAGATATAGGCCAGTTCATCGATTATGGCGTGAAAGATCATCACCACAGTATAAATATGGAACAGTAAGGCGACTCAAATTTTTCGCAAGGTCCGCGCATCAGCACTGTGTCTAAGCACCGCCATGTTGTCCGGATCAATTGACGAGTTGTAAAGTGATGTATTGTGGTTTCCAATGCCGCCTTCTGCTAGTATTGTATGCAGACAGTTGTCAGTTGAGTTATTGTGAAGTGCTTTTTTTCCAATTTTATTGTTTCATTTATTTAAATAAAACACAATATGCTGTATTACTGTGCAGTTTTTAACTATGTAAAGAACTCAGAAACAAGTTACCAACCTGGCGAATAATCCTATCAAATTAGCGTCGCCCGTAAAACTCTTGCAAAAAAGCGTGACCGATACGGATCAAAGGTACCGCTTGAGAGTCGCATTACTGATTAATTCCCTATACTGTGCCATCACTAACATACAAAATAATACTGCGTTTGAATATTCTCATTGGATGCATCTAAGATGTTGTAAATCACGTGATTCAATATACGTAAATGTAGTAGGACAGATGTGTCCAATGTGGATAAAACAACGCTTGAGGTGTAAAAAATGCATCGGATGTAAATATTCAAACGTAGCACGACGAGATTTATAAGTTACCACCAAGTTTAGGGACCTAAAAAAAATATATACTTTGAAAATAATATTGAAAATAATTATTAATTTTGAGAAAGATTAAAATCTGTCTAAGTAGAAAACGTAAACAATCAGGTATTTTCTTGACTAAAGCAATCTCCTTCGCACCGAATTATCTGCAAATCAAATCAATAATTCTAATGTTTTCTTTAGTATATATTGTAAGCACCCTTCCTCCACTTTGTCCAGTCGTCTTGAATTGTTTTTTTCTGCATGCTTCATATAGTTGATCCAAACTACAGGCGCAACATCGTTCCATACTTTGTTGACTTAGTTCTCGCTTCCATTTCTTCCAATGTGAATATTATTGTTACAGATTCCCCAAACCGATTTGATATGGGAGTAGTCGAAATACCTCATGACCTATTTTGATACGCGCTATTTCGTTAAGTGGTGTTTCATGACAGCGCTGGTGTGGTATAGTGTCATAATAATGTAGCCTTTTCTTAATCCCGCGTCTTTAATAAACCCATCGCTAGTTCTAGCATGTACAACTACAAAGCGGTTATCCATATTTTCGTGATATTTTTTCAACTTCTTAAAATTTTCTGTTTCAAAAATATCCACGTTTCATCCAGGAAATCAAACTTAAATTATGTTTGGACTTTTTCATATATAGCCTTAATTATGTCGCTTAAAAGCAACTTATTTCCAAATGAACTGCCTATTGTTTTCAATTTTGTATGAAATTCCATAATCTTTCATAAGACGCTATTAATTTGTATTAAAAGCATTCTAACATGTTTGTTCTATAGTTCTACACTCAGTATGTTGAATATAACATGCTCTCCTTATGCTTTTTCAGATCGTGAAATGTTTTTAATTGCTCCTTTTACACTGACATCATTTAGTCTTTAACTTCGCTACAATGTGTGATTGTCCCGACGTTGTTATTGCTGTGTCCTCCTTTTTCCGTTTTTATACGAGTGAGACGTCAAGCATCTGCAACTCGAATCATACATAGCTGAAAAGGGTATCAAACGTTCGTTGTTTCCCTTCTTCTTGGTTAGGTACCCCAACAAAGTAAGGATAATTTGTTTATTTTCCACACTTAGCTTGCTGCCAGGCATATTAGTATTTAAACCTAATGTCCATCAGGAATATAATTTTGTATTAAAATTTTAATTTCATAATTTGAAACGAAACGGTAAATTACCAAACCACATATTCGGTGATCGTTCATTGTATGTTGTAAGTAACAAGTGGCAACTAATCAGAATAAACTTCCCTAATTGCCCCGGGTAATTTAAATTAAGGTAAATGGCTGTATTAGTTTGTGATATTACTTACATATTTTACCTTCCTTTTTTTCCTCACTTACAAGTACATCGATGTATTTGTTTTATTTGTATATTTATTACACAAAGAATGCGTAAATCTATGCTACTTCATTTCCGGATCTGAGCAGAAGCGTTAATGGATAATTTGGTTGTAAATGTCTTCGAATGAGTTAGCCCTGGCGTATCTCTCCAGTTCGTGAGTGTTGCACCCTCCTTCCATTTTGAGATAATTTCTTTGGCAATGCTGTTTGCAATGCCCAGGAATGGTTCTGGTCCTATAAACTCAAATTCGTTTTTTTTTCTTGCGAGCACGTCGGCTTCATTGCCCCCCACACAGCCCGAAACCCAAATCAAAGTAACTGTGTTCCAGACACCATGTCGCTTAAGGGTGTTTACACAGTTCCAAACTAGCCTTTAGTAATTTCCGTTGAAGCTTAGGGCCTTGAGGGTTGCCTGGCTATCTGAAACTATCGTTATAGTCTTGTTAGCAGAGAGAAAATCGATCAAGTATCTCACTCCCAATTCTCTAGCGATCATTTTTGCTGTGAATATCGTGGTTATAGTGCCCATATTTATTGATATGTCAACTCTTGGCTTCTGATCGAAAACTTCCGCTCATAATCCTTTATCAGTTTTGGAGCCGTCCCTGTACAGCGCATAATCTGCTTGGGAGAGGGTTTTTATCTCCCTTGTTCCATACGCCTCTGTCTTCATTATGGAGTGTCTTAACCCACATACTTTAAATTTTGTGGTCTTAGCCACATACGTGGTCTTAACTAACATAAACTTATATTTAAAAATTTGTTTGTTTGGTTGTCATTCTTTTTCAGTTTAATGGCATCCTCCTATTTATGGAAGAATTTTCCTATTGGTTCGGTCATAAATTAGGGACATAAAGCTAGGAAACGCAACTAACGCAGCAACGATAGCGTCATCTATGCGTCTCATATGTTAACTAAAGGTACACGTCGTTTGTAGACCACTTGTAGACAGACAGTAGACGTGTACAAAAGTTGACAGTTTGTAAATATAAATGTCAATTAGTTGTATGTATATCGTAAAATCCTGAATTTGAATTTTAAATTTTGAGTTCATGATTGTGTTATCCTCTAGATAAATTAAGCGAAATGGTTGTGGTTGTTTTTGTGTGAAATTTAAGGACAATAATTATATTTTGTAATATTACAATAAGTCGGAGCACGTATTGCACTAAAAACACATGCCACGTGAAAAAATTTAACAACCCCAATGTGGCGTTCTTTAATTTACCAAAATAAGATCTAGCAATGTAAATACAAATAGTAGCTAACTTTTATTGAAAAGTGAGTATTTATTTATTATTCATTGCTTTAGAACAAGAAAATAGCTTCAAAATGTTAGAAGATTTAATATAAGAAGAAAAATATCTGAATTCCTTTTATTAAGCTTAAATAAGACACCGTTGGCCATTCGTTTGAAAAATAACAATAATGTTGAAGTTACAAATAACGATCTAAAATTAAAAAATATTTGTCATGAATTCATTTCCCGTTGCGTTGTTTGATATCGATGAAAGCGCCACATGGTGGGTCAGATGTTAACTGCGTTAGAGCTGATCGTTGTTAAGCATGGGCTTCTTATGGGCGTTTCCTATCTTTTATGTCCCTTATTTCTGGCTCTGGTTTTTTCTAGATGCGAAATAATACACCATGATATTTACATCATGATTCGTTGTATGGTAAGATTAAGCATAAGTTCTTATGTTTCCTGGTGTAATAACATATGTTCGAGCATAGAAAGAGTTTTTATTTATGATAAAGTTAAAATTGTGAAAATGTGTCTCTTATTATTGTAGGTTCTCGCCAAAATCGGCGAAAAAGACTTTAATATAAGATATGAGTATTAGAGTTTAAATGTAAGGAAAACGGTTGAATAATTAGAAAAGAACCATACAATACTTACGTATATCCTAATGGCCATTCAAAATTATCCAGTAAACTCCACATTGCAATTCCTTTAACTGTAACATGATCTATTTGCATGGCTTCTAAAATTTCACAAAAGTAATCCTACAAACAAAATAAAACTAATTTTACGTTTTTTACTTGTACTTATTTGAAATAACTGTTCAAAAATGACATTCACTTTTTAACAAATACTTCAGTTACTCCCCAGACAGCACAAGCCGTCCATTGGACGTCCATAGTTTGTCCAAATAATGTCTTGGATTTCCATAAACTTCATATGGATGTCCAAAAAATGTCCACGATGGACACTATAAAAATGACAAACCTTATTTTACTAGACATTTTGCAGATTAATGATAACATAAAACTGTGTTTGTCTACTAATAGGATATAAATTATGTTTTATAATTATTAATATAATTTATAATATTACATAGACATAATAAATTATTATAATTTTTATATTATAATTTAATTATTTATAACCTAAGCTTAAATTAAACTAAATTATTTCTTTTCTTCGCTACTAAACTGACAAGATACAAAGTAAAAGGCAATTTAAGCCAGACTTGAAGAAGAAAAGAAGAGATTAATAATGGCACACGAGTTCGTTTCGTTAGAGTTTAATGGGGTCTATTCTGTAACAATTCCTTTATATTTAACGGCCTTTAAAAATATTTTCTTCTTTACTTCTGTCATTATTTAAACGGATCTTTAAAATACATTAGAGGACTATCTTAAAGAAATCTGTTTAAATAATGACAGAAGTAAATTAACGAATACGAACATATTTTTAAAGGCCGCCAATATTTTTAAAAGCCGTTAAATATAAAGGAATTGTTACAGAATAGACCCCATTATCTGCTAATAAATAAGTATATTTAACATTAAATTATTTAAAATTCTAAAAATTAAAAAGCAAATCATTGTAATTATGTTGTAATCTTTATATTTTCGATTTACATTCAAATAATCCCTTTCTTTTAGACGCGTTGTTAAATGATGTATTCAAGAAAATGGCTTTATTAAATGCAAATTTATGTGGTGCAAATTCGAGATGATGTCAACTCCAAAACAGAAGCCAAAATGCAAGTAAATAATAAAGTCTGTAAAGTCGATTTTAGTTTCTGTTTTTAAAGGGGCTTCTTGAAAATGGCGAGGAATTGAAAAAAAAAGTTGGGAACAGAGCGTAATGTACTTATACGGCTTGAGCAATTTGAAAATTCAGAAACAAAAATTTGTTTGCGGTAAAAAATCAATTTTTTTTTTACATAATTGCCAAGTGTAGATGATTTGGTCTTGATAAATCAAGACTTTAATCTTTAGAATTATCCTAGAATTAATGAAACTACACAGCACATAAAAACTAAAGTAATAAAACATGTATCTGGAATATTTTGGAAATAGCCTGAAACAACAATATAAAACATGAAATCATAGCTCTAAGAAAGTCAGATACACCATCACAGAAATGTTACAAAAGCGCATATTACATATGCGTCACTTAAATAATTCTGGCTTGTAATGCAACTGAGAGAAGTTGAAAGCTGAAATTATTGTTTCCTCTCACAAAATGGATGTTTATGCACATTTTTAAGAGAATCCGAGAAAACAAAAATAGCTGCGTTCACGCGTTGAACACATCGGCCTCGTTGGAACAAAACACAACAAATGAAGGTGAAAAGAAGCTAACTATAAGGGAAACCTTAAGAAAAGGCCAAATAAGATTTAAGGAAATTTATAAATAAATATTTTCTATATTAATCACTCACACTAGTTTTAAGTTAGTTTGTTTTTAAATTTTTTAATTAGGCATTCCAAACAAAATGGCTATCAGTAGGTTTTGACAGGTTATAATATGGCAAAATTATGGCAACCATGTAGGCCTGGTGATTTGACAAGGTCAATGAAATAGATAGTTACATAGATTGATCATCCATATTTTTCAAATTAAACATTAGCTTATGCTTATTAAACAAGGGCCTATCTACTTTTCACAACAAAACTTTTTATTGACAGTTGCTGGTTTTCAGAATTTATCTAAAATACACGTAACATATATAGGTACTTAAATTGTTAATTTCCATAAATTAATTCAATAACTTTGTTAATTATAAATATTTTTATTGAAATTTTGGGTTTTTCATTTAGATGGTTTGTAAATCTACCAGTAAAATCAAAATTCTTTCCTAATAAACTTTAGTACTTTTTGACACGGATACCTTAAAAATGAATGTTGGTGAAGCAAATTTGGACAAAGGTATACTTTTTGAAGTTCTACATGATAAAAAAAGAATTGTTGAAATCGGATGAAAAATATGAGTTTTACAGAAGTGGTTGCATGTTAAAGTAATAAAGGTAGCAGAAGACATCGGGATTTGTTTAAACACTAAATAGGTAATTAAAGTTACATATTATTTTTTGTGATTCTGAATGTATCAAAACACTTTTAAAAAAATATCAGTTATACCGTGGATTGCTAATCAGGTACACTGTCAAGTCACATACAATATTTACACGAACAAATGGTTTAAGGTTATAGATATACCTAGATTGTATAGGTAAAATTAAATTTAAAAAATATGTAATATCAACGACACCGTTACTTACTGAATAGTAATCTATTCTGGCAACATCTTGTAAAGTAGATCCATCATCTGCTAATCCTATTTCTGTAAAGAAGATGCCTTGATCTCCATAATTCTGCTTGAGCCAATTTAATACCTTTCTAACTCCCCATGGAACAACCTAAAGAACACAGAATTAAAAACAAAGGTAAATAACTGTAGATATATTATTTAGTTATCCCCTATTCCTATACCAAATACGCGCCCATGATTCCGCGTTAAACTTTTAAAGTTACGACGAAACGACTTGCCGTTAAGTTATACTATTCCCTGCGAATTACTGAATCAATAGATCCAAAAAACGTTGACACGACAGATATACCTAATTATTATTATTTAATATTCAGACTTTGAATCAGAACGACGCTAATCACGAGTGAGTGCTAATGACGTATACGACGAAGACGAAAAGCCTACAAAACCTACATTTTATTACATAGTTGTTAATCCACATTTGTTAATTAAGGCATTCCTGTATTTGAACCTGTTGCTCTTTACTGTTTTTCAATAAACAAGTTATATAGTGTGTGAACAGAAGGTATTTTCCCGAGGACGTAATGGAAAACCTACATAACTATAGAAATGTAGGTAAATACAGCACGATAGATGTAGCTAAAGCCCCAGGAGCGTATATACAGAGTCGTTGTCTATTTGTTGGTTACTGCAGTATACTAACATCCTATGTAAATTTACATACACGTATGTTAAGGTATTTTAGAGTACGAGCACAGAAATCACTTCTAAATTTTCAACTTTAACACTGTAACTTTTTACTATCAATTTTTTATATACTCAAGTTAACCTAAATCGACTTATTTTCGACTCCAGAAACTGGTTAAATTTACTGTACATCTTTTTGTTACACCCTGTATATTCAGTTTTTATTTGTAAGTTCATATGTATACTAAAAATACTAGAGCAATTTGATTAAAAAATTTAGTGTTTGTGCCTTTTTAGAATTAACATTTGTTTTACTTCTTTTAAAGATTCCAATTCACAAAAACAGACTCTTCTCTGGTCAGATGATTAATTATGACTCTGACTACATTCTACGCATGTCACGCCATGACACGCCATGTCACGGCATGTCAAGCCATGTCAAGCCATGCCATGTCAAGCCACCCCACGCCATATAAGACATGATTAAATTCTAAGGATATAACTTCTATCAAATTATCCATCCATCAAATGCAGCAACAGGCGGAAGTGCGTTAATGATTAAAAAACTATTTTCCACCATTATGAACCAGGCTTTCAAAATCCAGAAAATCAGGTAACCATTAGCACTTCTAACTCTAAGGGGGGCAAAATTCCAATAGCTGAAATCTACTGCCCACCAAGACACAAACAGAAAAAAGAAAATTATATTTATGTATTTCAAAATTTCAAAAACTAGGTAATAAATTTATAATTGGTAGAGATTACAACTCCAAAAATACCATCTGGGGTTCAAGATTAACCACAGCCAAAGAAAAAGAATTATTCCGAGCTACAACAGAACTTGGATGTACATACCAATCTTCTAAAAAACCCAACTATTGACCTACCGATCAAACTAAGATTCCAGATCTTTTTGATCTCTTTATTCTGAGAAAAATTTCACCAAACTATACACAAGTAGAAAAAAAAATTTGATATGGATTCAGACCATTCTGCAGTAATTCTTACTCTAAGTGATAATATTATAAAGAAGAAATGCCGACCTTAACAAATCTGAAAACCAATTGGAAAGGTTGTGAAGATAATAATAATATTATTACTCTTCCTAATTCCGAGTGAATAATGATGGCACCTTTTGACTTACAGATGAGGAAAACCCGGAAAACCCCACCCACAATCATCAAAACGGTAATGCATGGCGATTTTTATAATCTGACTGTCATATCAACATAAATTAAATTTCTATTAATACGGCATCCATTACATCCTATAGGAAACCATACAAATAAATTCACATGGTCTTCTGTAGGATTCGAGGCCCACAAAATTGGCTGGTAAATGAATGCGAGCACCGTAGACACCTACGTCACCTTCCCGAGGACTTAACACAAATACTATTCAACTAACCATAGCACTAAAAACGAAAAACCAGCTAGATAAAGAACTGGAAAAGTGTATAGTGGAAATAGAGCAAGCTGCATAGAGAAACACACCAAAAGTAAGAAGATTAACAACTGGAAAAAACTGCCTTGTCGAGGTAAGATAACTGGTAACAGAAAAAAGAAAACTAAGAAATAAATAGCAGATGACAAGAACAACAGAAGAACGTATTAAATAGGGTTATCCAAAGATTGAGAAGAGAAATTCTAAATCACCAAAAAAGAATCATTCCTAACGAGGAACAGCTTGAAATTAGGCTAGTTACTTCCAATGAAGTTGCGAAAAAAAATCAGACAAACAACAACCCACAAAAAGCTCTAGGTTATAAATGGCTGAAGTTATTCTAATTCCTAAGCCAGAAAAACCTCCAAATGAAGTGTCATCATATATACCTATTACTTATTACGAATAAAATATAAGCTATTTAAAAAGCTACTACTAAAACGACTAAAATCAATAATGTAAAATAAAATCTGAGTCCTTCGCACCAATTTGGTTTTAGAAACAAACACTCGACAATAGATCAAGTAGACAGGATAGCTGATCCAAAAGGCTTACTAAGAAAAATGTATATGCTTAGCTATATTTCTTCCTTTACGTAGCCCAAGCATTTGACAAGGTTTGACACGTTGGCCTGATACAGAAACTTGAAAAAATGTTCCCTAGACAATATATCGACATTTCTCAATTATATTATCAAACAGGAAGAATGTTTAAAGTGAAGCAAGAGGAGGGATACTCCGAAATTAAATAAGGTGTCCAACAGGGCAGTATACTAGGACCAGTCCCTTACTTTTTATACACCTATAATATCTCTCAACAACACTATGTTAAAATAGCAACATTTGCGGATGACACTGCAATATTGGCAGTTGGCCGAACGAATGCAGAGACCTCAGAAAAACTCCAGGAAACCTGCAACACAATCAATCGATGGACAAAAAGGGGAAAATAAAAATAAATTAAACTAAAACAGTGCATGTTGAATTTACTCGTCGACAAAATGAACCGAAACAAATTTGGGCCAGATACCTAGGGATGAACCCAGATGTACGACTTAAATAAAAAGAGTACATAAATAAGCGTAAAGATCTTGAACTTAAATTAAAAAAAAAAAATGTATTGGTTCCTATGAGAAAAGTTGTCAGTTTATAACAAACTGCTGAATTATAAACAAATCCCAAAATCAGTCTTGATTTATGGATGTACCAGCCAGAGTAATATCTAACATGTACAAGTTTTTTAAAATAAAATCGTAAGAAATGCATCGTTAATTCAGAAAAACGTGTTTAAGCTCTATCCTTAGTTTTGTTGAAAAACACAAATATCCGGTCACGTAGCCGAAATTCCTAGACCGGAAGTAGCAAAACCGGACGACAGAAAATGCTTACAAATGGAGTTTTTATTGTTATTGACAGCAAAAAACAAAACAAAAATCCATCGATAAGCAACTTTACTTTGAATTTGACAGGTTACCCGACAGCTCTCACCACCGGGACATAGTACATGTTCTTCACCTCCTCCCATCTACTCAACTACAAATAGCAAGCAAAAACACGACATGCCACTATTTTCAGTCACACGACATGCCTCTAGCTGCACTCAGATGAGCGACTAGTATGTTTTACCGCTTATTGGTGACGACGCACTTATATTCTTGGGAATCATTAAAATATTAACTTACATTCCGATTATCGGCTCCCAACCTCCAATGCTGCCTTCTGGAATTTATCACGCGTATATCATTTTCGTAATGAGTTTCATTATATGGTGCTTCTGGTTCTTCGCCTGCCAAGAAAGTAGAATAGTGGTTTATTGCCAAGTAATCGTGGGTCCCTTTTACAAACTTTATTTCTTCTGGAGTGAATTGTGGAAGACGACTTTTCTTATAACCTTCCTTTTTACTTCTTTCAGCTATTCTAGCCTTAACTATTGGTGGCCAGTCTCCAACGAATATCGGATGGAAATACATGCCGTACTAAAATCAGAAAACATTTTGTACTTTTATTTAATAATATTTATATTTATTAAAATTGTATTTATTTTATCTTTAGTCCACAAATTTCCTGTAGAAGTTACATTTACCCAAAAAATAATATCTAATAAAGAGTATATCTACACGACGTAACTTAATTCTACGGAATCGCGTGCCGGAAATATTAAGTTGGATTAATTATTATACGTTTGGGGACATACGATAAAAAAAAAATTAGAAAAATTAAATGTAACTCCCCAAAACAAAGGACATTTATCGAACCTTATTGAAGAAACCTGGGAAAGCTTGGCAGAAGATGAAAATTTATCAATAAATTTAATTAACTGAGGGCCTAGAATCATACAAAAAATTATTAATAATAATGGAGCTATGACAAGGTATTAATTATTTATTTCATCTGTTTTCAATTATTGTGATGTGTAGGTATTTAAATTTCACACACTCATTTTAAATTTAAGTTACTTTTTTTGCATTAATGTTGCACAAAATGTTTAATTTGTTCATTGCATTTTATTACTTTACAAAATTTGTTTGTATGCTTACATTTATTAATATTTTCATTGTGCTGGCAACGTTGTCATAGAAATTATAACCTTTAAAGTAGTTTAACATGGACTAATTTTAAAAGATCAATTTTACACAGCTTGAAAAACACGAAGTGTACCTACCAGGAGAAATGGATCCAATAACATTTATTTGTTATTTATAAAGACAAGTCAATTAGTCTGATATGTAATGGTCGCGATTTTAAAAGAGTACAATTCTAAAATACCTTATACCATTAAAAATTTGAAAAATCCAAAAGTTTTGTTATGTTGTTGGTAAGAAAGTGGTGGAAATAGTCGGAATATCTAAAATTTTTATAGACAATTATATTATCCTTCAAAATATGAAACTTTTTCGCTATTTAACCCCCAAGTATATCTTGTAGTTTACATAGACTTAAAATTTCACTTGACACAACAAAATGTGTTCAAAATTAACAGCTCCTAATTCAAATAGCCTCTGTTCATTAAAAATGCATATTTTAGTCACACAATGATGAGACTATCATTTTACAGCCTTTTTTTTGTTAACGAGACTTAAGAATATAGTAATAGAGGTTCCAAAAATAATTATAATCATAAGCAAGATGGTACAAAACTTACTGCAGCTAGGAAATTTATTTAGATATAATTTAATACCTAATATACATACAATGAAGTTATATATTTGTTTTGTTAGATCTAGACTGCAGCATGCATCAATTGTATATAATCCAACACATAACATCTATAATAGTCTTGCTATTAAAATTGTTCAAATAAGTCAGTGTCATATCCGAGAATACCGATCAAGAAGAAGCGACAGTAGCTGTCGGTGCCTTTGATATCGTATGGACCTTTTTCAAAGCATGACTTTGATTAATACACAACTTAATACGCTGAGAAAACATGCTTATTTTCTACACTGAGCGAAATAGTTTGGCAAATTATCTGAAATCATTGTTATAGTCCATGCGCAAATGTTGTAATGTATCCTATGTGGGGATATTAACATAGACTTTTTAATAGGGAGCAGAACCAGGAATGAATTGATTAATTTATTTTTAGAATACAATATCAAACACCACATTAATGAACATACAAGAGTAACAAAAACTAGCCAAACCTGTATTGACAATATATTTTCAAATGATAGGATAAATAATATTAGAGTATGTGACTCTTTTCTATCTGACCATACTTATCAGGTGGTAGAATTTGAAGGGTACCAAATCGGAGAACACAATCATAAATTTACATATAAAAGAAACTATAGTGACAGAAATACTCAAACATTCTACCAACTAATAAGAAATGAAGAGTGGAAAGGATTGTATGAATCTGCATCAATTTTCCATGACAAATTAAAATTTTTTTATGATACATTTATCTCTCATTACTATTGCTCTTTTCCCATGAAAAAAACTAAACAAAAAGTAAAAAGAAAAAATGGTATGACCCTAGAATAAAAAGTATGCATGACCAATTATGTGAAATGAGGAAAATTGAAAAACGATTAAACAATCCATTCTATACTTCTAGGTACAACGAATTTAAAACAACCTACAAAAACACTGTTAAATATTACCAAAAGAATAAAAATAACGAAATAATAAAAAATTCTGTAAATGTTATGAAAGATAGCTGGGAAATAATCAAAAATGAAACAGGTACGGTAGTTCCTGTATACCAGAACTAGAAATCAATGGAAACAAAATTACAAATCCTCTAGAAAAAAGTAATGCAATAAATAACTATTTTGTGGGACTAGCTGACACCTGTCCCAGACCAGAAGGCAATGCTAGTATTCAAACGGTAAATTTTCCTAACGGGTTCTTTCTCACACCAGTAGTCCCAGAAGAAGTAATAACTTTACTGAAAAAAACTACTACTAAACCCTCCGCTGGTTCAGACAATATAAATGGTAAAATTCTGGCTGTGGTCGCTGAACACATGTATACCGCTTACATACCTAATTAACTTATCATTCACTACCGGAACTTTTCCGGATCTTAAAGAGTCTAAATGCATCCCAATCTATAAAAAGAAAGGCTCCTGTACAGACCCTAAAAATTACCGCCCTATATGTATACAGAGTCAAATAGCTAAAATTTTTGAGGCAGCTTTTTCCACTAGACTAGTAAAATACCTCGAACACTTTAAGATAATCTCAGACAGCCAGCATGGGTTTAGAGCTAACAAATCAACTAACACAGCAATCTTAGAATGTATAAACTATATATATGAAGAACTTAACCGGAAACAACATATTATAGGTATTTTTTATGACCTTACTCGTGCATTTGATTCAATAGACCATGACTTACTATTAAAAAAACTTGAAGGTATAGGTGTAAGAGGAAAACCACATGACTGGATAGTCTCATATTTGGCGGATCGGTATCAAACAACAGCTATCGATGGGGCTACCTCCGAATGCAAAAGAAATGAAGTAGGCATCCCACAAGGCACATTACTTGGCCCAATATTTTTTATAGTTTTTATAAACGACATTTCAAGTATCTGTGAAACATCAGATAAAGCTGTTTTTTATGCGGATGATGCCAATGTGATACTGTCTGAGAAAAGTGTCAATAACCTAGTAGAAAATGGAAGTAACGTCACATTGGAATTTGAAAAATACTGTAAGGAAAACGGTCTCCAATTAAATTGTGAGAAAACCTTATATATGAGATTTTTACCTAAAAATATTGCTCCTGATGAAGACTTATTAATTAAACTCTCTGGAAAATCAATAGAAAGTACTCTATCAATGAAATTCTAGGTGTAACTCTCGATCCTAAACTAACATGGGAACTTCATATCGATAAGCTATGCTCAAAGCTGAGTAGTACTTGCTTCATTTTGAGAAATCTTAGGGATAAAGTCTCCTCAAATATATTGCGATTATTATATTTTGGACTAGTGCAATCTCAGTTGCAGTATGGCTTGTTGATATGGGGTTCTTCCTCACACATAGATAAAGCGTTCATCACACAGAAAAAAATTGTTAGATGTATGGATAGAGCTCATCCATTAGCAAGTTGCCGAAATCTATTTAAAAAATATGAGATTCTAACAGTGCATTCTTTATATATCTTACAATTAATACTGCATATCTATGATAATAAGAACCAATTCATATTAAACAATGAAATTCACACATACAACACCCGCCATAACGAAGAGATCCATGTACCCTTCTCAAGACTGAGAGTGAGCCAGAATTCTCCCAATTATATAGGGGTTAAGTGTTACAATAAAATTAAAATACATATTGATTTAGTCGGCCCAAGGAACGGCATAAAGAATAAAATTATTAACTTCCTTCACAATAACACATTTTATAATATTGAAGAATTTCTCAATTTTTGAACCACACAATGAAGAGCTATCATAATCCTTATCCTGGTCTTTCTAATTTTTAAATTTTATGTTCGTTCTTTTAAATTAGTAACTGTCGGTGTAAGTAAAATTAAGTTATATGTATAAGTATAATAATTACTATGTAATGCTTTTAAATTTTAATTTTAATTAACTATAATGTTTTTAATTGACTAGCCTGATAAGTGGTATTTATTATGTGAACGAATGTACTTTTATGGTGAATAAATGATTTTGATTTTTTGATTCTATTACAACACAAAGAAACACCAAAAAATATCACTTAACAGCTCACAGACTAAACACAACTTGAACTGACTTTGACAGATAACATGATTTTGAGTGATACACAACTTATTTTCGCACATGCGAGTATCAAAACGGTACACCGAAAATATCAAGCTGTCGCTTCTCCTTGATCGGTATTCTCGGGTCATATCTTGTGGACAACATTTATCAGCTATAAGATTTTTCCATGGGCAAACTGTTATAGTGCTTTGCTATAATGAAGCTACACATATGCCGTAAAATGCAGCAAGTTTAATTCTTGTAGGATATTTTACATGAAGGGCTAGATTGCATTGAGCTTCATACAAATCAATACAAACATTTTTAACAGTGTTCCAATTTTTCAAATAATTAGCAGTTATCATTGGTTTTAAAAAACAGACTTAAAAATAGTGCAGATGCTCTTAAATATTGAGATTTTTGATTTCAACATAGATCATCAGATCTTGTCCAAATGTATCTTCTTTCTAACAAAAAAAAAAAAAAGAATCATAGAAATCGGACAACGTGGTTTTTAGACGATTTGTTTTTCCCGTTGGATTTTTTAATCCACAAGAGACCTCTTCTATAAAGGTTTGTTTTTTAGTTTTTCCCTAAATAATCATGTCTCTACGCAATGATTTTGTCTTTCTCTGTCACGTTTTTTGTAACGGAAATTTATTTAATTCATGTTATATTTTTTTTGCAGATGAAAATACGATATATTTAAAAGAGTGGGGCTATTTTTTATTTCTAAGAGAGCATTTTTTTTATGGATAATTTCCATCATTCTTTTTTTTTTGTTAGAAAGCGGATATTTTAGGGATAGTTCCATATACAATTGTTCAGGATCTGATTATCTATCTCTATCTCATCATTTAAGGACATTTGCACGAGTTTAAAGTCGTTTTTTTTAAAATTACTTTTATAACTTGTTGGGTGATATTTTCAAAAAACAATTGTGTTCTTATAAGTAGTATTTCTTCTAATTTATGTTCGTCTCTCTCTCTGTAACATAATTGGTTTTTATCTGTTGAGCAGTGTACTAAATAAAACAAGATATATCAGAAACATTGACATAGTTAATGGGTAGAAGGAGATCAACTAACCTCAAATTGCCGATGTCTTTCTGCTGCTGCTACATCTTCAGGTTGGTTGGTTTCAGGCTCATACCATTGACAGTCCATTGCAATTGAGAGTGGTGCTGAAAACCAAAATGTTAAATAATCAGTTTCGTTATAAAGCTAAATTAAATAAATTCAGGTCCAAAGATGTTTGCAAGAGAAGTTATAGCTTACCTTTATAATGTGGAAATTCCTTTTTGTACATGCGATAAACTGCAGCATGAGCTTTAATTATATTATAAGCACACTGGTAGTCCAATATTCCACTTTTTTTAATTCCAGGAGCAAAAATACCTTCACCATATGAAAACCGACAATATACTCTTGGTTCGTTAATGGTTATCCACATACCAACCTGGGGAAAGTTTTTGATGACAGCTCTAGAGTATTCGACAAAATGGTCTATAAGGCATGGATTTGTCCAATCTAAACCATCTTCGAATAATTTCAAAGGAAGATCCCAATGAAAGAGAGTCACTACGGGGGTCAATCCGCGACTTAGACATTCTTGTATTAAGTTGTGGTAGTATTTCAATCCCTTTTCGTTAATTTTTCCGACGTAACCATTTGGAAAAAGTCTGAAATATTTTTGTTGTTATTTTTAATTGATTGACGTCCATGGACTACAGGTCTATAATCTACAACGAGCATTTCGCATCATGAAGTGAAACCATGCAGTTTAGGGGGAGAAGCACATTCATGCTCTAATTTGAATTCCAGTTTATTACCAACAACAAATGACGACATTATAAAACTGATTCTTACCCGGTATAAACACAAGGCATTTCAAACCCTTTTCGTTAATTTTGCTGACGTAACCGTTTGGAAAAAGTCTGAAATATGTTTGTTGTTATTTTTAATTGATTGACTTCCATGGACTACAGGTCTATAATCTACAACGAGCATTTCGCTTTATGAAGTGAAACCATGCAGTTAGGGGGAGAAGCCCATTCATGCTCTAAATGGAATTCCAGTTTATTACCAACAAAAAATGACGACATGATAAAACTAATTGATTCTCACCCGGTATAAACACAAGGTAGATCTAATGTATTATAGTTTAGGCCACAGTTAAACTTCGGTATAGGTAGCATAGGGTCACGGTTCGTGACTTAGGGTAATGTATTTTAAATAAGAGAAGGTTCGACTGCGTCCAAGATTGGCGCAAGCCGTTCACAGGTTCTCATTTAAAAACATATTTAGTTATTAGTTTGCATTGACGTTCTTAGGACACCTACATACTGGAATGATACTAGATGCAAATTTTTTAAAAAAATTGTAATCTCATCTTACTATAATGGAAAAGAAAACAATTTCATTACAAATTCTGATTTTTAAAACGTGTTTTGCGTCTCCTGAAGAAGGTATCTGTTGGTTTATACGCCCTTCTGCTATGACGCCCTCGATATTATTCTGCGAATTCGAATAATATCTACTAGTGTCGAAAATAGTGAAAATGAAAAAACTAAAAGAAACAATCACTTTTGACGGTATGCATAGGACTCGTCACGAAAATGTTACCGCGTCGCATTGAGTCACATCAGGGTATCTATTCTTGAATTTAATATACTTGTAGTAGAAAGTATGAAGGAAGAATGAGACAGAAATATTTATGCACTATCCCCCACTGAAAATAACCGCAATAACTTTGACAATTCTCACTATGAACATCTTATTTCAAATTCTGAATAGATGTAAATAATGGGTGGTAATAATAACACATGAGTCTGAGCACAGAGCGAAGGCTCGGAGTGTGAGACCAGTATCTGAGCCTTTACTCATATTGGTACAAATGAATACTAGTTAAGCATTTAATCTAATATCTTGCTTAATCTCAAGTATCTTGAGCATACGCTCAAATGTGTGTCGTATTATTATATATTATACCATTATTGTTGATTCATCTGATAGAACTCAAGCTGCGTCTCTTTAAAAGTGTATTCACCATTTTCATCCGGTGACAACTCGCAAACTTTTAAGTATTTAGAAACATTATGTTATATGAAGCAACACGCTATGATCTGTGGTAACTTTTCAGTCGCACGTCTAATAATTGTGTGTTTTAAAATAGGGAACCTCTGTTTTACTTGTCCAAAACACCTCTCGATGATGACCCTTTCTCTGGTAATCATGTTGTTGAATGCTTGTTCCACTAAATTACCAGGTGTTCTGAAAATTGTCATTAGCCATGGAGTTAACAACAAATCCTGCATTGCCTAGGAGCACTGCATGAACTTAATTTCTCCTAATAACTGGCTGGATATCTGAATTAGTCCAAATACAAGTATCATGAACTGAGCACAGCCAAGTACTATCCACATTAATAAATATTTCTGCTATCACATTTGACATGGTTGGTTGACGATTTTCCTATATCTGTAGCAACATCTGTCTGAAAACCAAGATACGCCACATTTCAAAAAAAAAAAAAAAAAATGCAGTACCGTTAGAGCTGCTCTGAGTGACCCAAAAAGTATTCATTTATTTATTTAAAATTTTCTTCTTCCAGTTCACGTATCTACGCACTGAACACTTTACGACCGCGTAAATTGTTTAAAAATTCAGTTTGCTATTGACTAAAATTAAACCAAATCGACCAGATGCTCTAGTCTTCATGAAAATATTTATATTTACTAATACAGACTGGAGCAAATGCTTACAACTAGAGTCAACCAAGTTTGAGCAAATGCGCCGCCTTATTTATTAATACCAGTTGGATCTAATTTGAATACTTGAAGTCTGAGCGTACGCTTCATTTAATTAATGCCTCTCAATGTAATCTTGACTGAACTACATCTCGAATAAATAAAAGGAAATGTAATTGGAGCAGATGTGTTTCAAGCACAGTGTTCGATAATTGATAATTGAACCCCTTTATAAAAAGTGCTTGGTAATTGGTAATTGAATTTCGCATTACAA
The DNA here is from genome assembly GCA_927349885.1 of Psylliodes chrysocephalus. Lineage (NCBI taxonomy): Eukaryota > Metazoa > Arthropoda > Insecta > Coleoptera > Chrysomelidae > Psylliodes > Psylliodes chrysocephalus. Next base: position 59,087,266 of record OV651814.1, on the reverse strand, counting down.
GCCATTTAAAGCACTCGAAGTAGCTTGCAAGCACTTAAAAGGTTCCGAGTACCAGAGGACTTTCAAGCACAACTAGATTTTAAGAGCTTGCTCATGAATTATTAGTGTTTTTGTATTTGTTTTGTTGTTTTCCATTTATATTCAAATTTTTTATAGTCGGAGATCCCACTGCGAAATTTTGTGAATAAAGTGTTAATGACAAAATTTCTTTTTGAACACTATACTCTTATTGATTGTGTTACGCAGCACCCTGCAGTAGCCTGCGGCTATTATAGGAAACGTACAGATAGAAAAAGAAGTGGAATGTTACTCATCGCCCTACAGTGTGCTGCGGTCGTCATAAGTAAAAGTACAAGTAGAAGAAGATATAATATTTCAGAAATGTCATTACCCGTCAAGAATATTTTAGACGACAGTTTGAGAAGGTTCGAGAAGGGTCAAGCTACATAAGGATGATCCTGATATCAGTTTTCAGTTTGATGATAGACGTTATACGTTAATGGTATCAGTTATATAATTATTGTAAAAGTTGAATCGAGTTATTGTAAAAGTTGAATTGAAATAAATTGTGATACCAAAAACCTGCGTAACATTGGTGACAGCGGTGGGATCTAAAATAAAAGTTACTCAAGCATTATATTCATGGTAAATACAAGATCCACGATGCACGAAGCAGATATGGATACTTCAGGCCCACCAGCATGGTTTTTTAAAGATGGAAGAGGAGAGAAAGAGGCAAGAGGAGGAAAAGGAAAGGCGAGAAGAGGAAAAGGAAAGGCGTAGGAAGGAAGAAGAGGAGGAAAAAGATAGGCGTAGGAAGGAGGAAAAGGAAAGGCGTAGGAAGGAAGAGGAGGAGGAAAAAGAAAGGCGTAGGGAAGTTGAGGTAGAAATTATGAATGGTTTGCTGCTAATTCAAGAAAACTTTAAGCAAGAGTTAGGTCAGCTAAACAGCCGAGTAGACCTCTTAACGCAACAACAAGATAATTTAAAAGCCTATTAACAACTGCAGCAAGAGAATCTAAAAACCAATTTACAGAACCTTAAAACGAATTTAGAACAACAACCAGATATTTTAAAAACTAATGTAAAACAACAGCAAGAGAAGTTAAAAACTAATTTGGAGCAACAATAGGAGCATCTAACTCATTTAGAACAGCGGCACCAGCATTTAAAAACCAATTTAGAAAGGCAAATTAGAGCTGAAATTGTAGAGTTAGAAAGAAGAATTCGTAGTCAAGCTACGGTAAGCAACATTGAACCTAAAAACGCTACCTCGTCTGCATCCATAACCGAACCAGTTTTACAAAACTATACTAGCAAGACCCTCAAGCAACCCACGTTTGACTCCAATTTGAAGCTGCAGCTGGAGCCAATGGCTGGACCGAGAAAGAGATGGCGGCTTCATTGATAGTGTCACTGCGAGGTCAGGCTGCAACCGTTTTACAATTACTTCCTCAAGAGGAACCCAGTTATTCATCTTTCGTCCAAGGTTCAGAGACAAGATATGGCCAGCAGCATTTGAAACAGGTATTCCAAAGCCAGCTAAAAGTTCGTTGTCAGAAACAAAATGAGAATCTACAAGAATTCGAAGCCGATATTAAAAAATTGCTTTATCTGGCCTATCCACAGGCACCTAAAGATTTCTTAGAACAAATCGACATACAAGCATTCATTGATGGACTACAGGACGTGGAAATGCAGCAGGCTCTTCGGTTACAACACCACAAGACGTTGAGTGAGACACTTATTGCAGCCCAGGAATATGAAGCAGCAAAAAGTATATCTAGATCTTCTCGCGCAAATTGAGAGAAATTCGATTTCAAGAAAGTGAAGAGGTCACTACCAATACTATCCCTCAACCTACCCTCTTACAAATTTTAAATATCCTGCAAAGTATGCAACGAAATAGCCAAAACGAAAGCAGAAGATGCTTTAATTGTGGAAGAATTGGACACCTTCAAAGAACTTGTCGAAGCCGGGCTCGTTCTATAAATCGGGAATCGAGGAATGATACCAGAAATTCCCCTAGATTAACCTCCCGAAGCCCGTCACGAAGTCCCTCAAGAAATAATTACAGCAGATATGCCTCTCGGAGAAGCCGGTCATCCACACCTAGCCGGATTTCAAACAATAGTCAGGGAAACGAATAAAGTTCGACACTATGGGGCAGGCGTCGGCTGTAACAGAGGGACCCAAAATTCGCACTTATACCATAAATAAAAACGAACAAAATCTGGTGCAACTAAGTCTTTAATTTAAACAGGGAACCTGCATCGAAAACCACAACCAACTCGAAGAAGCTTAGTTCTAGAAACAGCAACAGGGCACACTACTCCTCTACTCCTGTTCTAGGCGAGATATCAGCAACCGTACAGATTTGTAATACCCTGATCCAACACTTATTTCTGGTGGCCGATATTAAGGATCAGTGTGTCCTTGGTATGGATATTAGGCAAAATAAGTTTATCATCGACCTTCAAAACAAGATCTTGGTGATTGGAAACGAGAAAATTGTCCTAAATTCGGAAGAAAAGATTCAACAGATAGAGGTCCTAGTAGAAGAAGAAGTAGAAGTACCCCAAAATTCTGAAGCTGTCGTCTCGGCAAAACTTAGCGAGAAATCACACGGTTTACATGTGGGCATTGTGGAAAGTGAAGAATTTGTGAGTGACGGAATTCTGGTAGCTAAATGTCTTGTTAACGTTGATAAACTAATTTCAGTAAGGTTTGCCAATTCATCAAGGAGACCATTCAAACTAAAGAAAGGACAAGAAATAGGGCTCTGTACACAGGTGGAAAACATAACCAAGTGCGAAGACCGTTACACTGGGAAAGCCACCACAAGTAACTCAGTTGACGCCAGCTTTGTAAAACAACTAGTTAATAATTATGACCACAGCCGAAGAACTTAGAAAAGTCAAAGAATTTATCAATTCCAACTGTGACATTTTCGAGACAGGAAAATCTTGGTGATTGAAACACTTTTTTAAGAGGTTTGCTCTGATCCCATGTACATGTACATAAAATTATGTTAAGCTGTTTTAGAGTAGGAGCGAAAAATAAACTCTCAAATTTCTATTTCAACACACTGTAAGTTTTTTACTATTCGTTTTTTATGTAAGCAAGTTAGTCTTACTTGTCATATTTTCGATAGTTAAATTTACTGTATCTTTTTGTTACACCCTGTAGATTCGAATAGTAAATCGTGTCTCATTTTGCATGCTTTTTTATCATTACCTTGGCCAAGAGATAGAAAATCGGTAAAATTGAACACCAAGATTAGCTAGTAATTTAATATCTTCTTTATATCTATGGTAAGAGTCGGCAGCTATGTCACCAGTATCATTATTTGCGATTGTGGAAGGTACTCTGTGAACGAATTCATCCCAGACACTCAAGCCTTTTCCGTCTTCTCTCCAAGCTCCTTCTATTTGGTATGAAGCTGTTGATGCTCCAAAAATAAAGTCTTTTGGAAATTTACCATTATTTCGCAGACGATTAGCCTCACTTAATCTGTAAAAAATAATAAATTAAATAGAATAAAAGTAGAGTTTCATAAACAGACGTCATTTAAAGATTGTCAATTAGTCCAGTGTTTGATTATCTCAGAATTCTTTCGGACTACACCGATTTAGATGAAAATTCCACACCTGTAATTTTGAACCAATCAAAATACGTGTTTTTGACAGATCACCATGGCAACGGAGGTATTTTAGTGGAAATTTTTTCTCGTAGGGTACCCAACAGCGAATTATACTGGAAATTTTTTGACGTTTACAATAACAGACCATTTTTGACAGACTGGTTTTTATTTGTTCACATAATAGGTTTAGTTTTGATACATTTTAGTTACAATGCTAAGGTGTTTTCTATATTCTTCGGCCACTTCTTTTCTTTTTAATGGCGAAAATGCAGGACTTTGGATGCTTTGAATTATGTGTCTATGTCTAATAAAATATATATAATATTTAGACACTAATTTATTCACCTTTTTCCCATTCAGCACTTTGAATTTTGCGTAGTTTAGGTGCAAATATTCGTGGACAATTCGGAACAAATTTTCGTTTTTCAAGTTGGAGCCACAATCCTCTATTAATCCGAGTAAGTAAGTCATGGTGCGAAGATTGATCATTACATCAGACAATTTCACGCATATTTTGCATAGCGTATGATTTTCAAATCGATTCATTTTTAAACAAATAGGTAATTTTGTTGGTTTTACTTGCTGTGCAATATTCTTTATCGCAACAAAACGCAAGTTATTTAATGTTTTGAACTGTCAAAATACAATGATCACAGCCTCCTATGATTGATGCTTGCTGACGCTGGTTATGAATTTCATACCATTTTAAAGCGCTCCTAACGCATGTTAATAAAAACGCAGAAAAACAATTTTCTACCACTTGTAGTTATTCAAAACTTACGTAAAATTAAAGAATACACTATTTTCTATTTTCAAATGGTATTCCCATGCAACTACAATGAGTAGAAATAAGCAATTTGAAGGCCTAAATAATTGCAGCCAAAGCTATGACGCGTTGTGAATCTTCATGCTGCTTTCCGAAAAACCTCTAAAATTATAATTTTCTACCACTTGTAGTAAGCTGATGTAACTATAAAATAAAAGAATATTACATTTTTTGTTCCTAAATGGCACTTTTGAGGTACTACAATCGGTAGAAATCAACAGTTTATAGGGTCCATTGGTGTAAAGACAAACTGAATATTATTATGTACCTAAAAACTGTTCCTGTACGTATGTATCTATACAAAAATAATATTTTTTTCGTTTTCTACCACTTGTAGTAGCCCGAAGTAAATAAAAAATCAGAGAATGTAATATATTTCATCATAAAACTGCAGTACTGTGTAACTACAATGAGTAGAAAACAATATACCTTGATTAAAGGGCAGGCTGAGAAACCATTACCGAAATTGCAAAGCACATTAAATTAAATTTGATAAAATTATAACTTTCTAACACTTGTAGTAATCCAAAATTGATATAAAATAGAAAAATATATTATGTTACGCTTTAGGTTGCCATTTTCATGCAACTACAATGAGTAAAAATTTCAGAATTATCGCAGGTTTTTAACCATAGACCTAGAGGATGTTATCGAAATTTGTATTTGCCTAGCTGGGTTTCCAGGAGTTGAAAAATAATATAACAAAATAGAATTTTAGTTTTTTATTTTATAATATGAATACGGTTACAATTGATAACACTTAAATCTAATTATTTATATTATTTGGACTATTGTAGTTATTATTTATGTGGAAAACGCAATTATTATAAACTATGGAAGGTTGCTTGGAAGTAGTTGCTGGTTCTTGATTCAGAGATTCTTGAATCGTCTTTGCCGAAGTTGAAGCAGACCTCATTGCATCAATTATTTCCTGATGATGTGCCGAATCTATTTGCAGATATGGTTTTATTGAGTGACTGCTACCATGACCGGTTATTTTAATCAATTGCTTTCTCCAATTCCAGTTTTGGCTAAAGTTGAAACAGCAGTAGCCCTTGCAGAATGATTAGTTATTTTGATCTTTTTAACATCAATTCCAATCAATGATGCAGCGGATTTGAACCAGGAAGATATTGTATTCTGTCCAACTGGACTGTTTTTGTACCAGCCTTTGGAACTGGGATTCTCCCAGGATAGGACCTCGCTTGCTTGTTAGTTTTTTGAACAGTCTCACTGGGCATATTTCTTCGTTGAGTGTATTCGGTACTAACCACTTACTGTCAGCTAATTTCTTTGAACCGCCTTGGGTGGTCTTGGAGAAAACCGGGTTATACTCAATGCGGCCTCTATTGTCAATTTCCTCCACAAAATATTCTAGTTGTGCTGCCGCTCCTTAATTTCCTCTCCAGGCCAATTCATGAGCAACAACGTAACAAAACTTTTTCTGCAGTCCTTCCGGAGTGTTTTCGTCCCAAATCTCAATGATTTTTCTCAGCTCGTCTGTTGATAGTGCAGATGAACTTTCCTTTCTCTTGCTTGGATCCATTTGTAGCTTCCGGCGCTTAGCATTTTTTGCAGCTCTTGCGTTCAAAAATTCTATGTCAGAGAATGGATTGAATTTGCGATTATATTTTTCAAAAAAATATTCCTGCAACTGCTTAGCTGTGGAATTCCATAAAACTTTGATGACACTCTCCTTGTAATCTTCAGAATTCTTTTTTCGCATGTTGAACCCATAATCTTCAAGAATAAGCGGCAATTCTTCCACAGGTATATCCGCTCTATCGAAATTATATGATTTTTCTGCGCAAAAGTTTGTAAATCTCCTGACAAATATTTTCTTTGCTTTCTTGACCGAAGCGAAACATTTTTTTACGTCGGGCCGCTTGACAACTTCAAAACTGAAATTATATTCGAGGTTCGGGTCTCACTTAGTTACCATGACAACTCAACAATCAAGGCGACAACACCTTTTATGTTTCACTGGTGACTTGGAGAAAATAATTTGCATTGTTGAGGAACGAAAAATAAATTTTAAAAATATTTAATTTTCAACCATAATTCGGCGTGGAATTTTCTTACCGAATACCACGCGAGGTCAAATTAATATCAGGAAATTTTTTCTCGCTCATGAATATTTTTAGAAAATTTCCCTCGTCTGCGACTCGGGAAATTTTCAAAATATTCATGAGCTCGAAAAAATTTCCGGAAATAATTTGACCTCTAGTGGTATTACTAGTGAAAATTTGTAATTTAGATTATATTAACCTCTTGATGTACGTTTTTTTATTTTTTATATTATATATTATAATTTATGATCTATATGATCTATTGTAATGTTTCAACCCTTACAAACCACCCTTTTTGACGAAATTAACCAAAAAAATTGCTTTAATTTTTTTAAAATACATCAAAATAATCTCAAAGTCATAGTCACAATAATATGGGTAGTCGTTTCGCTTTTCACAACAACTACTCCTTTGGCCAATACGATTAGTATTGGATTACGTCAAAAGAAAAAGTAGAGATAGAAAATAATTTCAACATTCTACTTTTGATTTTGCTCACGATATACAGACTATCGGTATGTTCCGGCGCATGCAGCTGACTGAAGGTGACGTCACGTGGGATATAGAATTATAAGCAGTAAATGGCAAATTCGATATTTTGCCAATTTTAGATTTTATGCAGTTACTTAAGCTTTATTGGTTATTTTGAAATATATTTGTTTACAAATATGAAGGTACAAGGTAAATAATACTAATAAAAATAATAATTTTTCTCATAAACTATAGGTGTTTTGTGTAAAAATCCATAACCTGGCCATAAGTAAAAAATATAGACTAAAAATACAAGTTTGACTCAAATTTTTACTTTCTGGGCAAAATAAGTGTAGAGAAATAAATTATTTATTTATAAAAAGTAAGTACACAACAAAATTAGGTACTTTTTATTTGGTAAATTTAAACCAATTTTTCTGTCATTTACTTATTCTTATACATATTCGTGTCCTGCTCATGCATGGCATTACTTTAAAAGAACCGTTGTATTGGGACAGGAATCTACTGTTTTATCTGATAAAATTTTAAAATACCGATTTATTTTCTTTGCTTAATGAGGCCCGTGCACCTGGTGGCATTCAGTTTCCTTTTCTTGCGTCTATGTTTAAGATGAATCTCACAACTATTTTACTCAAAGTGGTAGGGCAACTTCAATTTATTTGATAAGAATTTATTATATATAGAAAAATATAGTCACTATTAACACAAAAACAAATAAATTTTAAATTATTTTACACTATTCAATCGAAAAGTGTCAAAATAACTTGAAAGTTCGTCCCGCATTAAGTCATTGCGCGGTTTGGACGAATTTTGAATCGAAAGTCAGCATATCGTTAGTATGTGTATCGTGATTTTGCTTACTAAGGAAAAAGTAATTCTTGGACCGGTTTCGTCCTTATTAGGACTCTTCAGCAGGGAATATAAATTCTCGACTCCAATCTCTAATGGAGTCTGATGGCAATATGAAATTCAATCGAACACAATAACAACGGGTTTAGCATTCAACGATCAAAAATGGTATCGCCATCTATACATAGTAAACAAAATCAAAGGTCGCTATCGTTTCTATCGACAACGTCCTCTTGATCTTTAATTGGAAGACAATATTGACAGTTGTGTCACCACATTTTGATTTACAAAAAAGCCTGACTTTTCAACAGCTACAAGTTGCAACATATCCTATATTAGAATTACAAAATACCCTTTTAATTAGTTCTTCTGGCAAAGAATACCTACCCAAGAAGCGAAACTGAATGAGTTTTCGTATGTACCAATGCATGGGAACTTATAAATAATACACTGGGAAACGTATAAATATTAATCAATTTTTGTCGTTTGGTTCATAAGTATTAAACACATACTAAAGTAACAATGGGCTCGTTCACCGTCATCAAACAGTTTCATACTATTACGAATCGGTAAAAGGTAAACGAGCAAACTCGAAACAGCTTTTTTGAAACCGTTTGTTAAAACGTAAAAGCCAAATTAAAGTCGCTTCTACATTTAACAATCCACGAAATTTTACATTACTTGACAGATGTTTTGGGATTTGTAATGTTCGTTTTGCGTCTAATTTTGCCTTTAGTTTTGTCAGGTATGCCAAATGGGAACTAAAGGAAGGGTTCTGTATCACTGTAATTTACGCAAGTTGAACTAAACTGCGTTTTAACATATTTTCCCGTAAAATAATTTCAATACCTGAAAATTTTTGGAATAATAAATGATCCTAGGTTAATTTAAAGTACAAACTCTATAAATTTCAACACCGTTCGTTGTTCGTTCACCGACACCCAAAGTGATTATATTTTAAAAATTAGAAAGTGGAACATATCAAAAACATTGAGATTAGGAGATTTTTTGTCAAAGAATTCTATTTTCTGTAGTAACGGTTCATTGGACAGCAACAAAAACTTTTACCATAATGGCTTAAAAGCAGGACAAAATCGGGACACATGTTAAATCGGAACTAGTGATTTAAAATCGGGACTGTCCGACCTAAACCGGGACGGGTGGTCACTTTACCGTCATCGCAACTGTTTACACGAAGCATAGAAACGTATAATTCCTAAACAAATTATTAATCAAATGACAGTGGACATAATAGCGTAAGAAGATAATCTAGTCATTCTGCAAATAGGGCATTTTGAGACCATACTCTGCGAAAGAATGCAAGTAGGTCCCAAAATTATAGGACAATGGTCCGAGGACCATTTGCTGTACCTATATCAATCCCAAGAAAACGGAAATGGTCCTTTTCACATGGAAAAGGATAAAAATGGAATTTAAACCTCCCGAGCTTCTAAATACAAAACAAAACTTTGCAACCATCGAGATAGAATAAAGTAGGGATGACATAAACACAATTTTGCGATATGACATAGGACGCACTTCTAGTGACGAAAAAGTTTAATGAAAATGACGACTTTAGTCGTACTTTGATTTATTTAAAGTCAATCATTTTATATTTGAAGTCTGACGGAATGAAAATGATTTTATATCATTTAAATGCAGCTAGTTAAAAAAAATGGTATTTATTCCCACCAAAACTGATTAGCTTTACTATCTCGAATTTGACATATGATGTAGAAATGTAATGCAAAAATGCTGACACTTTACAATCGTCATAGCATATCTCCTCTTTATTCAATCTTAATACTTGCAACAGAGGTGAAGCAAGTTAACATGGAACTCACACTTGGAAAACAGAGTCAAAAGAGCATACATTGCTTATGAACAATATCGCCGAACAGTGAGACGCACCTGGAGTTTCTCCCTTAGAGTCGTCAATGGACATAGCCATCATGAAACCTATGCTAACATACGGTGCAATTGTCTAGGTGCCGAAAATCTAAAAATTGACAGCTATCCGCAAACTAGAACAAATTCAAATAACAGCATTTCTCAACATAACAAGAGCCATGGAAGTCGTTCTTAGTCTTACTCTCCTTGATATTTACATCAAGGAAGTTATTCTGATGACAATGACACGCCTCTGTACGGTTGAAATAGAACATGATGTAGGATCTGGTGAGACGAGACGTCACTTTTGGTAAAAGGCGCTCGATACGCTCCCACAGTTTCAAGATAACATGAATTTCATCTCACCGAGGTTCATCTTCCATAAGTCATGTATCAAAGGTAACGCCACATCGAAGGGTAACTGTTGGCTAGCCAAGAAGGCAGCCAACTAAATACTTTTTGGACATCGGAGGTGACAAATCTAATTGAAGAACATTGCCAAGGAGCTTTTAAGTGTTCCTGGCGACACTACAGCAAACAAATACTTGACTATGACTTGACATAATCTGCGCCTGAACACAGGCATTCTGACTGGTCATTGCCAAGTACGGAAGCATCTCCATATTATGGGGAAGTCAGAATCCGCACCCTGCAGGGATGCGAACAAGAAGATGTGACCATCGAGCATATCCTGTACGATTGCCCGACACTCTCATTTATTAGAATATTTGTTTTAGGCGAGTATTGTCTAACACCGACTAATAAAAGAGAAGCACCTCTTGGCGATGTTGTCAACTACATTAAACCTGAAGGCTGGCTCACGAGCTAGTAGGTGACTATCCTCTTAGAAGGAAGTACAATGGACATAGTGAGGCCTAAGTGCCGTGGAGTAACCCACCCTACACACGTCACATATATAGAAGTACTGTAGGTAGCTGTACATGCATTTCGATTGCATCCTAATTGCAGCGACTTGGTTCCTCGGAGTGAATTTGTCATATATTTTAATTACTGTTTTGTATTATTTTTTATTTAAAAAGAAAACAAATTTTAAATAAAAGACTATGAATTTAAACGATGCATAATATGTAGGCGTAAATTAACATTAGAATATACTGATTTAGAAATTTGAAAACTAAAACATTTACAGCCAGATGCAAGAACGCTCATTAAAATTTACAATTAAATGTATTTTTTTCAAATAACAAAAATCTTAAAACTATCTAATTTCTAATTACTAGTTAGTTAAATACAACTACGTACTTAACTATACTGCGATTTTCACAAAACGCTAACAATAATATACCAAACGTTGCTCTACATAAATTGACAGTTATATTTGACGTTAAACCACCTCTAAAACACTGAGAAAACTTGACAGTTTTTTTGTCCACGAATCGCCCATTTAGTTTTGCTTCTTGGGTAGGTATTCTTTGCTTCTGGTGCTGGCATATTTACCATTTTAATTGGATATAACGATTATACATTTTTAAATCATCCCCTAACAGTTGCGTGAATTGTTTTGTTAACAAGTCACCTTTGTGCATAAATAAACCCTCTTGATGTGCTCATTCAGAGCATTAACTGTTTGAACAAGGTATTCACGTTCAACAGTACTGTTTTTAGTGGTAGCCTTAATAACATTTTCATAGCGCATCTGATCGAGAAAAGCTATTAAGTCGTTGACGCCACTTAATTTTTGGACCTGTGAAAAATACATACAGGGTGTTTCTAAAATTATGCGACAAAATGCAGGAGGTGATTGCTCGTATGAAATTAAGATGAGTCTTTCCTATAACAAAATTTTCTAGATATCACCCTTAAAATTGAGTTTTTATTTTTTTGACAGAAATTTCATACCACTCCAAAGACAACTCAGTTAACTCTATGATGATGCTCAATAAAAGTTTTTGAGAGTCATCCCCTCCTAAACTCGATTTCACCCATCAGATTCTACCTTTGGAACCATGGTACTTGTATGATTAGTTTTGTTCTCTATTTTGTCTCACTCCAACCATGAGTACGCTTGTTGAGGGACTTTAAATTTTTAAGGCTAAACATCAGATTCACCTCTAGGGACAGCGGGTTTATTTGTACCATTCTCTGAAAAAAGTTCTACAGAGTCCGGGCTGGCATAGCAGAATCACGTGACTGATATTTTTGTCTTGGCTTGACATTAAAAAGATCAATTCATATTGAACATTTATTTAAATTAAAATTTAATTAATAAATAAATCAAATTTCAACAAAAAAAAAATTCTTTAAATTCAATACTAACAAATTTTGATTTCCTTCAACCACCTCCAGTCACTCGAATCACACTTGGAGAAACTTGTTCCACACTCTTGACATTTGACCGGTCAACGTCTTTAAGTGTCGCTTGTCATCACTGTCACATGGAAACAGTTGGTCAAACAATAAAAATAAAAATGAATGTATAAATCAATTAAATGTTTTAAAAATATTATTAATAGTAAATAATTATGATTTAGCAAGTTGTGAATCTCCAGAAATATTCATATGCTGCTACATCTTGATAATTCGGTGTATTTTTATTAAAAAGTTCACGAGAAACATCGCTAGTAGAAGGTTGATTTTATTCTTTCCAAATTTTTAGGAACACCAATAAATATTTTTCAAGATGAATGTGAATCATTATCACATTCTGGAACAAAACACTTTTTCGTAGTCATAATATTTATAAAAAGTACAAAATTAAACACTCAAATTTTTTTTTTTTTTATAATTTATTGGCCTACATAGCTAAGATGATACAGCCATTTGGTAACAACAGGTAAATAATTACAATATTTTACAGCTTAATTTTAGACATTTGTATAAATTTTGATATTTTTTTAACATTACCGAAAGACAGAAGTTTAAACAATACATCAAAAAGTGTAACAGGTTTTATAAAATTTTTTGGAATATCTAAACTATCTAAAAATGTATAAATATTATAAAAATTATTTTGACAATTAAAAAAAATATGTTGTAAATCCTCCAGTTTTCCACACGTACACCTATCATTTTCTTTTACACCTATTTTCTTTAGATGCACCATACTTAAACAATGACCGCTTCTTAATCTGCATACGGTACTTATATCCTTTCTATTCAAATTTTTTATTTTTGCAAACCACGGTCTCTTTAATGGAATTTGAATTACTTCTCCATATAGTTTCCCTTTAACTTGGCATATCACTTTATATTCCTCCTCCCATTTTTTCCATGTATTGGATTTAAAAAAAGGCAAGAGTTCACTATGATGCACCCTGGCATTAATATTTAATATTTGCAGTCGGCCTTTTTTGGCCAGTTCATCTACTTCCTCATTTCCAGTTATTCCGCAGTGACTAGGAATCCATGCTAGACAAATATCTATCCCCAAACTCTTTGCATTAAATAAACTATGTTTTATTTCTAATGTTAAATAGTCCATTTTACTCGATATGCAATTACTGGATATTTTTTGGAGAGCACTTTTAGAGTCGCTGAAAATAACTGCCTTCCTAATATTCTCAGTTATAATAAATATAACCGCTTCTTTAATTGCATATATTTCGGCCGAACAGATTGAAAAGAAATTTGGAAGTCGAAAAGATTTTGCAATTAAATTTGTAGAAAAGATACCAGCGCCAGTTTTGCCCTGCCGATCTTTGGATCCATCAGTAAATAAAAATGTATAGTTGGGAAATTTTGACTTTGCTTCTATTATAAAATTTTGCTTATTGAATGTACATTTATCTAAATTTAATTCCATAAAAGGAATAGTCGCAACCTGTATTTCTGTGGGAAATTGAAAGCACGGAAAGGTATCTAAAAAATGAATTTCTTGAAGAAAAGGCCTAATAGCATGGAACGCTTCCATAATTGGTGCAATTTTATTGGCAGGCCAAAACTGGACGTCTCTCAAAAAGCATTCGTGCAAAGAACTTATATAGTAATAAAAGGAATTTTTATAGGATGAAATCTTAGTTACGTATTTTAGTGCTAACCAGCTCCTTCGAGACTTTAAGGTTGACTCTCCACTTTCAGATAGCAATATATTAGTTGGTGTTGAGCGCATCATACCTAATACTACACAAATAGCTTGATATTGCATTTTATCTAATCGTTTCAAGAGCTCTTGCGAACAACGACCGAAAAGAATACTTCCAAAATCTAGATGACTACGAACCAAGGCTTTATAAATCATAAGAAGAGTAGATGGGTGGGCACCCCACCATGTACGGCATAAGCATTTCATTAAGTTAATGCCTTTTAGTGCTTTGCCACATATGTACTCTACATGTGGCTTCCAGTTCAAATTATGTTGAAAAGTAACTCCTAAGTATTTAATTTCATTTTTCCAGGGAATTTTGTTTCCATTAATTTTAATGTAATCTAACGGGTTGGGTTTACCTTTACAGATAGCCATACATTTTGAGGGAGATAATTGTAGTCCATTTTCCTCCAAATATGATTTAATATTTTCAAGTGACTCATTTACATCATTGATCATCTTTTTCCGATTATGACCAGTGCAAATTAGAATAAAATCATCTGCATAACCTAGTAGAGTTACGTTCTCGGAAATTACTGTTTTAAGAGGGTCACAATATATATTAAATAATATCGGGCTTAAAGGGGATCCCTGAGGAACTCCCTCATTTGTGATACGTGGGCCTATGATATTGCCAGATAACGGATCCAAAACGCTAATGCTTCGCTGCGACAATAAGGAAATGCAAATTCTACAAATATCCTCCGGGAGTGTGTATTCCGCTAACCTTTTAAATAATTTTGAAATATTTACATTGTCATAAGCTGATGATATATCAAGCAGAGCTACCACAGCATCCTCTCTGTCAGTTAGGCTTGTAGCAATTAATGAATACAAAGCCGTTAAGTTATCCTGAATTCCTCTTCCTCGTCGAAAACCTGACTGTTTGGAATTAAGCAGGCTTTTATTTTCTAAATGCCACTCTATTCTGTTTTTAATTAATGATTCAAATAATTTACCGGGACAGGAGGAAAGATTAATAGGTCTCCAACCTTCCGTAGAACTAATATCTTTTCCAGGCTTGGGTACAGGCGTCACCAGTTGAGATTTCCACTCTTGAGGAATAGGTACTAAATTTGTTAAAACTCTATTATATATATATATTTAATAAATATTCTAGACCACTTAAAGGAAGGTGGGATAGCATACTATTTGATATGTTATCTAAACCTGGAGCCGTGTCCTTTTTCTCCTGGAGAACAGAATTAATTTCATCTAAAGTGAAAGGTTTACTTGTTTTCACAGAAAAATTTATTTCAGATATGTTATCCTGATATCTTTTTATTCGGAGATAAGCTAGAGCAAAATTTCTGAAAATTTTGCATTTTCTGTTCTCTTAGTATTCTTCTTGTCTTTGCTCGAATTTTTTTAAATTCCACGAAGTTCTCAATCGTTGCATTTTCTTTGTATTGTCGAAGGGCCTCCTTGCGTGCTTGAATTGCTACTGTACAAGCATCATCCCACCAAACGTTTCGAGGTTTACCAACCTTTTTACATTTTTTTAATGGAATTGTCCTCTTTGCAGCCGAAATTATGATATTAGAAAATTCATCGTATGTTCTGTCTATAGTATTAAATTCAGCTTCTACGGTTGATGTAAATAGTGGCCAATTAGCTCTTTTAGTATTAAATCGCCCAAGAGTTGTTCTACTATGGTCTATTTGTCCTTTATCTCCATTACTAAAGTGTGCAAGGCAAGGAAGGTGGTCACTGGTCCCAGAATCATATATTACTTGCCAATTTGATTTAGTAGCCAGTTCCGGAGTGGGAGTGTCATCATTGAGTATGACAAGTCCGTAGTCATCTAGAAACTTTTCAAGAGTTAAACCATTCCTGTTACAATAACCAGAGCCCCAGGCCGTATGTTGAGTATTAAGATCCCCTATTAAAACAATTGGTTTATGTGATTTTGCCCTAATGAAAGTGAACACATTATTAAGAATGTTCCTAGATAAAACTGTGTCAGGGGTTATGTAAATACTAATAAGAATTAAAGGAGGTAATTCTATTACTACAATTTGCCAAGAGTCAGGTAATAATATATTTGTTAGGATTATTCGATTAAACGGAATGCTATTATGAATAAGTATGGCTACTCCCCCGTACCCATCATACCTGTCGTGTCTTATACAGTCAAAACCTCGAATAAAAGATATTTGATTATACTTTAGAAATGTTTCATTTAAGCACACTATGTCCAACTTAAAATCTCGAATTAAGTTTACCAGTGTATCTTTGTTCGTATAAAAACTACGAATATTCCAATGAAGAATTTTTAAGTCCATTAAAATTACTCTAAATAATAATTAAAATAGGTTACTTAAATTATTTTAAATACTTATTATGATATAAATTGCTAAATGTGCAGCAGTTCGAATTTGTCTTATATTTAAATTTTTGGAAATGAAGAAGAGAAAGGAGTATTTGGAATATCATCAATTAACATGCTCTCGGAATCATTAGCATTGTTATTGTCAGATGCGTCTAAATGGATATCAATCCAGGAACTTTTTAGAGAAGAATGCGGAGGAGATAGATTATCTGGTGTTATTTTACCTTGAGTACATTGATAAACTGAGGGTTGAGAGTCTAATTTTGTGTTTGGTGTGACCTTCTCTTGAGTATATTGATATACTGATGATTGAGATACTAATCTGGTCGGTTGAGGAAGCAGAGCTCCTTTATGTGCTAATATATCATAGCCTGTTTTTTCAATCACGTTTACCTTCTTCCTTTTTGGTGTCATAGTAACTTTTGCATAAGACCGTCTTGCTGAAGAGGATGATTCAGAGAGAGTGGCATTTAACGGAGGAAAAGACTGAGGGGTACGTTGAAAATTAAATTTGTTGATATTTCTGGATATAATGGGAGGAGATAATTGTGATGCCTCATAATATGACAAATCCTGAAAGGACATTAGTTCGTTAATATTCTTCTGGCGGGAAAACTCAGGGCAATTTTTATCTGTAGATTTGTGATTCTGATCGCAAAAAATACACACAGGTTCTTTATCACAATTTTCATGACTTTCACCGCAGCAGTTACAACGCTTTTTACTTCTACATTGAATTTGGGCATGGCCAAATCTCAAACAGTTTCTACATTGCGTAACAGGAGGAACATAAGCAAACACTTTAGTATGGTACGTGTAAATTTCAATTTCTTCAGGTCTTTTTTTTCCTTTAAAAGTTAGTAAAAAAGTAGATGAAGGTAGATACTGAATTCCTTCTTGAGTGACTATTCTCCTGTTTAGTCTACGAGCTTCTATAATATTGTATTTGTTGCCAGCATTTTGTAAAATATCTTCACTTGTAATGGAATAGCCTACATCTCTAATAATGCCTTTGACCGTTAAAAACCTTTGAGGAATGTATATTTTATAACCTTCACGTAAGAGTGTCTCGTTACAAAGTATTTTATTGGCTTCATGTGGAAGATTAAAACTTACTCCAACTCTGTGTTTGCCTTTCTTTTTAATACTTTTAACATTAGAGATTCCTAGAGCATGAAATCTTTTTCCCAAGTCCATAGGATGTAGACTCGGTATGTTTTCTCCATTAACTTTTTGTTCTACTATTACTGTAAAAGGGCCAAAATCTGATTGCGAATAAGTGACTATTTTAGATTTACAAGCAGTAACTTTATTTTTCAATTGTATTATTTCTCTGGACACTTCTTCATTATCCTTAAACTCTTCTAGGGTTTTATACAGTTCCTTCTCAAGATCTAATAAAGACTTATTTTGTGCTGGTGATAGCTGATGTAAAGAGTTCAGTAATTCATTTTGTTCTGTAGTAAGCTTAGATTTAATAATGGCACGTGGAGTTTGTTGTGGATTACTACTTCCTGGGGAATCTTCCCCCATATTGGGGTAAGATAAAGCTTTTACGTTAAACTGCTTTAACGAAGTATTTACTATGCAAAAACTTTTGTTGGGCTTGAAAATATGTAAAACTATAAGCTAATAAATTAGTTTATAATTAAAAAGCAAAATTTGGTTTTTATCTGACACTGGTCAAATTGACAACCTTCATCAACCTAATCAAATAGAGCAACACTCAAATTCCAAATAAATTCTTGATCGAGACACTATGATGACAGATGCCATACACAGTGCTGCCATTTTGCCATTTTCTGAATTATTAAGTG
>OV651814.1:58746803-59064303 GCA_927349885.1 Psylliodes chrysocephalus | reverse complement strand
AAAACAAGTAGAACTAGTATTGATTATTCAAAAATATGCTTATTTTGTAATTCTCAATAGCCGTACAATTTCGGGTTTGGGAATTATTCGTTGCGCAAAATTAGTTTAGTGCATTTTTTTGGAGCATTGGCCGAATTCGAGTAATATTGATTATAAAACTAAAACAGGTGCATTTTTCTTTTTTTACTTTTCGCAAATGGTTACATAATGAATTTTTCGTAATAAGCTTCATATTGTTCAACATTATGCAACTGGTTGATACTTGTTACGATCACGAAAAATGTGACTTTATATGTTAAAATTAGAAAAAATAAAATTCGTTGCTATGAAAATTATTTTACTGGTTTTATTTTGTGACATAGGTACGCCACTGTATAACTAAACGAACGAACGTGACTTATTTACATTCTTAAACCAAAAGTTTGAACAGATTTTTGAATTTTAAGATTAATACAGATTTTTGAATTTTAAGATTAATACATTTTGATTTGAACATAAACGAAAAGATTAACACGTACCTATCGATTTATAATTTTAACATGTCAAAATTCTAATTAACACTTGCGCGGCTATAAGCGCATGTGTGTGGCCCAGCAATGTTTAATAAGTAATTAAGACCCCTTTACAATAATCGGCATACCACTCTTCAACGACACACATGACATCATCGTTTGTCAAAAATATTGTACTAACCCTTTAAGTGTTTCTTAAGTTTTTAGAACAAATAATAATCTTACAAAAAGAGGATAGGTATCTTCAGCAATTTTTCGAGGCGCTTTTCCACCATTTTTTCTCGTAATCTAATTAGCAGCTCAGTATAATATTTCAGACAACACACTATATATGAGCCGTCTAAATGCAAAACCCGCCAAGTGCAAAAATAAAAAAAATGAGATAGCAATGTCATTTTATAAAGAATGGTAAATTTTAAACCGTGTTAAAATATTATTTTTCAAATATCGCCATTTAATTTAATATTCACAATCTAAAAATTAGTTTACTTTCAAAATATCGCCAACTGGAAACTTATTTATTTCCAAAAACCGCTAAGTATTAGTAAACAATAAGAAAGCCATTTTTTGTCGCGTGACCATCACGGCGAGCCCCTACGACATACAGTGGCGCGAAGGGCCACCGTGCTACCCAAATTTCTCTACACCTTATGGGGTTGGAGTGTCTAAGGTGACTTTTTTTAAATATTCGTCTTGAAATTGCCTATCGATCCCTTATTTTAGATTTTCGTTTTATGTCTTCATTTTTTCGAAATTCTGATCCAAAAATTTGTTTTTATGCAAATACGTAGATTTTCCGCACGAAAGTGATCCTACGGTACGCGAGATTGAAATTTTTGGATCAAAATGATCAAAAACAGAAGGATCAACATAGTGTCTAATAGTCTTCAAAACTCCAACCATCCATTAGATGCTGAAGACTTTCACTATCATCCATTTTTTTCGAAAAGTTTCAGGTGAAATTAATCATGGTTCATTAATGATGACCTATTATATGCAAAATGGCAAATGTTATCAAGAAATTAAATTCCCCGAAAAGTGTTTAGAACCATTTATGGAACCCTATGAAGCTTTTCAGAATTTCGGGAAAATCTGGAAAATGGTCGTATCTGGATATTTTGTGAAATGGCCAAAAAGGTGGCCAAAAATTCTGATAAAATTCGTGGATATTTCTCGAATGAGTACAAATAATTTTTGTTCAATGAAATTTTTTGCAATACTATCCTAATGTTGAGTAAAACGCGCTTCCTGTTATTTGAAAAATTTTAGAGGATTATGACCATTTCAAGGGTAATGGAAAATGTTTGACCGAATTCCATGTACAGAGTATTTTAGGGTCTTTAAAGACGAACATTTTCCCATTAAAAGTTTGGTAAAATTTCAATCTCGTGTACCTAAAAGCGTTTGCAAAAAGGGCAAAACAATTTTATCCATTAAGCCAAAAGAGCTACAAGCTCGTCGTCCTGTTAATAACGAAAAAAGAAATCCGTCGAAAATTTATTATCCAAGCATTTTGGAACTGATTGAAAATCTTTACAAAATTTAAAATTTTATGAGGATGAAATGGAGATTAATGTTCAAGATTTACCAAGCTCTTCCTCAATTATGAATGAATTCATCTGCGATGAAAACCCCGAAGATGACAGAAGATTTGTTTAAATAACATGTGTTAAGTTACTTTTGTTAGTTTTATTCTATTTTTTAAAGTTTTTTTAAAATTAAAATCTATTTATCAAGTTTTTAAAATACTTAAAATTGGTTGCAAAACCCGCCATTTTTCAAGTTAATGTTCAAAACCCGCCAACTGCATTTTCTTTTTCTAATTTACGGTGGTATGCGACCTCTTTGAATAATTGCATTATCTAATGTTTTCAAGCAAATAGGCTCAGACAGGTCAATTTTAATATTTAATTAGCTACCTTGTGGCATAAAATTTTTACTTATGACGTCATGTATTTTTGCACAATAACGTCATCATTGGTTTTTTAAATGACAACCCTATTTTTTTTGCTATTTTGTAAAAAAAATTGGTATCTTAAATAACAATTTTTTTTGAAAAAATAACAACTTACTGAAAGAAATCAAAATTTAACTTTAATGAAAGAAAATCCTAATAACACCTCAAAAACAAACAGAATTTAGCGTAAATGTTCAAATTGCTCCCCTTTAAACATTTGGCACTGACCGAGTGTAAACACTTTGTACACTTCGCTCCGTGACAATTCTTAAAATTCGTTCATCGGCATCTCTATACTTCTTTAACTTCAATGGAGGCTGATTCCCAGCAACTAATTGTTCATAATAAGTATCTCGCCCCTTTTGAACTTTGCGTAAACCATCTATAAATTTCCAAATTGTTGGATGTTCCATTCCCAGTTCCGATTTCAATCTTCGATTGGCAGCTTCGGAATGGTTATTGGTTCGATCATCTCCATCAAGAGTTCTTTCATATAAATTCCACATTTCTGGTGGAAACAGAGGTTCTCTTCTCCCATTTCCACGCCTATTCATGCGTCCTATATAGTTATCCTCAAACCAGTTTAGTAGAGGATGCAATTCTCCAGGTAACTCTTCACTAAGTGGTTCCAGGTATTCGTCTAAATCATCCACTCTTACAAATGCTAGAGCAATAATCATTTTAGCGTTCAGGCAAAAGTCTGGATCAGTATTATACCGATTGATAAAACCCAACCCTGCAATATGTTTTCTCATGTTCTGTGCCAAATGAAAAAAGCAACCTTTAATGGAAACATCTGGAAAACACTGAGCCATTGCACCGAAAGCAGCCTGTTCAAAATCACAATTTATAGAAGTTGGATTTAAATTATTCTGTAGTCCTTTAATTAACTCAAACATTTTTATATAGGTTTCTCGTTGTTTATTGGGCAATAGAGCGTAAAATATTGGTAAAACTCCTCCAAATATTTGTGCCATTATGGTATATACTTGAGCAAATAATGTGGGTGCAATTGAGAACGTACCATCTGCATACCATGTAGATGCCTGTAAGTGCTGTATCCATGTTGGTCGTCCAAAAATTAAAATTCTCGATGGCCCCATCCCACTATCACAAGGTAAAAATGTTTCTACTCTGTTGAGCTCTGGGAAATATTGAGTATATGCCTCAGGTAAGACCAGTTCCTCTAAACTTACAGGTGCTGCCGGTGCTGAATTTGTTGTGTTCCTTTTACGCCTAACAACTTTTCGTAAAGCAGCAATATTGGGAATTGTAGCTTCGGAACCTTGAGTTAGGTTCGTTAAACAATTATTAATCACATTTATTGTGCCTTCTACGGTATTTTCTGCTCGAAGTTTGATTTTTGTAATAACTTCTGCAACTTCCACTCTTGCTGCCGAGGAGGAATGAGAATGGATATTAATGACTTTAATAACTTCTCCATTTTCGGTATGAATCCGCACTATACATCGTCCTTGTTGCTCACGTCGCCAAAATTTAATACGCTCATTCATTTTAGAACACTTTTCAAAAGTATATACAAAACCGTTATGAGCAAATTTTGCTTTTCCTCTTGAGCTTAAAATTGTGGGTTCCATTTTAACACTTATTTTGGTAAAATATATATAAATATAAAAGTATTGTCACTACTATCAACAGCAAATACTACTTTCGAAATTATTTAAAACAATGAATAGAAATTTGCCAAATATTTCTTTAAATAATAATTTTACTTTGCTTTCCTTTACTTAATGTATAGATAATGAGGTCCACAAATAACACATTGAAATATTAAATTTGTTTTGAAAATTTATAATTGCAATTACTCTATCTCTTAAACGAGATTATATTGTTATAAGACTTAGAAACGTTAACTAATTAACCTAATCCTTGGATGATTGTTCTACCTGTCAAATAATGTATGTAGGTACTCAAGACTAATGACTTAGACACGTTAACTAATTAATTATCTTAATCCTCGGATGATCTCTTCTACCTGTCAATTAATTTATATACTCAAGACTAACCTTGTTAGTTTGAATTCCTAGAAATTAGTTTATTTTAAAAAATAAAAAAAAAAACGGCGGGTCCTTTTTGCCCACAAATCTCTGTTTTCTACCTGTGTAAGTAAAGGGGTGCGTTAATCTTACTGGTATTTTGCCCACAGTAGCATTCAGGTACCTAAACCCGCAAATTACATCCGCCCACAAATAGGTACCTACCTGATTATTAATAATTCTAATAGGTACTTACTTTGGGTGTTTACTGTTTATATTTCAGTCAGTTTTTATACGTTGATGATTGTAATTCGAGTGTTTATAAACAATAATTATTTCTATAATGTCAGCTACATTGATTAAAAGCACACGCGGGAAAGATGTACTCCTTTTGGAGAATTTTACGTTTGCCAAAGATAGAGAAATGAAAAGTGGAGAAGTTTCTTGGAGATGCTCCCAAGGAAAAACAAATGCTTGTAATGCCACTGTATTTACAATTGGTCCTGAACTTTTAGTATCCAGAGGCAACCTAATTCATAGCCATGAAGCAAATGAACCGAAATTAAACAGGAAAATTATTTCTAATTCGTGTAAGCGAAAAGCAGTTGATGATATTTCGGAAAAACCTTCTAAAATTATCCGTAAAGTACTTGCTACTAATTTACCAGAGTCACTAACTACAATTGATGTGTCCTACATAAGAAAAACTATATACAACAGTCGTCGCAAAATACTACCAGGTCCATTACCTACAAATATACAAGAAGTGCATGATGCAGTTGACTTATATTCTAATACATTTAAAACCAGTAAAGGTGAACATTTTCTTTTAATAAATAGCAGAGAAAATAATATTATTGTATTTACATGTGAGACAAATATTCGTACTTTGTGTAAAATGAACGTCTTGTATATGGATGGAACATTTTCGTATTGTACAAAGTTTTTCCTACAATTATTTACCATTCATGGGCTGTGTAATGGACACTATGTGCCCCTGGTATATTGTTTATTACCAAACAAATCTACCGATATATACAAACATTTGTTTTCGTTATTGCATTATAAAATTTTGGAAACTTACAGTAATGCTTTAAATCCATCTAAAGTGTTCGTTGATTTTGAAATAGCAATTTATAAGGCGTTAATTTATATGTAGCCTAATACTGTAATCAATGGCTGCCGATTTCATCTACATCAAGCGTGGTATCGTAAAATTCAGTCTCTGGGATTAATGACTGAATATACAACTAACAGTGATACCGGAAAATGGCTTAAAACATCATTTGGGTTGACATATTTAAACGCCGATGAAGTTGGAGACTGTTTTGTGTTTGACTTAATGGCAAGTAAACCAGAAAATGCCGTTCTCGATAGGTATGCCGATTACCTATTAGAAACATGTATTGAAGAAAATTCTACATTTTTTCTAAAGTATATGGGCAGAAAAAACAGCTTCAATTACAAGAACTACAAATGCCTGTGAGTCGTTTCATTCAAGGTTTAATTCTTCATTCTACTGTACACATCCTTCTGTATATATTTTTATAGAAAAGCTTAAAGACTTTCAAATCGACACGTATGTCACAATACAAAGCTTAAGTATACCTAAGAAAATCAAAGACAAAAGTGTAAAACAAAAAATTCAGTGTTTAGAAAAATTTATACAGCGATTTGATCTGCAGCAAATCAGCAGATTAGAGTATATAAAATTTGTATCACATTTATCCCTCCCAGTTGAAAAATATGTAAATAAAATATAAATATATAAAAAATATAATATAACTTATGTATATTTACTTTTTTATAATAATAAAAATTATTGTTTAATATAATTTTTAGTTTAATTAATAATGTGTTTTTACTTTTCGATAATATATAAAAAATAATAAATGAAAGATATATCTATTATGATTTATTCAGTTAGAAATAAATTTGGGCAAAATACCAACAGGATTAAGATGACCTTTTACTTGCTGTGGGCAAATTACCTATAGGATTAGCAGCTTTAAATATTTTGTGGGCAAATTACCTCCGCCCAAAAAAAAATGCGTTTCGAAAACGAAAAAAAAAAAAAAAAAGATTTATAAATATCTATGTGTAAAATCAAACCATGTATATCATCTAATTTTGTATACCTAACTTTGTATATCGTATAATTTAAAAAATGTCATTTGCTAAAAATTATCATTATTTAATAAAAAGCAATCTTTATGGCACTGAAAAGTCTCGGCACTGAAACGTCCGACACTGAAACGTCCCGGCACTGAAGTGTCCTGGCACTGAAACGTCTCGGCACTGAAACAGCGGCACTGAATCGGCGGTCCTGAATCGGCGGCCCTGAAATGTCTTAGACCCTTCATAGTATGAGTGGGCCGTGATTTTAAAAACACAGATACTATTAAATCATTGTATTTCTCATTTGTTCGATCTAAACTCGAATATACCTCGTTTATTTGGGATCTATATTATCAAATACACATTTGTCGGAAAGAGTCCACACAAAGGCGTTTCCTTAAATACTTAAGTTTTCGGGCAGACCAAATTTATCCACCGATTGGTATTACTCAAAATGCTTTACTGACTAGACACAGATTGATAAGTCTCGACGTAAGACGGAAGTACTTCTCCATAATTACCCTTTACAAAGTTGTTAGTTTTAAAATAAATTGTGAAGCTCTTTTACATATGCTTAATTTTAGAATCCCCCGCGCAACCTCTCGAAACACCGAATCATTTTACATAGCAACTCCTCGGACAAACGTTCTGAAGAAATGTAAATAAATAATAAAGGACATTTTGAATGAGCCGCGGTTAAGCTTAACACTCTTCTTTTTAATTTTCTTCTTCTAAGCTGCTTCTAACTGTCAAGTTAATCGGCCAATTGTATAGAGTGCGACGGTGGCTCCAAGTAGTATGGCCGGGAACTACCACTTGTTACCAGTGCCATGCATTTAAAAGGTTTATCTTTTTAATATTAATTTATCTATGGTTCAGACCATATCGTTCAGACACTCGCGCGAGTTGCTATGGTGGGATTTTCTGGTAGTGGAAGGGCAAGCGACGATTGAACGAGCTCCGAGAGTCAATTAGAAATTTCACTTGCTATTACACCGATTTATTGAATAGGCGAATATTTAAAAATTACTCCGATACGATTCAGATATTGCTCGCGAGAGACAATTAAAACCGATATTTCTTGCCGCGATTTTGACGATAGGTAAATTGTTGTCATTGTTTTTATAAATTTATTTTTTTTCTGCTCGAGACTTTAAGCCGTGCTATTGGAAACCATTTTATTTTGATTTATTTTTAATTAATATTATTCCGTGTTGAGTTAAGAATTGAAACTTGTTTTGATAAAGAAATACTTTAATTTATTGTTGCTAAAAAGCACCTTTTTTTTGGAATTTCATTTTAGTTAATTTAGGGCTTTGACTGTTAAATAATTTATTTTTCATTCGATCGTAAATATATTCGTATAGTTAATTTTTCCTACTACCGTAAATTTCCGTGAAAAAATCGTAAATTTTATTTTAGTTTATTTAAAGCTTTAACCAATAAATAATTGGTCGGAACTGTTTGGGGATTGTCTAATATTTTGATTTGTTATCTTAATAGAATTGCGACGAGACATTTTCTTTTATTTTATACTCCGAACCGCAAACTTTAAGAGAACTTAAATAGCATCATTCCCTGTCTGAAGCGGCTCGTGATTACTATCACTTCATTCAGAAATAAAGTGCTATCCCGGTCATTAGTTTATTTTACATCTGAAACACTCATTTGCGTAAGTCTTCGTTATTTTAAGAGAGCTTAAATAGTATCATTCCCCTGTCTGAAGCGGCTCGTGATTACGATCACTTCATTCAGAGGTAATGTGCTATCCCGGTTATTAGTTTATTTTACGTAAGTCTCCGTCATTTTAAGTAAATCTAAATAGTATCATTCCCCTGTTTGAAGCGGCTCGTGATTACGATCATTTCATTCAGAGATAATGTGCTATCCCGGTTGTTAGTTGGTTTAACGTTCCAACCACTAGTTTGAGTAAACTTCTTATAGAGTCCCGGTTTCAGCCCTGAAAGTAGTACTGTCCCGAACCTGTCTCTTTGCATTCTCTGCAACCGTATATGCAATACCGATTAGACAATTCAACAGTTAATTTTTCCTATGACCGTAAATATTTTTTGTAGAAAAACAATAAATTTCATTTTTAGTCAACTGTTAAATAATTTATGTTTCCTGCGTCCGTAAAAATAGTCTAATAGTAAATTTTTCCTAAGACCGAATTAATATTTCCCCTGAACGAAATAGCAAGTTACATTTTTAGCTCAACAACCGAATAGACAGTTTAATAATAAACTTTTGCTGCGACCGTGATTACTACAATTATTGATTTTATTTTTTTACGTCTGATTGAGGCTATTCGAAAGTCATTTCCGGCCGTTTTGTTTGTTTATTTTTTTTCAGGGTTTGTACATATTACCGTGAGGGTGGGCGTTGAAATACCTTAATTTATTTTTTTATACTGTAAATAGTTTGAAACAATATATGTGTCAACTTTAACTTGCCGTATTACTGGTTAATAAATCCATACTTTATTTCCCCCTTGTATTTCAGCTAGTGATAAATTCTTTACCAGCCCAAGCAACGATTAAAGCCCATTACTTGTGGCCTACAATTACTTGTGTCTAAGTGACCTTTGACCCCAGGAATTTTTCATCTCCATCTGTAGCTACCCGAGTACTTTCGACGCCGCTTCGAGAGTTTGTGGAGTAAACCATTACCAAAAAAATGGCGGTCGAGAGTCGCCTGTAACAAGCGCCATTAATAAGGGACAATTCTCAGAGGCGAGAAAACGCCTTACAAAATAAATATATAGTTATATAGACTGCTCAAAGCGGATCGTTTACAAGTGGCCATATTGCCTAGCAAGTGCCTTTTAATATAGTAAAGAAATTAATTACCTACATTTATGTTTATTTTAAAAAATATAGATGATCAATCTATGTAACTATCTATTTCATTGACCTTGTCAAATCACCAGGCCTACATGGTTGCCATAATTTTGCCATATCATAACCTGTCAAAATCCACTGGTAGCCATTTTGTTTGGAATGCCTAATAATGAGTTCGTGAGTCACTCTATCGCACTCTACCGCGTTCAAATTACACTCGTTAAAAGGCCCGAGTTAACTCTATTACGTTCAAATTAGGTGGAGCAGAGTATATGAATTAATTATTATGCCCCACCTCGGCGAAGCATGACTTTGGAGAAAGCTTGCGCAGTAATCAATACCCGTTCCTTGTTTTGCGGTTTGTGGATATTTATCTCTGATTTATCTTTTCTTTTCCTTCATGTTGTGAATGTGTAGGTAAAATTTTATGTTGTTTCGCAATTTTTAATAATAATGGAAATATCTACGTCAGCCCACAATGCTGGTGTTATGTAAGGAAACGGTTTATCAGAAATGACAAAATATTGAGAAAGAGTATGATATCTTAAATGTTCATGGACGAAATCCATCTTTTTTGTTTTTAATAGTGTGTATGTGTGTATATATTAAAGGGATCTTAATTTTGAAACATAAATATAAAGTGCTAAAATTTTAAAAATATAATTGACCGATAATACCAAAGACGTTTTATTTGTTTATAAAGATAAAATATTGCTTATTAAAGAGAATATTTCTCTGTTAAAGACACTATCAAAAGTTGATTTCAAAGGAAAATTAAATACATAATATTCATATTGGCTATAAGTTTTCGGCACAATTATAAATTTTTTCGCCTCCTCATCGTTAAAACCATTTTCTGTTGCAAATTTTACAATCCACATTAAATAATTTCTTTCAACGGCAAACGCAAAAATAATATTATGTTTGTGACGAAGTCACTAAATTTTGCTCTTAATTAAGGAGGTTTTTTCGCCACCAATGTTAAATAAAAAATATTAAAATATGACTAAAATTAATTTTTTTCTCATAGTAGATGTCCTTATTTATCTAATAGTGAACTTTTAACTATACCTTACAGTGCAAATTTTTAAGAAAATTTTTTTTTTAAAAATGTTTGTGTTTGTACAGTATCTTATGAGAAAGTAAGACTTCAACAACAATTTTCGAATTATAATTAATTTTACTATTATTTATTGATTAGATGGCGTAGCAAAAAACTAAAAATAAGGTTTTTGAAATATTTAGGTTTTGTTTTTTACAATAAAATATATAGGTTACCGTGGAATTTATTAAGAAATTATTATTAAAAAATCACAAAAAATTTTCAACTAGGTTACTTGAAAATTTTTTGTGATTTTTTTAATATTAATTTCTCAATAAGTTCCACGGTTTACTATATATATTTTATTGTATAAAACAAAATCTAAATATTTCAAAAACCTTATTTTTAGTTTTTTTTCTACTCCATCTAATCAATAAATAATAGTATAATTCGAGAATTGTTGTTGAGGGCTTACTTTCTCGTGAGGCACTGTACAAATACTCACATTTAAAAAAAAAAATTCTTAAAAATTTGCAAGGTAAGGTATAGTTAAAAGTTCAGTATTAGATAAATAAGGACTTCAACTATTAGAAAAAAATTAATTTTAGTCATAATCTAATAACTTTTTTTTTAACATTTGAAGCGAGAGGTGTGGCGAAAGGACCTCCTTAAATTAAAAATGTATATTTCAATTAATTCCCGCCTGAAGACATGTTGAAGATCCCCCGTATTTATGTTTCCCAAGAATTACCGTTTTTCAACAATTGTACCCACGTAGGTTAAAATATTCCTATATTTACCGAAATCCGAATGGGCATTTTGTAGAGTCGATTTCGTACCGATTATCTACTTTTATTTGTCAAGGTACTAGAAGGAATTTTTTTTTATTTTTAAATTGTAAACAGTCAGCTGTAGTGGTAGTATCCCCTACTCGGGCTTACTGGTCTTCCATCTTGCTCAGCGAAAAAGCATAAATTCAATGACATCTGGGAATTACACTCTCTTGATTGCCGACAGCCGAAAACTATTAGCCCTTCTATAGTGCCTAGTAAATACTCCGCGAGTGACTGTAATATCGAAAGAATATTAAACAACCCCGTTTATTTTTCTTAAGGTAGGAAACCGCTTATTATTTTTTTTTATTTACAATTAGTTTGAGACACTCGTCCGACAAGTGAAATAATTTTGATTCATGTCCAGCATTTTTCATTTCATCCCTCAGTTGGAAACCGTTGGCAATTTTTTTTTAATAAGAAGCATCCAGTATTTTTCATGTAAGTTTCTCTTTTCTTTTATTTATTCATTCAATTGTATTTGAATCATTCCGTTTCTCGTCCACAATTAGTTATTGAATGAAGCCAGACGACTTCTGCAAAATTAAATTCACATACGCTCTTGATCAACTCTGGGCAAATTTCAAAATATTATTTTCTACGATCGTCGCCTCTGCCGTCCAAAACACCGCATGAATACCCATGTTTCTCACTAGACGAAAATTTTCGCTTTCTATCGCTCGTGGTGAAGATACAAGGGAGTTCCGACAACTTTGATTTCATTTATTTGCTTGCATTTGATTGCCGTCATATTTAAATTGTTTTCGAGTGTTTTAATTTATTTTTAATAAATGTTCCGTATACAGGGAGTTTCATAATTCCCAGACCGCTTAGCCTCCTCCGCCTCCTAAACATTTCCCTATATTTAAATAATTTCCAATTGTAATAATTTATTTTTCATGAATTTTCCGGATATAGGGATTCATCAATATTTAAATAGTTTTCAATTGTAATAATTTATTTTTCATAAATTTTCCGGATATAGGGATCCATCAATATATAAATAGTTTTCAATTGTAATAATTTATTTTTCATTAATTTTCCGGATATAGGGATCCGTCAATATTTAAATATTTTTCAGTTCTAATAATTTATTTTTAATAAATTTTCCGAATATAGAGAACTGTTCATATTTAATTACTATTGTATTTTTTTTGTAAATATATATTTAATTATCTATTCCTGTGTTTCTCTTACTGCTGGTTCTTAACCGTTCTCTTTCAGGGTACCGTAGGGTACGAGGTGTAAAGGAGATAAGTGTTTTATTTTTATTTATTCTAGTATAGTGGCTACCTAGCAGTGCCCGCCTGGAATTATTTTTACCTCTACTGAGTTCACCTTGAGTACACTCTGGTGCACCACAGGGTCGCAGATCAAACTGCGATACCAAAACTGGCGCCTGAGCAACCCCTATTCGGGAATCACCTTCATAGCGCCACACAGACTCACTGATTCACTGTAGGTGAACCAGAAGCCTGTAACATGTTTATTAATAATTAGTTCCAAACTCCAAACACAAGTAGCGTTCAAATTAATACAATTAAATCTTTTAACTCCGACTTGACCAAAATTTACTCCTCCTCTAACTCTACTACGAGTTTTCCTCCAGAATTCAGCAAAAGTGGGTTTTTTTAAGACGTCGTCGTCGAGGACTCCATCGCTGCAGGGACTAGCAAAGTATTTCAATGTTCTACAAGGAAAGAATGAACGAAATATTTGTAATTTTGCCTTGCGCAAATAACTGCCACTGTCTCCCCTACCAATAACAAATCCTAAAAAAAATATTACATTACTAGTGTGAAAAATCACTTTCATATAAGTAATGTACAATATTTTTCCTACGACCACAAAATATGCAGGTTGATTCTAATACGTATCAAAGGGCTATGAAATTAGGCAAACTGGCTGTTGGATTTGATTTTGACTGTCTGGTATACTGTGCTAGATGTTTTAATTGTTGGGGGACTACATCACTTAGCAACTCAATGCAATAAAAATGAGCCTACCTGTCCAAAGTGCTCTCTAAACCATTCATCAAAGGACTGTCGTTCTAAAAATATCCAATGTACTTCGAGAGGTGGTGGAGTATTAGCTGCCGTAAGAAAAGATTTATGCGCAAACATATTAGATATAACTTCACTTACTGAGGTTATCATCAATATTGATTTTCTACTGATAAAAGTTAAACCTCGTAATGTAAATATTTATATTTTAATTTTGTACATACCGCCAGCCACGTCTACTAGGGACTATGAAATGGTATTTGAATATATTTCGATTTCGATAATGATAATAGGTGATTTCAATGTTCCTGAATATGCAGCTCAGATTATTGGTCCTAGTTTTTCTACCAGACTGAGTGCTGTTATAAATTTTGCAAATTTCTTCGAGTTACCACAATTAAATTTGGTCGCATGTTAGACCTAATTTTTTATAACGAGCAATGTGAAGTTGTAAGATCGGAGGAAACTATTGTAAAAGAAGACGACTATCATCCAGCACTCAAATTAAATATATCACAATATAAAAAAATAAATAATATAACTAATAATTCTTCTTCAGTAGAATTTAATTTTAAAAAAGCCAATCTCTCTACTTTGACCTTCAATCTATCGATTGGAAGTTTTTAAATAATATAACTGATGTGAATGACGGTGTAAAAAAACTAAATGAAAAACTATATGAATTATTTTCACGTCATGTTCCAAAAAAGAAAGCTAGTAATAAAATGGTTTAACTATTATCAAAATGATCAAACAAAAAGATAAAGCTCATTGTCGGTTTAAGTCTACAGGTTCTCTTGAGGCTTTAAATACATTCAAATCCGCACGTACTAATGTTAGTAGACAAGTTAAGCTTGCACATTCTCAATATGCTGAAAGAATGGAAAATAATATTCAGGAAAACCCTCAAAAATTTTGGACATACGTAAACTCTTTTAAGAACTCCTCAAGCTTTCCATCTTCAGTACAAATTAATAATGATGTATTGGACAATCCATTAGATATTGTGCAGGTATTTGCAGAGCATTTCTCAAACAATTTTACATTACCAACACGTACTATTGCATCTGTTCAATCAACTTCAGTTAATTTACCTATTTTATATATAAATCATGTATCTGATAAAGAAGTGGTAGACGCTATAAAAAGATTAAAGCCAAAAATGACAATGGGTCCTGATATATTCCTTCCTTCTTCATTAAAGATTGCGCACACATTCTTCCAACCCCACTGTGTACTATTTTTAATTTAATATTGAAAACAGCCATGTTTTCTGATCTATGAAAATTATCTCGCGATACACCAGTTTATAAAAAGGGAACCAAAGATGATCTTGACAACTATAGACCTGTTAGCATACTTTGTAATTTCTCCAAAGTATTTGAAATCATTATTCATACATACTTATCTAGACATCTTTCGGGTTCATTATCGCAATACCAACACGGATTTATGAAGGGTAGGTCCACTGTGTCGAATCTTGTGTGCAAAACACAATTTTTGGCAGAGGCTTTAGATAGAAGAAGTCAGGTCGATGTTATTTATAACGACTTTTCTAAGGCATTCGATAAAATTGATCATCAAATCCTATTACAAATATTAAAATCTAAGGGATTATCTGATCTTCTTCTTTTACTTATCGCTTCTGACTTAGAAAATAGATGTCAGTACGTGCAACACCAAGGATTTAGATCAAACCAATATAAGCAAATTTTAGGTGTACTGCAGGGTTCGGTTCTTGGACCCCTTCTTTTCATAGTTTATATTGATGATATTATTGGCAAAAGCACAGAAGTGAAATACCTAATGTATGCTGATGATTTAAAAATTTTTGCTAAAATACGAAACTTTGATGATTGCACAGCTTTACAAAGTTGTTTAGCTGAATTATTGCTATGCTGTACTAAAAATTATTTGCATTTGAATCCTGGTAAATGTAGTGTTATAACATATACTGGGAAAAAATCATATTTCACCTTTGATTATCAGATCAATAGCACTGTGTTAAGTAGGCCGGAGTTTATAAAGCACCTGGGAGTCCATTTTGATAGGGAATTAACTTTCGCAAGGTATATTGAGTAGATAGTTATGTGTACTTCACGGAGTCTTGGTTTTGTAATTCGAAATTCCAAACAATTTAAAAATATACATACAATGAGGTTATTATATATTAGTTTTGTTAGATCTAGACTTAAGTATGCGTCAGTTTTATGGAATCCATCACTTAACATTTATAGTAGCGCTATTGAAAATGTGCAAAGAAAATTTATAAAGTCCGCATCATATCTTCTAGACAATATCTATTCTGCTAGAGGATTTCCTCATGATCAACTGTTGTCGCGCTTTGGTTTAATGGAACTGCACATACGCCGTAAAATGCAGCTAGTTTCATTCCTATGGGATATTTTACATGAAGGGCTAAGCTGCATTGAGTTTCAGGATTATATCAACATTAAAGTACCCCGCCCTGGCCTTAGAAGATACTTAAGCTTTTACTTGCCAGCTGCAAATACAAATATTTTGAACAGTTCTCCAATTTTTCAAATGATCAATAATTATCATAGCCTTCAAGACAGTTTGGATATTTTTAGTTGCAAGAAAATATATATTTTTAGAGCTATTACCATAGAAACTGAGTAGGTGTTTATCCTGCCTGGTAAGTTGATAATATATCTTTTGTGGGTATTTATTTTATTTTAATTTTTTAATTTTTTTAAATTTGTTTTATGCTCCTTTAAGAACTTAAATGTAACTGAATATTTTACCTTCAGTTTTCCTTAAAAATAGGCTTTATTGTACTTATTATTTGTTTTATGTTCAGTCATATCTGATGTTCTTAACTAGTTTGTGATGTATATCATTAGTATATTGTATTTGTTTTTAATTTATGTTCATCCCACTCTATAATTGGTTTTTAACTGTTGAGTGGTGTACTAAATAAATAAAATAAAATAAAAATAAAATAAATTTATCTATCTAAACTAGAAAATCTGGCTATAAAGGTTCCATCAAGATGTGGCTGGTTTTAGATTTATTATTTTATAATAATTTTAAGGCATTTTACAGATAATGCTTTGTCAAAATTAAAATTAATGTGATCCCATTTACAAACAATTTCATAGGACGATAATGATAAAATAACATTAGTTTACAAAAAATATTAATATACAAAGTTTTTTTTTTTCTAAACAAATAAGTTGAACAACCGTCAACAAAAACTTTTTTATTATTAATGTTTAGTCCCTGCTTTACTCACAATTTTTTTCTAAACAGTAATTGAAATAGTACAAAATATTGTAGAGATTATAATATGATAAATAACAGGTATTATAAATAAATAAATAAATAAACAATGGTCGTATTTTTAAAATTTTTGATATTTTTCAAAACACGAAAAATAAAAAAAATAATTAATCGGGAATTGAACCAGCGTCACAAAATGGTCACGAAAAGCCAAGTTGAGAACGAGAGACGCTAAACCATTTACGTTATCACGGCTTTGTGATTTGACTTATCTAATTAAATATATATATTTGAACAAGAAAAAAGCAAAAATAATGTAGGTAGTTACTTTAAAATTATTTTAATAATTTGTTAAAAAGAAATATCTAGGATCTATTTTTAAAAATTAATGTTAACAATTTAATCATCAAATCGACTTTACTATTAAAATGGACATTATATTAATCAAAATATAAATTAGACGCCTTAATTATTTGAGAGCTTATGCGGAAAGTAGATTCATATTCACACACGTGTGGAAAGCAAATTTATCCACACGCGTGTGATATAAGGCACTTCCCATAAGACTAAACAGTGCGATAGGTGTCACTTTCCTAAGTGGTCGTAGGAAAATGACATTTGCGGATCTCAGGGAAGGAAACATAACACACACCTAGAGAAATATACGGCTAAAGAACAACTGCGCATCTGATCTGAGTGTCTACTGAAACGGGATACAATATTCCGCCATTTTGCCAGCAAATTGTCAGATTTATGTGTCAACTTTCGATGTCGATAATGCCGATGCTATTTTAGTGTTTTGAATTGTTTTCGTTTGTATTCGTGAATTATATTAGGAATATGTAATGATGCAATTTCACAAAATAATGTTAATAGTTGATGCATAAACAATTTTTTTTTAATAATTATAAAATGCCTAGCTTAATGCATGTAATTTGTTTAACAAAAATGCATAATGTTGGTTGCATACTGTCTGGCTTTCACATTACCATGCATTGTTAGTTGCATATATGTTTTGACAGATTTCTGGCAAAATGGCGGCTTATTAGAATTTTCAATTGTTGCCGTGTCTGATGTCTCTCTTGCGCTGTATAGTCATCTAGGTGTGTGAAACATAATAACAAATTTTTATGATTTTAACAGGAAGTAGGATTTGAGCATGAGTAATAGAGATAATCAATAACGGGAAAGGTCTATTAACTTGACTGAAAAAATCAAAATCTAAAAAGTTATATGCTTTTTTCCTGCACATAAACTGTGACATAGGGCAAATATAGAAACAAAAGATTCTTTCCAAAACAAAAATTATCGGGTTTTGGCTCTGAATTGTGGATATATAAGCAGAAAATAAAATAGTACATGCGGATATCTATAAATATTTATTATTTACAAAAAATGGGCTGTTAAAATAGCGTAAACAAAAAAATTACGATGGAAATCTTAAATTACTATTTTCTGTATGTCTAATTCCTTCCTCAAGATAAGTTGAAATCTTTTGATAATCTCTCGGTTGAAAATTGGC
The DNA here is from genome assembly GCA_927349885.1 of Psylliodes chrysocephalus. Classification (NCBI taxonomy): domain Eukaryota; kingdom Metazoa; phylum Arthropoda; class Insecta; order Coleoptera; family Chrysomelidae; genus Psylliodes; species Psylliodes chrysocephalus. Next base: position 59,046,236 of record OV651814.1, on the reverse strand, counting down.
ATCGTCCGATCTTCTTACATTGGTTCTACCCAAAATATACTCTTCCTGTTTGTTTCTTGGGCGATAGTTTTGATAACTGCTGTAATAGTTGTTGTTTCCTAAAATTAAAATATTAAAAAGCTTTTTGAAAACACTAATATTTTAGAAATGGCAGTATACTCTATTTGGGTAGGTATATTTACAAAAACTAAAAGATAGTCCTTTTAGTAAGATCCTGAGTAATTTTTTTTTTACCAGAAATTATAATTACAATAACCCTTAATCTACCTCGAATAAATTTTTAGAAAATACCGTCTCAAATAGAGTTGTTAGGCTGATTAAATCAAATCCAATAAATGAAATTTCAACTAAAAGTTCAGATTATTTGTGTTAATTTTAGTACTAAAAATACTAACGTGTTAATCTACACCTCAAAGCAATTCATGTTAATTCATTCTATCTTCTAAAATTAAATAGGTCCTCAAAAAACTCCTCCACCTCTTCTGCAAGTCCTTGGTAAAATTTAACAGGATTAAAAGATGATAGATGAAATGTGCTAGAACCAAACAGTGGATGAGAAGCAACAAGGTATTGACCAGGGCGTTTAAATGGATCTGTAACAAAATCTATATACAGATTCGGTAAAACTAAAGAGTAATTTACAAAAATTATTTCTAAAGTAGGCCATGAACGACAACTACGCATGAATTGAATTAAATTGAAACTGACCCTTTAAAAGAAGAAGGATCGATAGCTCGGGAACTCGTGAATTTTTCCAAGGACTACTTTACAAACTTTTTGTGGATTATCTCTTGCATCAATTTTTTAAATATTTTAAAGCCAAACAGCTTATACATTTAGAGTTTAAGAAACCATATTTTTGCGAAATTTGTCGTCCTCTATTGTTTGCATTTATCATCGTAGCGTAGTTATTGAATAAGAAAAATTGTTAACTACAACTTTTGTACGAAACATTTTCTACTACGACCGTTTTCGATAAAAATCGATTTCGAAACAAAAATATCAAGAAAGTTTAGAAACTTCGGTTTTACTCTGTTTTTATGGTCTCCTAACGATTCTTGAAATACAATCGCATGAAAAGTATTTTTCCGAAATCCGAAAGCATTCCTTTTTTGAGTACTACAACAGACATCGGTAGTTCATCAACATCACAAATGATATGAGGTATACAGGATGGTCCCTTTAATTGAAATCCCAAACCTTTGGTGACACAAAGTTAGTTAAAATGAGAATAAAATTGTATATTTTAAAAGCCGTCCAGGTTTCCAAGATATTCAATAGAAAACAAATTAGTTCCGTTTCATTATTTTACGTTTATTTTCAAAAAGAGACAAACGCTCAATTAAAGTTTTAATTTTATATTATTTTGTGCATATGATAGCATATTAAATTTTTTTATGCTACGCTTATAGTATGTGGACCTGTTTAATTCAGTGCGACTAGTCATGTAACGAAATTTTCTATTTTTTAGTATGAATTCGATATCCATACGTATTTGATGTTGCATACCTATATCATGTAAACTTTCTGAAATTACATAAATATGTTTTATTCAGGGGCTTCAAATTGGGGAAAAAAATTAAAGGAAAAAAAGATTGCAGAAAATTAATATGATATTAAGGATATTCTTGATTTGGAAGATGAATCCAAAGGAGAAGAGAAAGTTGTTGAAAATGATATATTCGGTAGTGACTCCGAACAGAATGTAGATAGTGAGAGTGGTGATATTGAAGATACGCAGCCTTTGGAACCAGATGACGACCTTCATTTCTACATTGAAAAGGACAACGAAACGAAATGAAAAATACTTCTGTGGCCACTTCGAATAAAACTAAGGCTAAACATATTATTAAGGTAAGAGCTGTGGCAAGGCAGACAGCAGGAATTGTAACTTGTAAAAAATAGGCTTTTCTTGTATTTACTACCAAAAATATGATGGAGCAAATTGTTGATTGTACAAACATATATATTCAAAATAAATCAAGGACAAAGTACGGTAGAGATCGAGACTACAATCTTACTTCCTACTCCTGAGGCTTTACTTGGAGTTCTTTTTATAATTGCTGTAAAGTAAGGAAACCATACTAATGTTGAAGAGTTATTGGGCAAAGATGGTACAGGGGTGCTATTATTGAGGGCAGTTTTTAGTAACAGAAGATTTTTATTTCTTCTTCGAGCCCTAAGATTTGACAACATACAGACAAGAAAAGAGAGAGAAAAAACAGACAACCTTGCAGCTATTAGAGAAATTTGCACAGAGTTTATATATAACTACATGAAAAACTATAATCTATGAGAAAATATAACGTTAGACAAAATGCTACATAAATTTAAAGGTCGACGTGCTTTTGTGCAATATATGCCCTAGAAACCAGCAAAATATGGCCACAATATGGCATCAAAATGTATGCTCTTTGTGATAGTAACTCCTATTACACTTGGAATTTCGAGATATATTGAGGAATACAGTGCGATGGACCCTACAAAGCGTCTAATAAACCCTTTGACAGAGTACAGAAAATAGTAGATCCTCTAATAAACTCAAACAGAAACCTGACTACAAATAATTATTATACCAGTTATCCATTAGCAGATTATATTTTGCAAAATGGTCTTACGTTGACAGGAACAATAAAGAAGAACAAAAATAAATTCACGACAGTTTCTTCCAACTAAGTCACGTTAAGCTGATTCTAGTGTATTTGGCTTCCAAGATGATGTCACTTTAGTCTCGTATGTCCTAAAAAAAACAAGGCTGTGCTTTTATTATCAACCATGGATGATACAGGCGAAATTGCCCTACCAACCAATAAACCCAATATAATATTGAACTACAATAAAACAAAATGTGGGGTTGATACTGTCGATCAAAAATGCACTTCTTACACCACTCAAAGAATAACCAGGAGGTGGCCTATAGCAGCTTTCTTTAGATTCTTGGACGTTGGTGGTATAAACTGTAAAGTAATATTCACCAGTCTTAAACCACAAGAGACAGCACCTAGGAGGCGAAAGTTTTTGACAACTTTAGGAATGCAACTAATGAAAACCCATCTAAAAGAAATGATATAGTGCAGTTTCTTTCTCAGTACAGTTGTGAACACTTTTTTTAAGTGGAACACCCTCTATTTATTTATTTTTTATTTAATTATTTATTTAATTTTTAGAATGACTTGGTAATACTGTATTCATGCCTAGAATGTTTTAAAAATATATAACAGGGTTGCCAGGCAATACATTTTTTATGAAATTAGAGAATGACGCAGACCTCAAATTAAATTATCATAATTTAGGTAGGTTTACATTGATTTGAAAATTGTTTAATGTGCAGACTTATAATATACTAATCTAACGAATAGTGGCGATAGAACTTGTTTATTTTATACAGAGTGTTTTCAAACATGTCTTAAATATGGCTAATTTTAAGTTCAATTTACTAATTTTTTTCAAATACAACACCCTGGATATTATTTTAGCATAAAATGCCTTATACAATTTTGTAACCAACTATACCAACATGTTATCCTATAATACATATACAGGGTGTACCATCAGTGCGTAATTAATCGATAGCTGTTTTATTATTGGAAATACGAAGAAATTTTAAGTATAAAAGTTGTATGAACATATTTAACAAATATTTTTAAATATAGAGGCTAGTCTATAAACGAAGTGCTGACCAAACCCATACTTTTTTAAGGCAAAACACATATTTGATTGTTTTCACATCGTCAAATAATTTTAATTGACTTCATTCATTTGCTATATTGAATATAGGGTGTGTCAAAATGCAAGGTGACTATTTTCTTCATTTTTTAAATAAAATACCCTGTATTAATTAATTGGTGGTATAACATACTGTCACGTTTCGTATAAATTCACTTTTTTTCAAATTCTAATTAATTATTTAAATAACATCCTGTACATAAAACTTTGTTTAATTATGTCGACAATTTGTTTTAAGTTGTAATCATGTGCAAGGTTGATTATTTAAATAATTATTAAATATAAATAAAATAATAAACTAACAAGTGAACTTATAAAAAGGTAATTTGAGGTCAGATTGGGATTCTCCGCGTGGCTAGGCCTCATGTTGATCGCGAGGGCTTGGAGCCTTTTTTTGTATTTTGAATCGCGGTACTAATCAAGGGTTGTGATGTGTGCCCCAAATATTAACGGAGTTGGTAAGTTAATAATTTTTGTGTCTTAATATTATATTGAGCCCCATATTTGTGTTTGTCTAGTTAGGACCTATTTTGTACAAATATTTTACTTATATTATTATTCTTGTTTTAAGAACACTGTGTTTCCCTTTTACAGAGACGTGTTAGGTTTTATATCAAAAAGTAGAACCCTTGTACAGGTAAGGGCTAATTTCATAAAAAAATTAATTGCTTGAAAAACTGTAATAGTTTTTAAAAAATTATAGGATTGAATACAGCATTACCAAACCATTTTAAAACTGAAATTAAAATTTAGAGTGTTCCATTTAAAAAATATACATTTTTATTTGCCAACGAGATGAGCTCAATCTTTTGTCTTTGCCATTGTGATAACAAAATATCAAAGGATTAGGGCTGTTTGACGCATATGACGAAATGCAAGTGTGAAGCAGATGTATGCGCTACATGTAAGCCACTACAATTGGTAAATTCATTATAAAGGAATATAGGTTTGAGGTTTGTCTTTTATTTCTTTCCTCACTTACTGAGTTTGTGGGAAGAAAAGAACATAATTTGGCCATTATAGGAACTCAGCGTCTCTTCAGTTGTCTACTACTTTTGGAATTTTTGTAAGCTTTCCACCCTATACTTACCTTTTGAACAACGTAAAAGGCCCGAATGTTGACACAGAAACAACCAAAACAACTAAAACTAATGTAACCGCAGTAGACAAAATTTTATTTTTTATATAAGCAAAAGAAATTAAAGGAGTTTCTGTCTATTTTTTTTTAAATAAACGTTCTGTAGTGGACAAATTTTTTTTTATACAATATGTCGGAAAAATGCCCCGATAGTTAGGTTTTCAAGGCGTTGTCAAATTGAGCTTTCAAAGATACAACTTTTTTCTTATTTAAAACACTTTGTGTTACCAACAGTTTACGAGATAGTAATATATTTCAATTAAAAATTGCCCACCCGGTACATTTAAGACGTACAAGCAGTCTTACCAATCTCACTAGGTTCCTTTGTGCTTTTGGTGAAATACCGACATGTGTTACTCTTTACCGAAACTGTATAGGTACCTACTTTCATACTGTTTTGTTTTAAGAAGCACATTATAATGAAGATGGTTATTTGGTTAAAGAGATACCTACGTGTTATTTATATCTGGTTAAGTATAAAAATAAATAAACTAATGTAATTATAACAATGTAAAAACCAACATGTTACAAAAATAGTACTAACCAGTGCGCAATCTTAGCTTATATGGATCTGTAATTGGATCATGTTCTTCGTGAACCGGTTTTATTTCATCGTTTGGAACAATAGAACTTGGGTTTTCAACTAACGGAGTATTTGGTGCATTTTGACCTAAACAAATTACCTAGTATTTAAAATGTATTTTCTGTTGAAATTATATCTTGGAATATGTTATCCTGTATCGTAAATACTGTTTAATTAAGTGATAGTAAAAATATTCATAACGATTAGGCGAATAATTTACAGCTTATCAACATATTCATTTAATATACATATGTATAACCAAAGTAGATGGTTTAACGTTACATAACTGTCATATAACAAAAAACGACGCATTAGTGTGACGCCAGTCGATTTTTGATAATACGTTTTGGTTTTTTACTAAGGCCTCCTACCTCAAGGGAATTCTTGCCGACAAAAAAATGTTCTCAAAATTTAGGGGTAAAGATTCTAAACATTTTTATACAAGTGAGCTTAAGGGGTAAAGGTCCAAATATTTTTACTCGGGCAGACTTAAAAGGTAAATTTTTCAAACATTTGTACATGCGGGTGTTAGCCTAAGGGAAATTTATAAGAATCGTGCACTTTGTACCAAGTCTTTGAAATTTGGCATAGTCTTAGGTATGATATTAAGGTTTGATGAATTCATCGCATTATAAGCAACTTGTGCGCATCCTCTGGTGGCCTTTTTGCTATAAGTTCAATATGGCCGCTATCTGTATTGCTATTTTTAATAAATGGGCTTCTATTAGACACAAAATCTTGTGGGTTCTAGGATGCTACGAATCCATTTCTCATGTCTAATTTGTGTTTCAAAATCAATTTCAAGATCGTTACGTATTTTGATATGATAAAGGTAAAAAACAATTTTTTTAATAATTTAATATAATTTACTAATTACAAAAGGAGTCTATGACTTTCAAAAATGGTCTTATTTCAAAAATTCACAAATTGAGTTAGCAATGGTGCTGCTATCTATAATAAATTCTGCACTCGTCTTAACACAAATTAGGTTCCAAAAAAAATCATATCGTATATAAACTAACAGACGAATATCGGGGCATGTTTTAAAACTGTGCCTTATTCATAATTTATAGCTTTCAAAACTGTGCCTTATCAAGGTCCAAAACGTGTCCTATCCTCAATATTGCCAAGGGCGACTTGAGCAAAGAGTATATTCTGAATCCAGTATTGGTTATAGATTTATGGATCCTAACAATCACAATCTAAAGATAGCAAGACATATCGTGTTTTTGGAAGAAAAATTTCCAGAAACTTTGCAGCCTGCTATGTTAAGCATTTCCTTTCCACTTAGTGTCAGTAGTGAGGATCAAATAATTGAGGTACCCGAGAATTTAACCTTAGTGGATTAAGAATCAAACTCACCACCTTCTTCAGAATTATGTAAGTCCAGCCTGTCCAGCGAAGAAGAAAATAGTGCTATTGAAGTGAGTGATAGTGAAAATGGTTCTAAAAATGGAGAACGGGATAAATCTAAAGTAAATATTAGTGAAAGTGATTGTGAATCCAGGTATCCAAAACGAAGTAGATGTGTTTACTCAAAAAGGCTGTTTATGGGTTAAAGCAATCATCAAGATTATGGCATGAAAAGGCTCGAAATGTTCTTGTTAATTTGAAATTTAGCCAATCGAAAATAGAGCGTTGTATTTTCTTTAAAAATATTGAAAACTCTATAGTTATAGTTGCACTGTATGTAGATGATTTCTTTATCGTTTACAATGACCTTGATGGTGCCAATTTTTTGAAAACTGAATTAAATAAACATTTTCATGTAAAAGATCTTGGACCTGTGTCACACATATTAGGTATGAAAATAGTAAGAAACCGTGCTAAGGGTAAGTTAAAATTAACTCAGGAACAATATATAACTAGATACAATTCTAAATAAGTTTCAGATTGTAGGTGCTCTCTTAGAATTAAACCAAACTTTTGTAGTTGGAGTTTTTTTTATGATGCTCCTTTTCAACAGTTAATTGGATCAATCATGTATCTATCAGTATGTACAAGACCAGATATTACCTTCTCAGTATCATATCTAAGTCAATTCAATATTAACCATTCAAAAGAGCATTGGTTGGGTGCTAAAGAGTACTTAAGTATCTTAAAGGTACAAAAGATGTAGGTATCACTTTTAAATAATCAAATAAAGGGATTTGTAGACTCTGATTGGGCAAATGACATTTTAGACAGAAAATCATTTTATGGTTATATTTTTTCTTTGACTGGAGGGCCTATATCATGAGAATGTCATAAGCAAAGAACCGTAGCTTTGAGTTCAACTGAAGCTGAATATATAGGGATATGTGAGGCAGTAAAAGAGTCATTATATATAAAATCTTTATGTTGTGAAATTTTTAGCAATAACAATAACTGTAATTTTTTGTTGTTGATGTTGTCAGAAAATCTAAGTTTTCACAAACGCACTAAACACATACATGTTAAGTATCATTTTGTTCGTGAGTGTGTAAAGAATAATGAAATAACATTATTATATATGCCAACTAAAGAAATGGTAGCAGATATTCTGACAAAATCGTTAGGTTCAAAAAGACACAAATATTTATGTGAAAAATTAAATAGGATATAAAAAAAGTATTGTGATAATGTTCCTTCACACTATTTTTTTTATTTTGTAAAATTTGACACCCTATTATTGAGGGAGAATGAGGAAATAATCAATAATAAGGTTGTTACAATTAATACATCTGTTTTTGATATCTAACGCTCTTTAATCTATGTTCTTGTGATATGTGTCGCTTATGTCACTTGTAATAATGTCAGTTAGTTAGTTGTTGATTTGACTGTAAGATGTTTGTCACGTTTTTTATAATTAAATTCTGCTAATAGAAAGTTGTAATAATCTACGTGTTTTATTACCCAGCACTCTACGAGGTACAGAAAAATAATATCTCCAGAGGGAGGTGGTTTACAGAAAAACATTTTTGTACGACATTTCTAAAGTAAGTTGGTAATGAAAAAATAGTGAACTTCGACCGAATGCCGAATGACTACAGTACAGCATTTATACACTAAGATTCGGATTACATAGATAACTTTTTTAGCAACGCCGTAGGTATTTGCTGATACAGGGGTCCCACTGTTTCAAGTAATTGAATAATATACGGCAACGAGTCCACACGATTATTTAAGCTTAAATAATTTTCAGTATCTACGACGTCTGAAAACTATGGTTAATGCAAAAGTTATTAAACAATTGCCTGTATTTTGAAACTGAATTGAAATTTTGTTTTCGATAAGATCATTAATTCTTGTATGGCAACCACTTTTTTGATAAACTATAACTAAAAACTATCTAACTTAATCATAGCCAGTTATAATTAATGGAACAAATTAAAAATTCGTTTAAAAAAAATGTATTAAATTTTAATATTTTTAAAATACCCTGTTATATATCATTATATTATATTTTAAATAATATGGCTGTTAATAATTATTCGTAACTAGAAAAATAAAGAAAAATCAATGCCGTACATTTTTAGCTAATGGATTTTACATACCTAACTGATAATATTTTTTATTATATTTTTACTTCATTTTAAGGTCATAATAACAATGCGGCATTCACAAATTTTAATAAGAAATATAAAGTAAAGAATGAACATTGCAATATTGAACACATTCGTCGGAAATAGGGATGTGTAAAAAATATCGATAGTAACGAATATTGATATTTAAAATACAGGCCTCTGACGTCACACCTTCGCGCAGGGTCGACCACGTGGCTGTAACAATCTCATCTTGGCTCTATCTCTTTCTTTGAAATATCAGACGAGTCTGGGCTTCGCTAGAAGTTGGACATGCTCTCATTAAAATAAAAACAATTTTTCTGTTATGTAAATCACCTAAGTTCTCCGAGCAAAGAAATAATAAATAAAATAAAATGTGAAACCCTAATGCAGTGTTAAACACGTAGATAGTTTCTAAATAAAAGTAGTGTAAATATCTACAAATTTAAAAGTTGTCATGCAACGTTTATGCACAATAAATTTTTACAGAGTGTTGGAATTTCATTATCCTTATGGAGATGGTTGCAGCTAGCACCGAAAGAAGACAGTCCACTTGGTAAGCGCGCCTTAGGGTCGGATTTATAATTTGTGTTGGGTTCAACTTTTAATAACCTAAAAATTCAACACAAATATTAAATTGTAATCTTTTTTACTTAAAATAGATATTATTGTCTTAAGACAGTGATATAATGGGCCCTATTCTGTAACAATTCCTTTATATTTAACGGCCTTTAAAAATATTTTCTTCTTTACTTCTGTCATTATTTAAACGGATTTTTAAAATACATTAGAGGACTATCTTAAAGAAATCTGTTTAAATAATGACAGAAGTAAATTAACGAATACGAAAATGTTTTTAAAGGCCGCCAATATTTTTAAAGGCCGTTAAATATAAAGGAATTGTTACAGAATAGACCCCAATATCTGTTTCGAAATAACAGCATCCTTGCATCTACTCGTACATATTTACATCTTACAAAAATGTATTTATGCGAAAATTGGGATGGAGCGATTGGCATAAATGAAAAACAATATGTCTAAAATTTGTTCATGGCGCCACAATCAGATATCCGCAAACATACAGTATTCAACTTAAGGCCGGCGATCGCCCATGTTAATTTCCCGTATATGTAGAGGTTACTTTTGACGAAGCTTTCGGGAGAAGTATACTTCGTAGCATTAATTTAAATATAGAAATTAGTTCATGAATAATGCCTACGGGTTGTAAAGAAATCTAAAGAAGCAGAGTTTTTTAAAAATACTCGAAAAATGACTTTGATCATTGGTGTCAAAATCACATAGAAGCCCTAGGCTTGTCGACGTATTTACTTTAAAAATAAACATATTTAGACGTTTTCTTTTCGATACCACCCGTACAACTAGCATATCAAATAAATGAAACAAATCGCACTTCAAAATAATGTTTGGTTTTCCTGAAAGCTTGGTTTGAAATAAGAGCTAATCGGCTAGGGACAACGCAGATGAAAGATGATATACGCCGTATCCAAAGCTTGTAGGATTCTATACTGTAAGAACTTCAAGGTAATTTCACAGATTCCGCTTTAGAACATTAGTCGTTGTTAGTCATTTGCATTACCGTTGTTCTTGAGGCAGACAGGGCCGGAACAAATACAATGTTTAATATTTTTTAGGCTAAATTTATGTAATATGTTTTTTTTAAATTTTGATTTTGTTTTCTCTAAAAAAACAACCATCTTTATAGAGATGTCTATTTGACATTTTTAAAAATTAGCTTCACGGAATTCATTTTTAACATTTATACATACCTACATATTTTTCTTGCACTCAAATTAAAAATGGCCTTGTAAGGTAATATCTTATATACAGGGTGGGCCACTGATAACGCCTTGGTCTGTAGAGCCACAACCATGTGATTTTTTAAAATTTGTTTTCACAATGAGATGTATGTCCCAAAAACCAACAATTTAAAAATAATTTCAATTATAAATTGACCTCTTATTTTCATATGTAATATGCATATACATACACAATTTGATTTATTTAAGTTGGTGCATTCCAAAGTTTCTCTTCTTTACGCGCTTGTTTAGATTTTTTGATTTTTGCTAAGAAAGTTAAAATGGTTTATTTGTATTTTAGCATACTATAATTTAAACTTTTTATGACAAGAAAGGTAATTTATAAACTAGAAACAAACTTTTCAAATTTCTTCCTAAAACGATACTAATTCCGGGTCTGCTTATGTAAATTTCTCAACGGTTGAAGGCTTGAAAGCAGAAGTAGAAAACTATTCTTCGATGGTTAGATATTTTTAAGTTCCTTTACTCACTGCCAGGGACCGCCACGTCCCGGGACACCTTCATTGCGGAAAGTTATACCCATCTTTTTCTTGCACGAAATGCGATTCCTTGTGTGTCAGACGCAAGCCTTAAGAGATGGATCTTATATAGGATATTTTATTATACAGGGTGGTATAAAGGACAGAATGCTTAAAAAAAATGAATTTTGAAAAAATACGTTAAGTAGATACCCCATAGCGTTAAACAAGAACCTAAATAAATGTAAGGGGGTATTAAAAAAATTATCACTTAAAGAAAAGATAGGTAAGTAATATATGGGATGTTTTAAAAATATACACCAAACAGAATGACGAGGTGTTCTAAAAAAAGTTTCTACCTAAGACATGAATTTTATAGGATGTTTTTCAAAAAGTTCGTTCAACTTTTCCGGTATTTACGAAGAGACCATAAAATTTTAAGAAATGTTTCATAGGTTGGTTATAGGTACTTTGTAGATTACCTAATACGGGATTCAGAAGAAAATGGAAAAAATGGGAAAATAAATAAATAAATAGTTAATAGAAGCATATATATTATACTGAGCGATTCAAAAAAAGTGAGGGAAAATGTAACAACAAATAAATATACAAAGTCTTTCAACAAAATTAGTCACTTAAAATGAGGTAGAAATTATAAGGGGTATTAAAAATACATTAAAATTACAAAAAGCATAAATATGATACAGGGTAGCTCAAAAAATAAAGAAAATGTGAAAATAATTATACAGAGCGTTGAAACAAAAAAGGTGAATAAAGAAATTTATATTATAAGGAGTCGGTATTAGAAAAGAAATGTGAAAATAAGTACCTAGACTAATTTTTGTAACCAAATAAGTTATTTAGGAAATAGATATTTAATTAAAAACAATCATAAAAATATGTTTGGTAAAACCATAAAATAGGATAGAGAGTGGTTTAAAAGAAGTGCAGAAAATCTGCAAACAAGTAAATGTACAAAAATTAATCACTATAGTCAATATACAATGTGTATACATAAAAAAAAAACGATTGTTTAGTAAAATACATAAATATAATACAAAGTGGTGCAAAAAGTGAGGAAAATATGTATATAAATACAAGGTGGTCCAAGTAACACAACAAATTTGATTTGGCCAAAAATGTCATTATTTTATCCTCAATATACTACTTACAAATAGAGAGTTGTGCCTTGCATTTCTAACCCTTGTATCAGCACATACGTACGGCGTTGCTAAAACAGTTATCTATGTAACGATCCGAATCTTAGTTTATAAATGCCTTACTGTTTTTAAAATGCCGCACAAAAATGTTTTGTCAAAAACCACGCCATTTGTGTGGTAGGCTTAGCTTAGATTATGTCTACTCACCTATAACAAAAATTGTGTGCATAGTTTCTAAAGATATCGTTACACATGGTAGTATAAATTTATAAGTAATTCATGCTGGGTCAAATGATTCCTTGAAAATTCTCTATGGGCTTGTAGTCTATTGCAAAATGGGCGACAGCGAATTCCGGCTCGATAACATTTACATCTGCCTGTGCACGAGATCAAGCAACCATAATTAAGTTGCAATAAACATCCATCGCTTGAATCTGGAAGATTAGTCCAGTATGGTACCCATTATTTGGTTCTGTTATTCTATTCCCAAACCACCTTACTGTAATCAGTAATATCAGACAATTTGAACAGCCACATCTTTCACATGAATGTGGTAGTGGGCAGCGCCATCTTCGTATGCTGATGCCTTCTTTGCATCATTGACTAAATCTGCACCACAGTTTCTTTTGTATATTAGAATTATAAAGCGTTCAAGATGAGACACGTGTTGTGATTTCAACATGAAACTATTAGTATTTGAGATGTCAATAAACGTGTCATTGACCTCAGGATAAACATCCCATGCAGACCATGCATTCCGGGCAATCTTTTTACCTATTCTAAACATCGATGATGTTCCATCAGACTCCGTAGATGCATGAAAAAAGAGAAGGGCGTTCAGGTCCAAGCTTCTATCAGATCTAATGGATAAGAATCTTTCTAAACGTCTTTCCCGATCCAAAATATATCCATAACTCTGACATATTCAACCAGAATAACCACGTATGTGTCCACTGTGATGAAGTACGCTTTGGTATATTCTTGCTCAGCTGCCTTGCCACCTGATTATCCTTTGTAATGAGCAGTTGGTTCGGAGCATCAGTGGTAAGTTTAGCCAATTGCTCGGTGAAGAATTGAAAATATCAATACTGATGGCGGCTATATTGGATTTATAGTAAACCCGAGGTAACACACAAGTTGCTTACAATGCATGGTTTTACCTAGAACCCTAACACCATACCTGAGAATATACCAAATTTCTGTTTCGCTATATATGCATAAGTAGCAAAGGGACCAATTAATTTCATAAGGGATGAAGGTAACAAATATATTTAAACGGACAGACTTAAGGTATAAATGGGCCAAATATTATTACATGGCCAAGGTAAGAGGCAAAACGACAAAATATTGTTAAATGGACAGGCGTTAGAGGCAAAGGGTCAAAATATTTTTACATGTGCAGGTTGAAGGGGTAGAGGACCAACATATTTTTATACGGTATGTTTAAGAGATAAAAAGGTATACATATTTTTACATGAGAAAGCGTAAAAGGTAGAGAAACAATATTTTTACATATCTTTAGGAGTAAAAGGAGTAAGGAGCACTAATATTTTTAGGTGGGCAGTCTTAAAAGTTTGCTCCTGGAGTTCTCGGTATTGATAAAGTAGGAACCATTAATTTGGCGTCTCTCGTATTTTTAATATATTTATTTGAAGATCTTAAAAAGTAGTTTAAAGGTATTTAGCTAAATGGTTTTTATATAAATTAAAAGCAGGTATATTTTTTAAATAAATGTGTATATGAATTTCTCTAGGCTTTTCTTTACAAAAACACTTTATTTTTGCTGATAAATTACTATTTTACAAATTTTTATTATTTTTAATAAGTGTCACCTTGTGATGCGAGAATCCTGTATGTCATCTCTTCCCACCACCCTAATTTCAATACTTTTACTACCCTTAAACAGGTCCTATTTACGAATTAGGATAATCTAGCATTTAGTTTACCAGTCAATTACAAACGTTTTCCAAAATATAATTTAAAATCATATATTCAGGTTTCAAATATTATTGTCCATACCTGGAAACAAAGAACCAAATTGCGGCCATTGAAAGTTATCAAAATTTGGTAATAGCGATTGAAAACTTTGTGCGATCTGCGGTATAGTTTGAACAAAAGACGAAATGCCATCTCCTAAACCTTGACCAAATTCTTGTGGAGACGGAAAAATACTACTTGTTGCAAAGTTGTTCGCTACACCTGGTAAAATATAAAAATCCTATGAATTTTCATAAAGCTTAAATTGAATATTATTGAAGTTATGGAAAATTTCAGCATTTATCTCTAAATATACATAATAGTGTAACTATATTTATTTATGCAACAAGTTCATAAAACGGTGCAAAACGAACATTTTATACATGACTGGAATACATTATGTTTTACAATCATACAAATAAATCAGAATTAGGATACACGAAACCCTTTAAGAGATCTTGAAAAATCTCTGACAAGTTACATAGTTATTTTAATTATATCATTATCGGCCATCTAATTATAGTTTTTGAGACAATAGCGAAAAAAGTGTGGCATATGAGAGCATAGTATGAAAAAATATAGAATATACCAACACAGAATGTGAAAGATAGTGTGGTCATGTCACTGGAAAAAATATCTTTAGTTGCAGAGCAACTTTAACTGCAGCTAATAGTCCAGGATCCGTAAGTAAGGTCGACCTTAACCCATCTGTTTAATGGATGAAAGTTGTTTTTTAATAAATAAAATATGTTTTTAATTATACCGCAAATGGGTTGCCTAAGAAAATACGGTCACGGCCATTTTTTACTTTTCTTTCTGTGTACAGATAAGGAAAGTATGCGAATCATGATAAAAGTTGCTTATGATGTCATTCTCTATTATTTTGTTCCTATACATGATTTCCCTAAAATGGACCTAATTTGAGATATTTGAGAAAAAGTGCAAATTTAGAATTTTGAAGACTCAAAAACGGATAGAGAAAAAAAAACAAATTTTAAACTTAAGCTTGCGGTGAGCTGATTAAAGTTTGGGCATAGTAGAAGCATCTGGGGAATAGTTTACAGGGTGTCGTTTTTTTTACTTTGAGAAAATAAATAGTCTGGACCGTATTTTCCTAGACAACCCATTTGCGGTATATTTATAAACATATTTTATTTAATAAAAATAAACTTTCATCCATTAAACAGATGGGTGAAGGTCGACCTTACTTCGGATCTTAGACTATAAATCGTAAATAGCCGGCACGACAATTGAAAATTAATTAAGAATTTTTTTTTGTGAAAAAACACTCCAAAAGGGGCGTTTATTGATATTACAATCTGATCAAGAGTTGATCAATAAGTAATTTTGTTATAACCTAACTTAACTAGGGTTGCAATCTTAAAAAACAAAGTTCTACTCGCTAGTATACCTTAGGGTCTGATAACTTAATTACACTAAACTAACGTGTAACACTAAACCGCACAATGCTTTGCTTTGTTATTAACAGAATCTCTTGGCTAACTCAAAAGGTTTCACTCTCTTGAGTCTTCTTGTCAGGTTCGTGTTGTCAAGAAGCTGGATCGCCTCAACGTTCACATGTTGGTGGAGCCGTTGTTCGTGACTCCTAGCGAATCTGGTGATAGTCTGGTCAACTGTGTCCATCTGAAGGTCTCGATGAAGGTCGCTGTTTCTAATGTACCAAGGAGCATCGACAATGTTCATTAATACTTTGTTCTGGAATCTCTGGATTATTAGAATATTACTGTAGCTGGCACAACCCCAGAGCTGAATGCCATAGGTCCAAATTGGTTTGAGAACTTGTTTATATAATAGAATTTTGTTATGTGTAGATTAGCTGGAATGCCTACCAAACAACCAGTACATTTTCTTGAATTTTATATCTAACTCTTGTCTTTTCTTTTTAACATGGACCTTCCAGCGAAGTCTTGCATCTAATTACGAAATGAAAATTATAAATTGATCTTATGCATATATTATTTTGTTCTTTGTCCTTTTTTCTTAAATCATACATATTTTCCACTTTAAGGTGTTCACTTCTAGAATATTTCAAAATTTTCTGTCTTAACAAATTCTAAGTTATCAAGTTATACTTGGATTTTATCTTCTGCTTCTTTGGGGAATTCTACATTTAATTATTTATTGGACGTTTCCCTGATCTACTAATAACTCGACACTTAATTTCTTTCATCTTTTTTCCTAGAGATGAAACACATCTACTAGCTTTATGAGTTTTGTTGCTGTTCTTGTATTCTTTAACGAAATAACCACTATTTTATAGTTTTTACAAATATACTAATTTATTATTTTCTGTTAACACTAGATTGTACATGTGGAAACATTCTAAATCCAGTACTAACAATAATAAAGTATAATTCTACCTTAAACTAAAGGTTACATTAATAGTTTAATAATGTATCAAGGACGTAAACAGGCGTCTATAGACCGCAATCTGTAAGTAAGAGCCCGAGCCGCTAGACGAAGGATATTAACACGTAAGGTCCATAAACTCCTGTTTTAATGTTAATTTATTAACAAATATACAGGGTGTCCCATTAATGCGTAATTGTTCAATTGTTTTATTTGTGTTATAGACACGTAAAAAAGTTTTAAATAAAAGTTATATGGATTTTAAAAATACATATTTTACAAATATTTTTGGATATACAGGGTGTTGCGTTTTTGCCTGGAAAATAAAAATGTATGATGTTTAAATAGAACACCGTGTATTTTATTTTTAGAATGGTTTGGTAATACTATATTCAATCCTAAAATGTTTTAAAAATATATTACACTGTTGCCAAGCAATTATTTTTTTTTGAAATTGGAGAATAATGCAGACCCCAAATTAAATTATTATAATTTAAGTAGGTTTACATTAATTTTAAAATTGTTTAATGTACAGACTTATAAGCTACTAAGCTAACAAATGGTGGTTATAGAATTGGTTTATTTTATACAGAGTGTTGTAAAACATGTTTTAAATATGGCTAAATTTAAGTTCAATTTACTTAATTTTTTATAATATTTTAGCATAAAATTCATTATAAATTTACCTATCCAACCATACCAATATGTTAGTCAATAACACATATACAGGGTGTCCCATCAATGCGTAATTGATCCATAGCTGTTTTATTATTGGAAATACGAAAAAAAATAATATAAAAGTTGTATGACCAATCATGTTTAATAAATATTCTTAAATAAACAGGATGGTTCATAATCGGGGGTCTGATCAAATTTATACATTTTTAAAACAAAACACTCCCTGTAGGTAGTTATACATATTTGATTATCTAATTGTTTTCAATTTAAATAGACTTTATTTATTCGTATCTTGTATATAGGGTGTGTCAAAATGCGAGATAACGATTTTCTCAATTTTTTAAGTCGAATACCCTATATGTTATTCCATTTAGAAAATTAAGAAAATCGTAACCTTACGTTTTGACACACCCTATATACAAAATGGCAAATGAGTGAAGTCAATTAAAATTGTTTGAGGAAGTGAAAACAATCAAATATGTATGAATACCTGCAGGATGTTTTGCTTTAAAAAAGTGCAGATTTGGTCAGCACCTCGTTTATGGACCACCCTGTATATTTGAGAAAAATTGTTAAATATGGTCATACAACTTTTATATTTATTCGTATTTCTAATATTAAAACAGCCATCATTTAATTACGCACTGATGGGACACCTTGTATATGTGTTGGTAACGTTGTATAGGCAAATTTATAAGGAATTTAATGCTTAAATAATCTACATGGTATTGCATTTGAATAAATTGAGTAAATTGAACTTAAAATAAGCCATATTTAAGACATGTTTCAAAACACTCTGTATAAAATAAACCAGTTCTATCACCACTATTTTTTAGCTGAGTATCTTGTAAGTATTAAACAATTTTGAAATCAATGTAAACCTACCTAAATTATGATAATTTAATTTGGGGTCAGCATCATTCTCTAATATAAAAAAAATTGTTATATCATTTAAAAACTTTCTAGGGTTGAATGCGCTATTACTAAACCCTTCTAAAAATAAAATAAAATATACGGTGTTCTATTGAAAAATCATACATTTTTACTTGTCGTGCAAAAACGCAACACCCTGTATATCCAAAAATTAAACATTTATTTTTCAATTCCATATAACTTTAATTTAAAACTTTTGTGCGTGTCCATAACACAAATTGAAATATTGAACTAATGGGACACCCTGTATAAAATTTTATGTACGACCGTTTTAATGATAGTTTATTATTAAATGACCATTTTCTCTTTTTCGCCTTTTTGAGCCGGTTATTATAAGAAATTTACTGCAGGCGGTAAAGTAGTTCACAGGCGATAAAGGGGCACTTTAAGCCCGCTAAATCTAAATTTTATCGCCCGGTCATGCATAAAAATATATTGGGGCTATTCTGTATGAATTTGGTTAAAATTAACCCTGGGTTATAAAAATAACCAGATGTCATTTTTAATTTTGTAATCTGTACTATTTGGTTAAAATTATAACTTATGTCAGTCGTCAATAAATCTACTATTGATTATATGTTAAATATATTATTTTTCTTGTTTTTAATGCTGCATTGGGCTTTTAATTCACTTTTAGGTAATTACATCGTTACAATGTCTATTTTAACTGGGATTGGTTACAAAATAACTAACCCTATTAATTACCTTATGCACACCGTCTGGCATAATGTGCGAAATTAGAGCACCTATTCCGTAATCACACGCACCCGTTACCAAACGAATAACACACAATTAAATTTGGGTTAAAATTTAAACGTCATAGTTATAAATAACTTTTAACCTGGTGGTTAAAATTAACTAAAACGTTACAGAATAGACCCCATAATTGCATTTTAACAAAAAAAAAATAGGTTGTACGTTAATGCATGTACATAGGTATTTTATTTTTAAGGAACTCACTTGGTTCATTTGTTTCTTGGGAATCCGAATGTTGCGGCCTATTTCCAAATAGAGCTGATAGAAATGGTCTATTGGTATGACCACTGCCATGATGACCTGAAAATAAAAATAAGGTGGCTGATAATCTAGTGGCAGTTAAAAGATTTTTTTTAATTTTGACATATGAAGTGACATTTTTTGTAATCGCAGCAAGTGCCAAAATGATCTACTTTACGCAACCAGTGTATAATGTTGAACATTACGAAACTTGTTTCGAAAAATTCATTATGTCACTAGTTGTGAACGAAAAAAAAAAACAAATAAAAATCAATAATATACATTATTACTTGAAGTTTATATCAAAGAAGGGTAGATTGTTAAATTTACATACTAGTTTTAATTTTGTTTTTCCTTATTTTTAATTTTAAATCAACACAAAATAATTCAAACACAATACACGACAAAATAACCGACTTTATTGAAATAACTTGAACAAGTAATATATACATTACGATAATTCGTTGAGAACAAATTAATATTATTTTTGTTAGTAAAAGAATGAAGTTAATCATATGCAAATAACAATACAAGAAAGTAGTAATATTGGTTGCCTAGATGTCAGTAATTTTTTACCAAAACACAATTTTATAAATAATGTCGTTTCATGTAACTCGTTCATGTAACAGGACCTCGCTTTGATCGTCCGGCAAATATTCATTCGTTATAAAGGCATTTCAAAAATAGTTATTATGTCTAATTACCTGGTTTTTGTCCAAATCCGGGATTGAATCCAGCATCGGGTTTGTGGTTACCACCAAATCCAGGTTTATGATGCCCTCCAAATATAGGTTTATGATGTCCCCCAAAGCCTGGTTTATGATATTGACTTACATCATTTGCATTATAGTTGTTATCACTTGGATAATTAGTTCCTCCTCCTCCACCACCACAATTAATATTATATTCAACATTTACATAAGCAAAATCTAGAAATGTTCTTCCAGAACCGTCGGTTTTGTAAACTGGTATGCGTTTGTTTTTGAAGTTACAACCTGAAGAAGTTCCTGCTTGAGGACGCTTCCTTCCATCGATGTAGTCTTCTTGGCTAACATTGTTAGGTAAATCTTTGTCATTTTCTTCCACTCGAATGGATTTGGTTAATTGGAATATATTAAAAACTACTGAATAAATAAAAATCTGAAAAAAAAAATTATTTATAGTATCTTTTTGTTGCATGCGTTAACTTTTTAATTAGGAGGAGGAGGAGGAGGAGGAGGAGGAGGAGGAGGAGGAGGAGGAGGAGGAGGAGGAGGAGGAGGAGGAGGAGGAGGAGGAGGAGGAGGAGGAGGAGGAGGAGGAGGAGGAGGAGGAGGAGGAGGAGGAGGAGGAGGAGGAGGAGGAGGAGGAGGAGGAGGAGGAGGAGGAGGAGGAGGAGGAGGAGGAGGAGGAGGAGGAGGAGGAGGAGGAGGAGGAGGAGGAGGAGGAGGAGGAGGAGGAGGAGGAGGAGGAGGAGGAGGAGAGGAGGAGGAGGAGGAGGAGGAGGAGGAGGAGGAGGAGGAGGAGGAGGAGGAGGAGGAGGAGGAGGAGGAGGAGGAGGAGGAGGAGGAGGAGGAGGAGGAGGAGGAGGAGGAGGAGGAGGAGGAGGAGGAGGAGGAGGAGGAGGAGGAGGAGGAGGAGGAGGAGGAGGAGGAGGAGGAGGAGGAGGAGGAGGAGGAGGAGGAGGAGGAGGAGGAGGAGGAGGAGGAGGAGGAGGAGGAGGAGGAGGAGGAGGAGGAGGAGGAGGAGGAGGAGGAGGAGGAGGAGGAGGAGGAGGAGGAGGAGGAGGAGGAGGAGGAGGAGGAGGAGGAGGAGGAGGAGGAGGAGGAGGAGGAGGAGGAGGAGGAGGAGGAGGAGGAGGAGGAGGAGGAGGAGGAGGAGGAGGAGGAGGAGGAGGAGGAGGAGGAGGAGGAGGAGGAGGAGGAGGAGGAGGAGGAGGAGGAGGAGGAGGAGGAGGAGGAGGAGGAGGAGGAGGAGGAGGAGGAGGAGGAGGAGGAGGAGGAGGAGGAGGAGGAGGAGGAGGAGGAGGAGGAGGAGGAGGAGGAGGAGGAGGAGGAGGAGGAGGAGGAGGAGGAGAGGAGGAGGAGGAGGAGGAGGAGGAGGAGGAGGAGGAGGAGGAGGAGGAGGAGGAGGAGGAGGAGGAGGAGGAGGAGGAGGAGGAGGAGGAGGAGGAGGAGGAGGAGGAGGAGGAGGAGGAGGAGGAGGAGGAGGAGGAGGAGGAGGAGGAGGAGGAGGAGGAGGAGGAGGAGGAGGAGGAGGAGGAGGAGGAGGAGGAGGAGGAGGAGGAGGAGGAGGAGGAGGAGGAGGAGGAGGAGGAGGAGGAGGAGGAGGAGGAGGAGGAGGAGGAGGAGGAGGAGGAGGAGGAGGAGGAGGAGGAGGAGGAGGAGGAGGAGGAGGAGGAGGAGGAGGAGGAGGAGGAGGAGGAGGAGGAGGAGGAGGAGGAGGAGGAGGAGGAGGAGGAGGAGGAGGAGGAGGAGGAGGAGGAGGAGGAGGAGGAGGAGGAGGAGGAGGAGGAGGAGGAGGAGGAGGAGGAGGAGGAGGAGGAGGAGGAGGAGGAGGAGGAGGAGGAGGAGGAGGAGGAGGAGGAGGAGGAGGAGGAGGAGGAGGAGGAGGAGGAGGAGGAGGAGGAGGAGGAGGAGGAGGAGGAGGAGGAGGAGGAGGAGGAGGAGGAGGAGGAGGAGGAGGAGAAGGAGGAGGTTCAAAATGGCAGAGTTTTCTATCTCCTTTTAAAAGGCACTCAGAAAGCTGCGCAGTGCGACCATACTCCGTATAGTAAAAGAAAATCAAAGTATGTGGTGTCAGTGAATATTATTTTTGGAATTACAGTTTATTGCTAAAGAATCAGTTAGCTCACTCGGACCAGTTGAAAGTTCCATAATAACATACACTCCAGGGATACAAATTCAGGATACGCAGAAGACTGCTGTTTTATTATAGGCGGTTGTCATATATTGTATTATCTGAGTTGCGCAGTGTATAAACTGGAACATTGAGATAAAAAGTGCCGACGCAGAGTGATCGATCTGATTCTTTAGCTATAAACTGTGTCATAGAGTTCAAAATGGCCGCGCCCTATGTTGGGCGTGTCGGACCTCTCTCTTGCCCCGTATAGTAATCAAAGTATGTGGTAATTTTATTATAAAATAAGTGCTAATTATGCCGAAAGCTGGTATAGTTTACAATATAATACATACTTAAAAGGATCCTGGTTGACATTTCACAAGTAAGTATTCTATATTCCATAAACGTAACTTAAAATGGGAAATGGGCAAATGAATAAGAAAACATGTTTGTAGAATTTTCTTCATTTGAGCATGACCGCAACTGGTTGCGTTCGACAGAAAATAGTCGTTTTCTTTGCGATAATGCTTAATTTATGTCTTTTTGTATATAATGTAAAATGGATTAGATATATTTTTGTATTGTATATATTTATTCTACTGCCATTAATATTTTAAATCTTTTTTACTTATTTCAGATTTCCCGCTGATCTCACAACCAAACTGTCAAGTATTTAGTTTGTGTAATATTATATTATTAAAAATAATAATAATACGAATGCAAGTAATGAGTATTTTATTTGACAGCGTTCACGACTGACTTGTCACAACATTCTCTTGTTTAAGCCTGCTGTTACAGTTTGAACATTAATAGCATTTCTAACTACACAGACCATTTTCAACTGAACATTATTTTAAAGGTAGCAATAGATTAATAAAAGGATCTATACCAAAATCTGTACCTGTACTTTGCTATAGAAATGAGTTTTTTCCAAATAAACTGAAAATACTTGTAATTCGATATTCATATATGTGGCTAATTTTGTTAAATACTAGACATATATATTATTATTACATTATTGTTTACAGGCATAAAAATAACAACAGTAAAGAAAATATGCCCTTATCTGCAGTTCTCAACATTGAAAATTTCGAAGTTAGAAAAGAAAGAAGGCTAATGAAAAGGTATGATTAGCTCTTATATTTTTAAAAGCCAAACAGGTGCTGGTAATAATAGCCTTTGGAACTTTTAAAATTTAATTAAATCTATATCATTAAAAATCTGCAGAATACATTTTATGTACATTTTATTTGTAGGGACAAAAATATGCAAGACAGGGAATTTCAATCTTTAACTCTCTTTAAAAGACAAAAAATTATTTAAAATTTGATAAACTCATCAACTAAAACCACAATATCTGTAAGCTCCCTTCTAAAAGGGAAAGAGAACTTAAAAAAGAAAAACGAAGGTTTGTTAAAGTCAAATAAGATATTTTCTCATATAATCAAGCATTATTATGATATCAGGAAAGCAATGTTTAAGAAAAAAAAATTAAACAGTTTTTTTTTATAGAAAATTAGCGAAGATTCTATGCCGACAAAAAACATAATTGAAAAACTTAGGGGAAATATTTTTTACAAAGTAGATTGGAATCTTTAAATAGTATGATAGGATATATAAAAAATAACTCTTTTATAAAAAGTACAGATATAATTGTGGATGTAAGAATTAATTCCAGTAATATTCATAAATGTTTTTAATGATTAGGAAACATTTTATTTATATATGTTATTTTGGGTCAAATTAGTTTATTTTTAGGCTTCTCTTGCAAGTGGATCTAAGGAATTGGTCAAGAGAGCAATTAAAGATCATTCCAGAACAAAATACTCCCCTGAATTAAGAGCGTTAGCACTAACTTTGAGCTTCTACGGTATGAAGGCTTATACATATGTGAGGGAAAAATTTAACAATTGTCTCACACATCCCAGTACTTTATCAAAGTGACATTAGGCTGTGATGGTTCTCCTGGATTCACTGAAGAGTATTGAAATTTAAAGGCGAGAAAGTCAAGAAGGTTACAAAAAAGTTTTTTTTTAATCTTTTGATATATGAAATGGCAATTATGCAAAGGGTGGAATGGACTGGCCAAGAATATATTGGATATGTTGATATTGGCAGCAAGTTTCAACAAAATCAGTCAGTTGAAGCAAAATATGCTATTGTGTTCTGCTTGTAAAGTTAATAAATATGTCTATTACGAATAGTTATGTACCTACTATATTTTATATTATATCTTGTTTTGATTACATTGATTAATAATTTAATTATAAAACATGTACATTTAATATTATTACTACTAGAAATAAATTATTGTTATTTGTTTTCGTTTTTCTTTTATTTACTCTATATAAAAAATATTTCAGTTTCTAAATGATTTACTTGAACTAAACGAAAATAATGTGTGCTCACGAATTCATTTGGAAGCATACAGTTTCAAAACCTATATCTACAATAAAGAAAATTTTCAATCCTAAACGAAAATATAGTCATTTCCAGTAAAACATGTATACAATACAATGTATAACAAAAGCTTAACATAAATAGAAAAAGAATATTGTTTAATAAATTTGTTTATTAATCATCATAAATGGTAAACATAAATACGAACCGTTTCAAACCGTACGCCATTGAGAATGGCGTACCTACCCTTCTCCCCTCACGCCAGAAGTGATGACCCCGCTTATACATAACAAAATACATTGAATGATATCTCTAGCCTTATATGCTCTAAGATTTCTATACTCTATTTTTAAACTAGGAGGAGCGATTTGAATTTAAGTTGGCAATTCTGTAGACTTCTGATTGGTCAGTTTGCAGTCAGTTTCACACATCACTTTTTAGCATTAACATCAGCTAATAATTGATATTGTTGACAGTTCTGACATTTTATATTTTTATATCTCATCATTTACTTAGTTTTTTACTTTATTTCGTAAATAATAGTTCTTTTCAGAACTTCAGTAAGCAATTGTATTTAATTTTTACGATTATGGATCCGTCTTCATCGAGTACTATCAAAGATATCAATTGCTGAAAAGCCCTACAAGAAAGGGAAGACGACTTATTTTACATGTTTATTCTGAAGGTTTTGTAGCAAATGTATTATTGGTTTTGAAGGCAAAAAGACGGGAGATTACCATGAAGAGATGAATTCCGAAGTATTTCTGCTTTTTTAGAACTAGAAATTGATAAATTTCTTACCAAAATGATTAAAAAGTAACTAAATATTTAAGTAAATTTTATTGATTAGAAACTAATAAAAAAATTAACAAAATTGTTAATGCACATTTAAAACAGCATCTACTACATTAGAGATAATCTTAATTTAGCATAATAAACTAACATTACTTCAACAACAAAAAATATTTTAAAAATATCTACTTAGCATTAATACATAGGTATGTATGAATAGTTCACTTTAAAACATATAGTTAAAAATTACAACTAGAATTAAAAGGACCTACAATATAAGTTAAGTTTTAGTAATGATATAATGTTGACATGTAGTGTTATGAAAATATTGGTTCCCTTTTTAAAACAAATCCTGACTCATAAACCTGTAAACTTTTGAATGCCTTCATTTGCCTTTTAGCATATTAACAACTGTGGGTTAACACTAAATAAGCTACAATGTTTCCATATGAGAAATTCCAGTCAGTGTGTGATCCAGTTGCCGTTCACTGATTGATTACCTTTTACTTAAGTTTATACCTTGAAAATGTAAAACGATCATATTTTTATGTGTTATACTAACCCGCATCTTATTCTGGTTTTAACAATTTTCTTAATTATTTAATATCTATTTTAAAAAGATCATATTTGTCCTCAAAAAGTCGATATCAAAAACAAAAAAAACATATTTCTGATAACGTCAACATATCAAAAACCGTATTAGGCATTCCAAACTGAATGGCTACCAGTGGATTTTGACGGGTTATGATATGGCAAAATTATGGCAAAATTATGGCAACCCTGTAGGCCTGGTGATTTGACAAGGTCAATGAAATAGATAGTTACATATATTGATCATCCATATTTTTCAAAATAAACATCTTATGCCTTGAAGTAAAAATGTAAGCAATTATTTTTTTTAAATATCTAAAGGCTAATAATTGGTTTTAAAACACATTTTTGCTAAACCGATTCAAATTAATAAATATTTACCAGGCAATATGGCCGCTCGTAAACGACCAGCTTTGAGCAATCTATATAACTATATATGTAACATTGACCCTGTTAATGACAACTTGACAACAGGGTTGCCATATCTAAACTGTCATTACCCACTGGTAGCCATTTGGACAGGTCGTTGGAATGCCTAATAATCATATGAAATTTACGACCATTGTCTGAAACCAATAAAAAACTACTTCTATGACATTTATTTGTTAAATAACCCCTCATTAGTCGTTAGCCGACTAGGGCCGATAATAACAACTATTAGATAAATTTTGAACACGCTTATATTTCGGAACATGTTCTTAGTAACGAATGTAGTTACTTTTCCCTCTGTAAATGCGTCTTTTCAATTCGCTCCTCCTAGTTTAAAAATAGAGTATAGGAATTCGCGTTTTTTTAAATTTTATCCTATGCCTAGTATTGTTGCGTTGTTATAATTAAATTCATGTCGTGTTTCAAGTTTATGTTTACCTAAAGCTGTTAATTTATTTATAACTAATTTCCAGCCTTTGAATGTATTAAAAAATAATTCTCTACATTTTTACTTCAAGGTATAAGCTTATGTTTATTTTTCAGAGCAGAGGCGTTCGCCTTTTTATTAGTGAGGGTTGGGAGCATGGGTTTTGAAAACACTTTATTTTTAATACGATTTCCATGGTCTTATTTTACTATAATTAGAATACAGATAAGAAAATCGTATTAAAAATAAAGTGTTTTTAAAACCCATGGTCCCAGCCCTCACTAATAAGAAGGTGAACATATTTGCTGAATTTCAGATATTAATTTATATTTAACTAGTTGTAGTTTTTTTTAATATTTAATTTTACGTCCGTATTATGAGCCACCTTGTATACATTTTCTATCAATATTGAAATTCTGTAAGACTATTTTGGCCCCAATCACTGTCAATTAAACGTTTAAATTATCCTATTTTAAGCTTTTCTAGTTTTTCGAGAATAAGGTACTTTGTTCCTCTTAACGTTTTCCAAACATGTCCCAGGTGTCCGGGATTTTTAGCCAATTGGGCCTAGCTCTGAGCGAATTATCGCCCGATATCAGTGAATTGATTCTGAGCTAAATTAACTAATAAGTCTCCATTTAAGGCAACATGTGGCTGATTTATTTATTATTTGTAAATTTATGCCTTACGTATTTCAAAATAGAAAATCCAAGTTTGATCATTTTAAATATTTAATTTTTTAGTTTTGTTTACGTTTTTAAAAATACCCATAAGGTTTCATGCAAGTCAAATTTTATTTTAAATACACAAACATTGGAAAGCCCTTAAAAGGTATTTTTTAATGGACTATTAAAATTTGTTTATATTTACTGCTTTAAAATTTATGCAATAATTTTTTTTTAATTTGTAAATAATTTAAGGTAATTCCGTATTTATGAAAACAAAATTCCTATTTAGTCATTATGATAAATAATTTTACATATTTTATTTAGTTTTATTTGCGTTATGCATAGAGATTCATGAAAGTCAAATTTTATTTTGAACGAACATCAAAATCAGAAAGCCCTAAATAAGATATATTATACATCAAGTGACTGAAATGGCACTATTTATTCCGAGGCATAAAGTTTGTAAAAAAAAGCTAAAAATAATAAAGATTAAGAAAAAAAATTAACGGTACTCTAAAAAATCAATGACGATGCTACGAAAGGTTGTTATATGTTACTTTTTACTGTATTTCGGTTATACAGTATAAGTTATATTGTACTTTTAATCTTTAGGAATTAAAAATAATTTTTAATCCCCATAGAGTAAAAATACTAATTAATAAGTATATTCTATTTTTAATCCCTAGAGACTAAAAGTAATTTTTAATCCCCATTGAGTAAAATAATATTTATTAAGTATATTGTACTTTTTAATTCCTAGAGAATAAAAGTGAATTTGTACTACATAATGAGTAAAAGTGTCATTTAAGTGCTTGAAAATAGTAACTTAAAGTGTTCTTTCTACGCACAGACTACAAAACGAAATTGCGCTCAACTGAACGAATATATTTCATATACAGTAAGAACACTGTACAAATATAAAATCCACCAATCACAGTCTTATTTTGTTCACCCGGTTACTATTATTTTGTTTTTAATCTTAAACAAGTAATAATCCTCTCAAACTAATTATCAGTATATTTTTTAGTTATTGAGCTTACATATATATTAAAATGAGTTATTCTTATGTAGAATCGACAAATAATAGCGTTTATATTTTTATGTCGTCAATATTTACTAATAAATAAAAAAAAGTAATAAATCTATATGAAGTCAATTTAATTACGAATATTAAAACTAAAATGTTAGGTATGTCGATGGAGCTGAGACTAGTGCATTTGTAATGCGAGAGGTCCCGGGTTTAAATCTAGCATTGGTTACTAGGTTAAATTAAATATTTTTTTTTTTTAATTTGGTGTCATCGGCGTCGACTACCACGGCCATTAGCCTCGTGTTCTGTTTATTTCATAAATTGATAAAAGTCATGGGTTATTTAATCTTAATAACCTAAAATATTTTTTTTAATTTGTGGATTGTTAGTTTGTCGTAGAAAAAAGATGCTGTACAACTCGAGTGGATTGTCGTTTTAGTGCGATATGGCCTTCATATCCACTACTATTTTAATGGACTATTCAAAGAACTCCGCACTTTTTATATTGATTTTGGGTACTGTCAGAAGTTACTTAAACTATGTTATTTAGCAGAAGATCTTATAAACCTCAAATTTACAGCTCTACGGGGTAACCTGTTAGAATGAGTCAAAAGTAAGGAGAGAAAAATTAATATTTATATATAAGTAGATAAAATTTATATTTTTTTTCAGCTTCTAGAACAATAAAAGCAATTATCAAAAATATGTCCTTACTTATTTGCGACTTACCTTGTAGGGGACAATATTTTTGAACCATGTGTATACTCGTAAAATGTGGAATTTAATAAAATTATGTACAAAAAATTGCAATTGATCAGCCTTTTCCTGTAATAACCGGTAATAAAAAATGTCTTAAGTTTATATAACATCTTCATATCTCAAAAACCTATCGTATGAAAAAGCTGTAATTTTTGAGAATGTATTTTCTACTACTAAAACTACAAGGTGATTTATCATTTTTTTTACACATTCGATAAATTAACTATTTATTTATTAAATCACCATGTAGTCAATGAATTGGATAATTATACATATAATAAATACACAAAAGTCCCGTAAAATACTGCCTTAGATTATACAAACCTTAGATGGAACATAAGACACTGCGCATAATCCCATTTCGAAATGATTCACACCCACCAATCACAGTTGAGAACATCACATGTCAGAGCGTTGTCCATCCAAATTTAATGTGTCAACGAGAATTAATTTGGTATTTTAGTGACTTAAATTTTGGATATTAACGTTGAAAATGCCAAGATGTGTTGTAAAAAGCTTTATTTATAATAAACCTGCTAAATGTGACGGAGATAAAAGAAACTTACATTTATTTCGGTGAGATATTTAATTTTTAAGGATTCTGTCGACGTCCATATTTGTTGATTTGAAAATAAACAGAATCGGACTTGGTCGTTGGTACATGTTATAAGTAGCAAATAAAGGTTATTATTTTAAACTGTTTACTATTTTTTGTTTCATGGGGAATCTTTTTTTAGGAAGTGAAAAGAGAAACATACAATCAAATACAGAAATATCAATTTCATTGCCAATGTATTCCTTTCAAACTTCACAACTGGTTTCAATAGTATTCTCAAAACTATTTATTTAGTAATTCTCTATACCAGTGTTACTCAAAGTGTGCTCCGCGGAGTCCTGGGGCTCCGCAAAGCCTTTGTGAGGGCTCCGCGAAGAAAATAATCACAATAAAAAAAAAACAGTACTATCGCCACAAAATGGAGGGACCTGGCTTAAGGACCGTTTTTTGCTTTAGGACTTTTTTTAATTTTATTTTTCATGGGTGAAATGGATTTGGGATAATTCTTGCAAGGAATCTTTGGATTAAATCAAAAATAAATTAACAACAAATGATGCTCTTGTGCATTTTCAGCCTGAGTTGCCGATTAAATTATTCGTAGATGCATCAAATATGGGAATAAGGGCCATGATATGTCATGTTTTTGAAAAAAATATTGAGAAATCTGTAGCTTCTGCTTCGCGTACCTTATCAAAGTCCGAACAAAAATATTCCCAAATTGAAAGAGAGGTCCTTGCAATAAATTTTAGCCTAAATAAAATTAATGAATATTTATATCCTAGTTACCGATCACTTACCTCTGGTAACTATTTTTAACCCAGCTAAATGTATACCCCAATTTTCAGCCAACAGACTACGTAGATGGGCAGTAATATTGTCAAATTACAATTATAAAATTGAATATGTGAAATCGGAGCATAATATAAAGCCGATTTTTTATCATGTTTACCTATTGAAAGTCAAAATGAGAGTCAAAATAAAGAAAAATTTGAATCCGTCAAATATTTCGCTTATATGGAATCTATCCATTTAATTTATATTCTGTTATTTTCTCTAATTTTGACATATAAAGTAATATATTTTGTAATCGCAGCAAGTGTCAAAACGATCTACTTTATGCAACCAGTTGCATAAAGTAGAACATTATGCAACTGATTACGAAAAGTTGAATATGTCACCAGTTACGAAATGAAAATAAATAAAACTGCCTCTTTTTTGGTTTTTAAGTTGAAAAATCGAAAAATCGTGAAATCGTGAAATCGAGAAATCGAAAATCGAGTAATCGAAAAATTGAAAAATAAAAAATCCAAAAAACCAAATATCAAAAAAAAGGCAATGAATAGTGACATTTCACATTTAAAAATATGACATTACGTTTAACAACAAAAAAGAAAAGCTGTAAATTGCGTTTTATTTTTAAAATAACACCGTTATTGAAAACTGTCCAGAAATGTTGGGGGTAAAATTTTGACGTACTCCTTTAAGGATAATGAGTAAAAATGTTTTTTTTTTCAAATTTCTCGCGGGTAATGTCAAAAATTAGATCGGAAACACTGCACATGTCCCTTATTTTTATTATTACTATTGAAAAAAAAAACGTCGTAGAGCAATCAAATACAACAAACAATTCTAAAATATTTGATTGGAAGTACCTACAGAAGAATGATGGTGAATCATTTTTAACACAATTTTATAAATAATCAAGTCAAAATTAGAAAAAATCTTGTATATAAACACGTTACGAAATGCCGTTTTGTGTAAGTCGTTCATGTTGCGGGACCTCGCTCCGCTCGTTCCGGAAATATTTACTCGTTACACAAAATAAGGCATTTCGTAACTGGTTACATAAATAACTATTAATTGACTTTCTAATATTTTAATGCATTGCACGGTATTTTCCGTAAATAATTAAATCATAAATAATTATCGGCATATAAGTACCAAAACATTTTTTCTCTTCGAAGAGTAGGTCTATGTCAAATCAACTTAAAATATTATAACGAACGAAAAGGTAACCCATTTCTAATACTGTTTAATTATTTATTTTATTTTGGTGCGATCGTAGAAAAAATCTTGTGTGTAATTCGAGCAAAAAGTACTTTGGCTGTTTCAATAACTTTTTGTCTCAACAGCTATTTTGTTGCAATAATTTTATAAACTTTTACGTAGATTTCACCCTTTTGTTAAACGAAGATTAAAATGACATTTTTATATTAACAAAAACGAAGTTTAAATTACTAAATGGAGTTTCAAATGACATTTTTACTTTCACAATTTTAATCTTCGTTTAATAATTTAAACTTCGTTTGACACAACGGTGGAATCGGCCCTTAGCTAGTTATATATTGATAAAGTGTTATTGCCCTCATCATACATGAATCGTGCTAACAAATAAAGTCAAAAAAACGTCTCATAATTTTTCATCTTTTAGTTACCCACCAAAATTAGGTATTACAATACAAATATTTAAGTCCGGCCCAGAACATCTCCCTACTCCTTCCACCCAGTTTTTCGGTTTTGGCAAAATTCGCGCAGCGACAAATGCTTCCTATGTTACCTCTACCCTTTCTAACCCCTTTGAATACTGCGTAGGTTTACCAGAAGAGAGTTAAAATATGATAAACATTTTCAGATCGAATATCTTTTGCCTAACGATAAATACTCATAATTTTATTTCAAACACCTCAAGCACGTTTCTTAAGGTAACTTCCCGACGTCGAATTTTATCACTGTCCTTAAGATATTAATACTGAAAATAAATTACATTTTTTAATGACTTTTAAAACAACTTAATTGTCAGTTCTGTCAACTACATCATTGGTATTGCTTTGGGGTTACTACCAATTATTCATTTTACTAGCCAATTGCAAATTTTGTTACATGGGAAACGAGCATTGTTGAAGGCATAATATATATAATTACCACCAGTTCTTATTTAGTTAAATAATCCCAATGTTAAATTTAGCTACTATTAATACTTTGTTTAAAATAGGTGTATTATTAATTATCATTAAAGATGCAATCAATTAGGTAATTTCAACTAAGTATCAGTTAAGTAATTTGTTTTACTGGACAATAAGAGATATAAAATAAAATTATATTGTTTAAAACAAAAGAAAAGTTTAAATGATACAATGTAAATGGTATTCAACAATGTCTGTTCATAATTTGTTGATATTATCGCTATTGTTATTTGAATTCATTTTACAAAAATAAACGGTAGTTATGAACGAAAATATAAAATTAAGGTTTCTTATTGTTCACCTCTTGAAACCAAAACCAGTTGGTTTGTCATAAAATTTGAAAATACTATTCCAACATTACTTACATTATTTTAAGATATCAATAAAACAAAGTGTATGGTTATTTATGAAGGTCACATATTTGGGAGCTATTAAATGTTAGTTTTTTTAAAGATAGTCAAATTAATTGTACAAAATGTGCAATCAATAAATTTAAATGTTAACGGTAATATTTTTTTATCTACTTATAGGTAATTAACCCATTTTAAACTTACTTTTTTAAACATAATTCACTGCACTTTAAATATTTAACACAAACTAGACTTTGCCCATCTACTTCATTCTTTAAAGAACAAATCAAACGAAATACTGAAAGTGAGAGTAAACACAGTTTTGTTATGTGATTTTATGGTATTCATTGCATAATTTTACTTCTGCGAATGAACTGCCTTTATGGATATATCTGTGGGTTGATTTCTGAATTTAGACTGCTTACAAACTATACGATAACTATCTAAAAACATGGTTTGTTTGGCATAATGAGTGACAATATTAATACAACGTATGTCTGTAAACTACAAAAATCCACAAGCACACTACTGGGATATTTTTTTCTTAGACGGTTACATGTGCAGCACGACTCTTTTATCTAAAATTGTCGAGAAGGTGTTCATAATCAGGGCCGCCGAGAGCCAAGCCCCAGGACAATTCTCTAGATCGGGCCCCGTGACAATTTTATAAAAAAATATCATCCCTCTTTACTTAAATTTCTCTTAAAAAAAAGCTCTAAAACTTTTCCTCCTCTACTTAAATTGAATTTTCTAAAAAAAAAAGTCACCAACCAAAAACTTCCTCCTCTTCTCTTGTGCCGAACTTCTGAAAGAAAACAAAAATCTCCGCCACGGTTGCCAGGCCCCCCTTATACCGTTGCCGGGCCCCCATTTGAGTCCGGGCCCCGGGAATTAGTCCCGGCTGCCCCCCCTCCAGTCGGCCCTGTTCATAATTCAGAGGGAGTGAAAGAGGTGGTAATATTTTCATACTTTAAATTGTCAAATTAAGAATAGAAATCGATCTGTTTAAGATTTGTTTCCAAAAGTACATAATTACGCTAAAAATTAATTTATTCCATACATATGGATCGTACTGTATAAAACAATGTTATCATACACTATAGGACCCGCCAAGTAACATTATTTGCACAATTTCTAGTTACTGGAGGCTATTTTTGTACACCTGATTCGAGGACATTTTTTTTTTATTTGAAGGGCCATGGTATGCTTGGACTCAAACGTATGCTGCCAATCGGCAAAATATGAAAGTTTAACATATTTGAGGATATTTTTGGTAGTTTTTGTTTTGTTTTTAGAAGTCCGCCACGACCACACCTGGCCTTGCTCCAGTCTTTGGAGAAGGCCCTGACTTTTAAATTGTTTTTGATGTAAAAGCTCAGTGTTAAAACGAGATTCATTTGAAATATAATAAACCTTTCAAGATTACGATAGTATTTTTATTCTCTGATATGACATACAACATACGTATCTATAAAAAATGTCAACTAAAACAAATAAAATTATATTTATTAAATAAAAAAATTATAAAAACTTCGTCCTGAACCTGCAATTTTAATTTAATTTTCATATAGTCATTATGTGTTAGATAAAAGTTTTCTTCCCATATTGAAAACAGAACTTAGCCACTCACTAGCGGAGACAACAGAGACGTGTAACTTAATAGGAAAAATTATTCGGTGGTCCATTTAAATTACATATATGACTTTCTTTCTCTTTTACATTGATCTTTATATATATTTATCTCCCTCCAATAAAACTAACACCAATCTAAGAGGTCGCTGATGTTGCTAGTTTTTTGACCTCGACGTATCGATTAAAACTGACAACTGACAATGTTATGAATGTTGTTATGAACGTGTGCATTTTATTAAAATTAATTTAATTTCGCCCCTTTTATTTCTTTGAGTCTGATTTTGTTGTTTAATTAATTTTCTTTTGGGGGAATGTTTATTTTTGCACCACATTTTTTTTGCATTTATGCCACAAGATAGTAGTAACGTCAGCAAATAGAGAGATATTTAATCCACCTAAATCATTTATATAAATTAAAAACAGGGTGGGTCTAAGAACATAACCTTGAGGTACACCCCACTTTATGTCACTTGTTTTCGAGTCTGAAATAGTTCGGACTAACTGTTTGCGACCTTGAAGATAGGATTTCATTTATCTCAAGGCCACATCTCTTATACCATAAACTTCAAGCTTTCGCAGCAGTACTCCGTGGTTGACACAGTCAAAAGGTTTAGATCACAAAATACTTGTATAGGCTCATAGGCTCACTGGTATTCAGTGGTGCTGCGGTGCTAGAGTACTAATGAAATAAGTAGAAACACAATATAAAACATTTATTAACTATCAGGAATTTAGAAGATTTTTGATGATTTATTAATATACACATAATGGAGTATTGTATCTATACAGGGCGGCCATTTGAAAACAAAACAGAGCCAATTTTGGGCACCTCAGGTCATTTACGAAAAAACGCTGGGACCCGTCAATTTTTGATTTAGAGTGGAAATATTTTTTTGCCAGTTTCACCTCCTGAACGAAAACCCCTTAGCGGGGGTGACACTTCCCCCCAAAAACTTATTTTAAAGGTATTTTTACCTAGATTATAACCCCTTAGTTTTAAATCGCTAGTGTCATCAATTATCCGCTGTCGCAGATTTTCCAGTGATGTTTGCTGGGTGGCATAAATTTTAAGTTTTATGTGGTACCATAAAAAATCTAACGGGGTTAGATGCGGAGACGGGGGCCACTCAATACTTCTTCTTTTTCCGATCCATTGACCTGGAAACGTTTGATCCAAATACTGATGAACAGTCAGTGTAAAATGGGGAGGCGCACCGTCTTGTTGGAATATTAAATTTTTTGCTATATACTGATCGTCATTCTCAATCAACTCTAGTAATGCTGGATAAATGTCGTTTTCTAATAATTTTAGATACATTTTTGCGGTTAGAATTCCAGGTAAAAAAAGGGGCCAATTATACGGTTCCCAAAAATTCTAGTTCAAACATTCAGTTTTTCCGGATGTTGCGTATGCAGTTCATGAAATATTCTGGGATTTGAATAGGAAAAAAGGGTATTCGTCAAAAAAACACACGTTGAAAAGAATTTGCTGATCATTTATTGCTCATTCAGTCATAATTTCCCAAAATTGTAATCGCCTATCTAAATCGTTCTAGTTACGTTCTTGTACCACATGTATTTTTAGGGATGATACTTGTATTTTTTTAATATCTTCGGAATTCTACTTCCCTTAATACCATATGTTATCGCCAACTGTCTTGTGCTCAATGTGGGTTCTTGAACAACATGCCCTAAAATCGCCACCTCTGTACCATTTACTACAGCATTTTTCCATTTCACGTTATTTGTTAGTTACTGACCTTGTTTCCCAAAATTTATGGACTATACTTGCAATAGACTTGTCGATTTTAATTGTTAAACAGTTGGGTAATTCTATTAGTACATCCATTGTTCGCAAAAAAGTTAAATTATTTGCACCCTCTCAGCAGTTGAGTAAACCATTATCACTGACATGCCACTTTTATGCCAACTCTATAACGAAATAAACTACACCTTACTACTTGACGGCGACCAAAGAATGTCACCTGATAACAATGAAACTAGAATTGTTACAAAAAAATTATTTTTTTAATAACAATGTAAAGATTATGTTAAACCAGTTTTGTACTTTTGGTAGCCACTGTATGGGCTACGTAGATAGTAGCGTTCTAAAACTCGGGGGTTATATTCTAGGTAAAAATACCTTTAAAATAAAATATCATTTGACCCCTCTTTGCATTTAAAATTTTAGAGTTGAGTGTCATCCTTGCTAGAGAGTTTCCGTTCAGGGGGTAAAACTGACAAAAATTATTACTCGCGAGCACTACTAGAGAGCTGCTTCTGACTCTAAATGAACATTCCTTTTCAACGGTGCTTGATCTGGAGCAACTTTAAAATGTTCTCCCTTCTCCCCTCAAGCATTTGCTCGATAGCATATGTCTTGTTATTAGTCGTTCTTTTTTGACGTCATAGGGTTTTATACAACAAAAGTAATAAACCTTTAAGTCCAAGTTCAACGCGTTGTCAATAACAACTGACGGCGACATTTTTATCACAAAAAATACAGCTCCGAACAATATTAATTTCAGAAATTGTTTTTAAAAATGGATTCAGAGTAATGGTGGAAAATCTATAGTTTGTTTTACTTTTAGTGCATAATATTTTAATAAGTGATATATAACAAATATTTAAAAGTTATGAACTTTCCATCATTTTTTATAGTATTTAATAGCTAAAACGCAAAATACCCTCTTTTTATTTGTGTCCTAATTATTTAAGGAAACTTTTGTTAATGAGGTGGAGCCAATTTGCAACCGTGTTTATTCGAAACATACATTTTATTAAACTCATCGTGTTACGTATTTGTTAAAATTAAGAGACAGAAATTTAAAATGTATTACTTCGAAAGAAAAATCGTCTTCTAACCTAAGAAAAAATTGAGTTGGGTCTTAAGAAGAAAGCTTTAATATTTTGCATTAGGATTATCGCAACGTGCAACGTCTCAGCACACAACTCTGACATTCAATGAAAAACTGATGCCGCATTGAGGCATCCTGTCGCTCTACGAACTTGGGCCACGACATCTTCTTCATTTGACTTATTGGCACTTTTTGTCCACGTTATGCTAAGGATGCTCCGCACCCAGTTTAAAACTGCTCTGGGTGCTTGCGCACCCACAGCCCCGGGGATTCGGCGCCTATATATAGGCTAATTCAAAACAATAACTAACAGCATCCGATACGTTTTTGTTATGTTGAAAACCGAATTGTTTTGTGCCCAGTATATTATTTTGCTCTAGATATCTATAACTAGTCGAGTTTTTACAAGTTTTTCAATATTTTTTGCCAATGTCGGAATTAGAGATATGAGCCTAAAATAAGACGACTCCCTTATATAATGGAATCACAATACTCGTTTTAAGAAAAGGAAGAAAAGTAACTTCACTTAAACTTTTATTTATTAATGGATAAAACGTCTAATGTACAGAAATTTTTTTTCTCTTAAGAAAAATGAGTATTTAATTAGTGAGGATTTTTCAAATTCTAATAGGTCAATTGTTCTATTTAGATTAGTTGTTACATTTTCAGCGATATTGCAATAAAATGTATTGAAATCGTTAGGATTTATATTTGCATTGTATCATTTATGGGTACTTTTGACTCTCAATTCATTAATAATAGACCAAGTTTCCGCTGCCTTATTATTTGAGCTCTCAATTCTTGTATAATAATACATATCTTTAGCTTTTCTAATAAGTGTTCTTCATGAAGTTCTGTAGCGATAAAAGTCCTTTAAAAATATTTTTTTTACATAATTGAGAGATCTTTTATTTAAGAACATCTTAGACCAGTATTGTCTGTTAACCAAAATCCACTTGAGAATAGTGTTGATGTGCTTAAAATATTTACATATTTAAGATCCTAAAATAGAAAGGCTACAATATTTGTATTACCTACTCTTTTTCTTTAATCTAAAATAGGTAAGTAAAAAGTAAAATCCTTCAATTCTGGTTTTAACATTTAAATTTAGATTTTAGCAAAATTATATAATTAAATACGTGCAGAATTCTATAAACATTTTGTGGGCAGTCTCCAAAAATGTCAATGCGTAGGAGAGAACTGTCCTACTTTCTTTAACATTATTTATAGTGGTTTCTTAAATTGGAACAAATGATTTTGCAAAAAAATTGGCAAATTATATTGTACACAAAAATAAGTAACTCTATGTTCGGACACCTAATATTTTTTTAACAGAAACTAATAGGTATGAACCAAAGACAACCAAAGACAACATATAGACAAAATGTTTCATTCATAAATCCCATACAATTGCGGACTGTTATTGTTTTAAAATTGTTAGTGAGTGGAAGAGAGAAAGACAGATCTCTTATGACCGACTGGCAACGTTGTAAAGAGTGCCCATAATATGCTCGTCAGTGGCGTAGAGTTTTAAACTTACCAGTATTGTTAGAGTAGTATGTTAAAAAAATACGTAAATATGTAGGTATATTTTTTTAGTAATATAATTATGATGATTTTTACATGTAGGTAGATTAGATTAGATCATGAGTTGGACGTTATTTGTCCTTGTCCATCGCGACCTTTTCAGATCTATTGTGGGACTCCTGTTTGTTTTAGAGTATGTCGTCTAGCCTGGTCTTTTTTATTAGTCTTAGTAGCTTTGACAGTGGCTTCCGCATGTAGTTGCATGCAATTGGCTTTTCTTCGCCCAATGTTAGAAACCTCGTTCCAGCCAGGCATTCACATAAGCACAGGACAGTGTCCAGTAAGAAGGCCTACTGTTATCCCAAAGATTTGACGCTTTTGATCCAGTAGGTCTTTCGTGAACTTGGCCGATGGTTCCTTGATGAACTGTTTGGCCTGTATCAGTCTTGGATAGTTGTTCCACCATTCTTGAGACTCTGTTTGCATCCATTGTTTAATGGATGCCTTGCACAGTGCCTTAGCAACTCCAAAAGGGTCCCGGGCCTGTCATGGCCTTATCTGAGCCTCCTCGGCCTAATTCGTCGGCCTTTTCGTTGCCCTGATATCCATCATGGCCTGGAACCCAAGCTAAGGTCACCTTATTTTAATTACTTAGCTCTGTCAGGTCTTCTAGACAGTCTTTCACCAGTCGTGATTTGATTTCTGGTGAGAGAATTGCCTTTAAAGTATATGACAATAGTTTTGCAAGATACTTGCTGATTTTTCATGTAGGTAAATTCAAGTACAAGTAAATTCAAATACAAGCGAATTCAAGTTACCTTTCGATTTTTAATATTTATTGGCATTTACTATATATTTGCCTGGTATGATGTTAACCAAAATTATTTAAAATTTTAAATTAACATTAAGTAGGTAGGAGTATCTAAATAAAACACTGTCCTAAAAACATATAATTTTTAATTAATAATTACAAAAAAACATGGTATAGCAAAAAATATCGTAAAAAAACTGTAAAAATTTTTAAAATAATGTTTTAAATATATAAAATAATTTAATTTTATTAACCAAAATTTCATTTAATTTGTTTATGCTTAGTTATTAATGTTATAACTTACTGCAACGTTTCTTTTTGCAGCAGGTGGTGTACCAAAAACAGTTGAATCAGAACTAAAAACCCATACATTAGATATACATACATATAGGTAATAAATAATGTTTAGAGGTAAACAAAAAATTAATATTTTGTATTTTTACCTGTTGGATAAGTCATCCAAAAATGTTTGCATCTTTTCTAATATATCTAGTACCATTTGCACGTACCAAAACATTTTCAGGAAAACAGTGTTCTAAACACAACTCTGGGTTTTTACGAAGGGGCTGATTTTCAAGTATTCGTATTAGAGAAAACCAAAGTTTTCTTTTCTCAGGAACTTGCGGAAACCTAAATAGACTAATAAAAAATATGTATAGGTGCTCAATAGATAAATCATTTTTAAGGTATTCTACATTTTACGTTAAATTTTCTTTGCCACTATTCAATATTTATTTATTGGTATAAGAAAAATTTACTAATTTATAAAAGGAATATCACTTTAAAAACTGTTTTAAGACTGTTTTAGACTACACACAAGTTTTTGATACAATTTCTTGTACAATTTAAATTGTATATTATCAAACCTGTAGCAAATTGTCTGAAAAATTAGATTGAATAATCATTTTTCAAACAATTTACTATGTGATCCTATATAATTTAAATTCTATAAGAAATTGTATCAAATCTTGTACAAGCCCTACTCCACTGGTTTAAATAAAAACAACTTACCGATGAAACCATACATTTCGACTTAAATGATCTACCTTTTTGAACACTACACATGCATGTACCATAATCAATGACATATATAGTATATATAGACTGCTTATCCATATGTAAATAAAGCGATGAAAAGCGGGTCGAACTGGGAGATGTTTTCTCTTTGTCTAGTACATGCAATGTTTGTGTTTTGTCTCAATTGTAAGTGCTCACTGGTAAATAAACCTTATACAGAACCGGTTTAGAAGAAAGTTTAGTTTAATTGAAATTTTGTTGTCACTGTCATTGCTTAGTCGAACACTGAAGCCTATTGGCTTATTGTTTTTTACCCTATCTTAGTTCATAGCGCCCACTCTGTCACCTTTGTATCTTGTACAAGTTTGTACAGATCTTTGGGTGAGTGGGTTCTACACGTTGTTGGATCAATATGGGGTTGTCCAAAAAGAGCCTGTCTTTTGCGATCTAGAGCTTCGCATTCACACAGTATGTGTTTGGCCGTTTCTGGTTTCTTGTGACATAGTCGGCACATGAGTTCCCCATTGTACATGCCAATTTTGTTCAAGTGTCCCTTTACTGGGGCGTGCCCAGTCATGAACCGTGTTATTACTTTCAACTGGTTCCTATTCATTAAGAGCAGTTCTCCAGTTAAGGTCCGAATTAGAGCTAGCTGGGCTTGACAAGTAGATTTTAAAAGTTTATTTAGTTACACAGAAGTATTGTAATAGAAAAACTCAATATAAATAGAACAAAACGGGCATAAGTAACAATACAGAGAGGAAAACACTGATTTACGTTTTCATTCTTCGAAGAAACCATACCAAATATCCATTTTCTGAGTCGTTTTATCCATGCAATCATGCTTAGGTAGTTCATACTGTCAAGTAGTTTATTGCATAGCTTTATCCCTTCAGACATAGTATCTAACTCTTTTTCCTGCTAGCTGTTTTCATTGCAGCCGCTCTGATGTCCTTACTGTTCCTCACATTGTACGAGTAGTTATGATATAAGTGAAACGAATTAAACGTTGGAATGGGTTGTATTGTTTTGCAGTTGTGGATGTAGAGGCGATTGAAAAACGTGAAGATTTTTATATAACTTTATTTCAACCACGAACTACTAACAAGTTAAATATTTTCATTTTTTAAGTTTTACTTTAAATTTCTTAATATTAAATGAGCCGACATGTTTTTAAGATTTGACGACTTAAATCATTCAAAATACGACACTTACATACTTAAATAGAATATGTAAAAAAATAGATGTAATTTTCTGAATCAATTTTGTACATAATAAAAAAGTTTTCAATTTTTTGCAAACTTTAGTATTACCCAGAAAGAACTGCGATAGCTTTATAAAGAGCTAGCACGCCTTAAATTCTACTCTATTTACGCCGACAGATGAAATATGTCTGACAAAAAGGATTATATCCTTAAAGAACTCTGTTTTGTAGCTCCTAATTCTGCATTAGAAAAACATAAGTAAGCTGCAAGCTATAAGTAGTGCGAGTTTATTAATCATGTGTGTAAAAGAGACATTTTAAATTTAAATTAGAAAGAAATAAAAAAAGAATTTGTTAGAGGGTTTATGGCATGTTAATCTCAGAAAATTAACTGCATGCTTGCAGAATTAACAATGAAAGACAAGTTGATCTAGCAGTTTAAAAGAAAATATAGAATAACAGGTTCTCGGTGTTATGATCTTTATACTTACACTAAAGACACTCCAAAAATGATTTGTAAACAGATAAATAAAGTGAACTTTTATTCATATTAAATCCTTTATTTGAATACATAGACATTTAAAAAAAAATGGTTAATGGTTAGCAAGATATTTATTATTATATACTGTCTTAAATTGATATTTTTTAGATTTGTTCTACATAGAATTGAGCATGAAGGTGAGGCTCGACAGGCATGCATAAATGCAACTAATGATATTATTATTGTAGAGGAGACAGGGTTGATTATTTCAAAAATAAACATATAAAAATAATAAGCAATAAAGGTGAACCCATAAAATTATTAGAAATCAAATGTCCATTTATAGGTTTGTTATTTTGTACATTAATTTTATAATATCAAGAATTATGCATTTTTTGTTACATTATCAAATATTTAAATACAAATCATGTAAACATTTAACTATAAATGTGAAAAATGAAGTTATTTAAAAAAAAAACACCAATATTATGGTCAAATTCAACTGGGTATGGCCATTTTGAATTTGCAAGAATGAATACATTATAGGTATTCCAGCAAATTTAAAAAATTTAATTATAACTGTTCAATTTGATAATATAAGAGGTATGTTAATTGCACATCGTTTTTATAAGATGTTTATACAAGAGTGTAAAATTGTTTAGATCTCTTAAAATATTTTGGTAATATGGAACTAAACTTTAAGACTTAAATAAATAAATATTCTTTTTCAAAATACCTAACCAAGCTCCTGTCTTGAAGTAAACATTCAGGTAATTATTATTTTTTAATTCAATTCCTACTTTAATGAAATATGAGTTTTAAACTCATTTGGGCCAGACCGATTCTGCCTGGTGAGCACTCGGCAAGACGAGCAATATGACCCGCTTTTCGTTGTTTTGTTTATATATGGATAAGCAGTCTATATAAACTATATATGTCATTGACCATAATTCTTTATATTTCTCACAAAAGTTCACAAAAATAGTATTTTATAAATGAATAAATCAATAAGTCACACAGAAACTGTCAGATACTGTCAAAAATACAAAATAGCTGT
The DNA here is from genome assembly GCA_927349885.1 of Psylliodes chrysocephalus. Classification (NCBI taxonomy): domain Eukaryota; kingdom Metazoa; phylum Arthropoda; class Insecta; order Coleoptera; family Chrysomelidae; genus Psylliodes; species Psylliodes chrysocephalus. The sequence goes on along the minus strand of OV651814.1, from coordinate 59,002,483 downwards.
TATACCTGATTGGCAACGTTGCGGCTGGTTACGGTACTACATTTCATTCATAAAAATTGTAAATTCGTAAAATAAGATATTCAGCGTTGCCGTATTTACGGAGTTCTTCGAAACCCTAATGTTTTGTTTAGATTATTATTGATTTTTTAATAAAAAATTTAGCTTATATTAAAACTTCTAAGAATAATTTGATTAAAAACATATTTTTATTTATATAATAAGTATACAATTATAGTTACAGGACACATCAAATTTTATTTTTCGAAAGTAATTTCTCCAAATATTTTTGACAGACTGATAAAATCGGCAAAGACGCAATAAACGAGAATCTGGCGGGAATAATGATTTGCCACATAAAAATGTAAACAATTTGGTCTCTTGGTTGTAATGTCTTTGGTATGAACGAAAAATAAATATTTTTAACGCAGTTTCTAATTTATAGTTATTTAACACAGATATATATCAGAATAAGAACTTTTTTAATGCCTAATTACTATTAAATATCACTTATTTGGCTAAATTATTATAAATTCAAGAATAAATCAGTATTTGCTGTTATTTAAATATTCGGATATAAGAAAGATACCCAGTACATCGATGAAATCTGTAAGCCTTAACCACCAATATCAACAAGTTTCAAAAGTAATTTTTAAAAACCGACTTCAAAATCGTGCAGATGCTTCCACCCCATCTTAACCATATTTATATGGGACCACCCCTGAGGTACTCCCTTACTAACAAAAAAGAATCATAGAAATCGGACAAGGTGGTAAAGAATTATTACCAAACATACATAAAAAATGAAGAGTTTAAGGATTTTCTCATGGACCCAATTATTAGATTTTGACCAAATTTATATGGGACCACCCCTAAAGTACCCCCTTTCTAACAAAAAAAGAATCATCGGACACCGGATTGAAAAAATTTTTGCTGAAAATACATAAAAAAATATACCAACGAATTGAGAACTTTCTCCTTTTTTGAAGTCGGTTAAAAATTGATTCAATGCCATTGTCATCAAACAAGAAAAACTACCCCAAAATCTTCAAGGGTCCAAAGGTGTGTAAGTTTAATTTAAGCGCGAAAGCTAAATTCATTTATCACAGTACCCAGAGGATGAATAAGAATATTATAAACTACACGTGTATAAAATACAAGCATAATATGGCAGAGTCAAAACATCTGGGGGGTACCTTATAGGTGGTAATTTTTATATTTTATGGATTATATCTGTTATTTACGTTTGAAGAAGAAAATTCGTCAAATGAAAGTTACTTAAAATATTATTATCAATATTTTTTCTTCTATACAAAATTTTCCCAAAATGATCCGTATTCAAGAAATTTGAAAAATGTAAAAAAAAATAATTTTTTATAAAAATTGTTCAAATAAAAGTTATTTATAATATAATTCTCTACAATTTTTATTATATACATAATTTCTCTAAAATAGACCGTATTCGAGATATTTGAGAAAATGTGTAAATTTTGAAGAAAACTCAAAAACGGATAAAGGAAAAAACATTAAATTTTAAACTTAAGTTTTATTTCGGCATGACGTGAAATGATTAAAATTTGGACAAAGTCGGAACATCTGGGGGGTACTATATGGGAGGCCGTTTTAATATTTGTTCAAATAAAAGTTACTTCTAATATTATTATCTATAATTTTTGTTAAATGTCAAATTTTCCTGAAATTGTCCGTATTCGAGAAATTTGACAAAATGTGCAAAAATCTGATTTTCAAGAAAATTGTTAAAATAAAAGTTGTTTGTAATATCGATCTCTATAATATTTGTTTTTACATGATTTTTTTAAAATGGACCGTAAAGGAAAAATTGGAGGAAAAGTGTTAAATTTAAATTTTTTAGTATTTTCGTTTTCAGTGAATATCTATAGAAAACTGTTTCGAGTTAGATGTATGTGGAAAATGTATATATTTAGTTTATCCCCTAAACATTTATAGAGGTGCTAGTTAAATTTATTTAGATCGAAAATAATTTTTTAAAAAACAAAAATTTACTTTTTGAAGATTAGAGACTTTATTTATCTGACTTTACTTTACAACAATCTAAGCACAGGTTTTTTTAATAATAAAACTATTGAGGTTATTTGCGTCTAATCAGTTAGATTTTTTAATGATCGGATTATGCATAAAACTTCCTCTTCGTAGACAGGCATAGGAAAGTTTTTGAAATTCAGCAAATCTTGATTAGTCATAGTAGGAAGTGATTTTATATTATTTGCAATATTTGAAAAAAAAAATCATTAAATGAATTAGGATTTAAGTCAAATTTAGGACAAATTGCTTTAATTTTAATATTTTCAAAATTTATGATATTCCAACAAGATTTGGATTTATTTTCCGCCTTCAAAATGTAATCATCATAAGCAGATTTTTTTAGTTTCTTTTAAGTACTGGTTGTTATATTTTTTATAATTTTTGAAAATCAATACATCGCCTGGATCTTCAGAAATAATGGCCTTAAGTGCAAACATGGTATTTCTTATAGTTTTTAAATCTAAAGAAGGACCAAAGTCCAGACTTTTGTCGTTTTTGTGAGCTCGTAATATTTTAAACTAATTAAAATACAGAGATTTACAGATTTAAATTAATAATTTTATGATACCAGAATCCAGAATGAAGAACTAAGCATGCTCGGGAGAAGAAAAATGTGCTTCTTTGAACATTCTCACATAGAGAATTATTTATAGATTTATCATTTATTTTTGACCCCTAAATCAAAAGATATATGTGATTGACAGTTACTAATAGGATTATCAAGTTGAAGAAAAACAAATCTGTTTTTCTCAAATGAAAGTCTGTAGGGTATTTGCTGGCATCGTAATTTATATTATAATAAATTTATACTCGCTGTTGACACAAGCCCTGCATTAAATCATTAAATCATACTTTTTATTATTAAGATAACTTAAAATTTACATATTTAAATAAATATTAATTTGTAAATAATTTTTTGCGATATACTGGAATATTAAGTCAAAATATAACTAGAGAAATTTTCATTTAAATTTATTAAATTTTTTTTACAAATAAATTAAAAGAGATAATAAGAGGTATATATTGATTTTGTGTAAGCTTGTACATTCGCAAAAATGTCGCCATTGTTACAGTTCCTGTTGATTACTTGCATTTCGTAAGTTTATTTACTATTTTTATTTTGTGATTAAATTAAAATGTTTATAAGTGAGTTATTTTTCTGTAATTTTTATATACATATGGGGTAAAAATAACATACCTACAGACTAATACTATTCTTAATAAAAATAAATTCTCAAGATTCAGTAGGAGTGTTATAAAACGAACTTAAGATCTTGTGGTAAGAGCAATGTAATAAGGGTTTCGTAGTACCGGACTTTTAAAGTTTATTTTTTATGTAAGTATACGTAAAGGTTAAATCATTATCCTCCTGGAGCCACGTTTATGAACTCGAAAGGCTGATCCATCTTGAAAATTTTTGTTATCTTCAAGAATAATAATTGTAGAATAACAAGACGTTGTTTTGAGATTACATTATAACTAATTTTATTCACTATAAACTGGAAACATGAACTGTACATTATTGTGGGTACATTGTATTTGAGATATATTATACAGCTCTATTTTCTATTTATCTGAAAAGATTTGTGCTTTAATACATGCTTCAAGTTGTTAAGAAAAAAATGTTCGATGTTATGTAAATGCTTAAAGAAATGTGAATGATCGATGAGACAATGCTCTATGAGATGTGAATGCCGGTAAAATCACTAACAGAAGGAAAGCGGTTGAATTTATAACCTTGTAGATGCTATGATGCATTGCGTTAGATTATATTAGATTGTCTACCACAACCATTTCAGATCAATTGAGGGACTCTGTTGTTTAGAGTATATCGTTTAACTTGGTCTTTTTTATTAGACTCAGTAGCACTGACAGTGGTTTCCGCATGTAGCTACATGCGTCTGATTTTTTTTAGAAACCTCAATCTAGCCAGAGGCCTGCTTAGAACGTAGATTGATTTTTCATCTTCTTCTTCTTCTTCTTCTTCAAAGAACCTATACAATGTTGCTTTCTCTGCTGAATTGATAACATTCATGTACCTTCTTAGAAGACAATGCCGGTAAGAAGACCTGCTGTAATCCTAACGATTTCTCGTTTTTCATCCAGTAGGTCTTTCGTGAACTTGGCCGTCAGTTCCTTAATGAACTCTTTCGTCTATTTCAATCTTGAATAGTTGTTCCATTGTTTAATGACCTTATCTGAAATTTGTCGGTCTACTTGGTCGGTTTTTCCATTGCTCTGATATCCTTTGGGGCCTGACACCTAAGGTAAAGTCACTTTATTTTGTCTATTTAGCTCCATCAGATTTCCTAGGCAGTCTTTCACCAGTCCTAATTTGATTTCTGGTGAGATAATTGCCTTTAGAACTGCTTGGCTATCAGAGGAGAAATCAATAGTTTGCCTAATGCTAATTTAATATTTATGTTGCACAGTCTTATATGGCTATTTGTTCATCCTGGAACACTGTTGTGGATTCTCCTAGATTCAGCAAAATCGTTGTTTTTCAAGATTCCAGCACCGACTCCTTCGTTGGTTTTTGAACCGTCTGTATACCAGAGTTTATCCTATATGGGAGGTTGTTATTTCCAGGATTCTCGGGCTGGTATTTAGTTTGAAAATTTCAGTAGACATTTTCTCAGTAGACATTTAAATATCAGTAGACATTCCTGGAATCGAACCTGGTTTCTCCTTATATGTGCAGTAGCGCAAGGTTTAATTGTATCTCTATGGCTGCAGATTTTGTAGTAAATATGGCCGCTGTGACATTCAGATAGGTGAGCCGGTAAATTGGTCTATTCCATTTGCTTGCGTAGTTTTAATTACCCACGTCACTGCACCATAGGTCATCATGGGTTTTCATGGGTTTTATTACTCTTGTGTACAACCTTATGGTCATTTTTGGGCTTAGGCCCTAGTTTTTCCCGTATATTCTTTTACAACTCATGAGAGCTATTGCAGCTCTGCATGCAAGTTTTTTGTGATTACATGTCAGCCTTTGGTCAAATATGACTTCAAGGTATTTGACTTCTGTGACAAATGGAATAAAGGTGTTATTTAGTACTAGTGGTATTAGTTTCGCAAGTAAATGTTTTGTTGTAAATGATACAATTGTTGTTTTTTTATGCGTTAATCAACAACAGATTATTTTTCACTATTTTAAGAGCTGTTTGAGATCATTCTGATACTGGGCCTGCAAATTATTCCCTGCCGATAATTGCTAGGTCGTCCAGGTATTCTAAGCACTGCTTGTCTTCTTTGGACAATGTTTTGTGTATATCGTTAACTAGATCTCACCACAGCATTGGAGATAATATTCCTCCTTGTAAGGAACCCAGTATAACTTTGTCTAAATAATCGGCTTTCCTAGAGTGGATAAAATGGTTCTATTCTTTACGCTGGCAGTGATCCATTGGGCTATTGTGACTGGCACGTTTTTATAATCCTTCGTATGGACCTGTTGAGGCATTATTGAAAGCTCCTTTGATATCTATAAAAGTGGCTATTGCGATTTCTTTTTCATCTATTGACTTTGAAAGCAGCCTCTTTATATCGTCGAATGCTAGGTCAGTTGACTTTCTTGACTAGTATGCCTATGGGATATAACTGTGGCGTTTGGTTTGTGACCCTACCTACTTTGGCTAGCTTCTGTAATGCTTTGCATATTTAATGGGCTAAAGCATTCAACTGTTTGTTTATTGCAACGTCCGAGCGAGATGCACTGCGATAGTAAGTTTTTTCCAAAAGTATAAATTATGCCATTATTAGAGGGAGGTAGGGGTTATTTTATTGGAATACTACACACAGTATTTATGTGTCAATTGTATGTATATATACGGGGTGGCCCATTAGTGTGTGGAAGTCCAATATCTTGGTTGTTCTTTAAAATACGAGAAAATGTTGAATACAAAAATTTTACGGTTCGAAGAAGCTACTATTTTAAAAATATTTTCCAAAAAGCAAAGCAAAATAAATATTATTTTTTCAATTTATTTCATTTTTAAATTCTACTAAAACATGTAAATACACACCGCACAAAAATTATCGCATCACTAAGTATTTTGGGCATGTACTTTTTTAAAAATATTTTTTTTTGGTTTAATTTATATTGAACCTTTGTAATTATATAAATCATAAATAAAATTTCTCATTTTAAATCAATATGTACATGGTAAATAAAGAATACCAAAAACGGACATAATATAATTTATATTGCCTGCGTTACAAAAATTAAATTCTTCGAAAAATTTGAAATTTTTTGAAAAATACAATTTTTTTAGTATCTTGTTTTGCCTCCTCTTGCCCTTATCACAGCATCCATTTGCCTTGGTAAGCTTTCAAACAACCTATGTATGTATTCTTGCTCCATGTTGTTCCATATTTCGTTTATTGCATGTTGAAACTCATTAAGGTTTCTGAAAGGACCTTGACGGTGCTGGATCGCCCAACCTAAGTGGTCCCATATGTGCTCTATCAGACTGAGGTCTGGGCTGCAAGCTGGCCAATTCAATTTAGCAATATTTACCTCCTCAAGATATTCCCGCACTATCCCGGCAGCGTGCGGTCTGGCGTTATCGTGCATTAGCACAAAATGTTCGCCAATAAAAGGGCCGTATGGAACCAAATGTGGTTCTAGAATATCCCTTAGGTATCGGTCAACCGTCATCCTACCACTATTAACAGCTACTAACTCCGTTCGCCCATGAAAAGTTATTTCTCCCCATACCATTATTGACCCACCTCCAAAACTTTCCCTTTCACGAAAGTTGCATTGGTAATGTTGGTCGTCTGGTCTTCGGTATACTGGCATACGTCTGTCTGAAGAGAACAAACAAAATCTGGACTCGTCTGTAAAGAGGATATTGAACCATTCTTCTACACCCCATCCAGCATGGTCTCTGGCAAATTGTAAACGGCAAACTCGATATTCTCTGGTAAGATGCGAGCCATTGGCTGGAACCCTTGCACGTATATCATGCTCACGAAGACGATTACGTACGGTTTATACGCAAATCTGAACATTTCTGGCAGCTAAAAGGTCATTCTGGAGCATTCGAGCAGTACAGTGTCATGTTCTTAGGACTGAAAGTCGTAAAAAACGATCATCTAGAGCTGTTGTAACTCTAGGACGACCTCTCTTCTAGAGTACCGTCCAGTCTCCCTATGCCTTTGAACAACTCTTGAAATGGTACTCTGTTGTACACCCAATAAATCCACCACGTACCTTTAACTTCGCCCATCTTCAATCAGCGCAATTACTCTGACGGCCTCTTAATCTGTCAAGTGGCGAGTTAAACGTTGTGGACCAGTCATAGTATACACCTTCATCGTACAACCTAATATCAAAGCAAAAAACACAGAAATTAACAGCATAATTGCAAAGTGGAATGTATGCCTATCCGCATTCTCCCGAAGAAAAGTAAACAAGATCCTAACAAAAGAAGAAACGACCAATTTTTTGACTCGAGTTTATCACTAAATAATGCCCATTCAGGGAATACTTAAAACATTTTAAAAATAAATTTACTGTAGCCAAAATATTTAAAAGCATTGGTGATGCGATAATTTTTGTGCGGTGTGTATTTTGTCTAAAACACCATATGTCTAAATTCAATTGTTTTGAAGGTTTTATTCGAAAATGGACTTTTTCACACATTGACAAGCTGTAGCAACCAAACGATTAAAGTTAGAATAAAATAAAATTAAAAAAAAATTATGTTGCCTTGCTTTGCCTGTATATTAAATATTTTTAAAATTTGCGCCTCTCTGAAATGTAAAACTTTTGTGTCTGACATTTTATTGTATTTTCATAAACACCTTGTATATGTGTATAAATTTCAATTTTTACATGTGTAAAATTTTATCAGTTTTTAAAATACATACATATCGTATCTAATTACCCAGATGTTTATGAATATTTCCTTACTCTTTTATTTTACAAAAACAAATTTGACTATGCATTTCCATCACAAAACAACACCCTAGATAACAAAATTTTGCATATTTGACAATTTAAAAAAATATTTATCAATAAATACGGAAAATATATTTTTTTGTAGGTATTATTCAAATGTCTCAATTTACCATTATTTCGGTAGTTTAAAAATGTTTTTCAAGAACATGCATTTTTTTAAGTACATTTTTAAATACCCTATTTATTAAAAAATAAGGAAATTAAGTAAACAAAAGTTTATTTCGAATTAACAAAAAGATTTAATTATAAACATAATACCTACTCATACAATTTGTCACTAAATTAATTATTAATTTTATTTCGTGAATAGGCTGTAGAAAATAATTAAACCAACCTAATTAATAAAACAACCTAGTGTTCGAAATGACAACCATTTTGTTGAATACAACAATTTTAATAGATTTTAATTATGGTTTCTATGGCATTTTGTCCATATGGAGAAAAATATATTTGTTAAATTTGAACTTCTTTTACCAAGTGGTATGACAAATAGGCATTTCCTTCTTAGACTTTTTAATAACGCTTTCAATTTTAAACTATTTAAAAAAAATGCGTTCTTTACTCTTAACCCAGATAAGCGGTTCTGTATCTGTATCTGTATCTGAAACGTGTGGAGGGTGGGTTACTCCACGGTACTTAGGCCTCACTAGGCCTATTGTGCATTCTTCCAAGATGATAGGCACCTCCTAGCTCGTAAACCACCCTATGGATTTAATGTAGTTCACAACATCGCGAAGATGTGCTTTTCTTATATTGTCCGATGTTAACCGATACTCGCCGAACACAAATCCTTTAATACATGAGAGCGTCGAACAATCGTAGAGGATATGCTCAATGATCTCATCTTGTTTTTCGCACCCCTAGCAGAGTACGAATTCTAACAGCCCCATGATATAGAGATGCTTCGGTACTTGGCAATGACCGTGATCAGTGCACATTTTGTCTACTCATAGTCAAGTATTTGGTTGATGTAGTATTGTCAGGATAAGTTACAAGCTCCCTGGCAACTCTGCATTTTCTTGTTTCATCCCATCTTTCCTTGAGTTTCACAATTTCTTTAATTAGGTCTGTCACTACTGATGTTTTCAGTCCAGTAGAGGGGTCAGGTCCAAAAAATATTTGGTTGGCTGCCCTCTTGGCTAGTAAATCAGCAATGTATTTTACCTTTTGATGTGGCGTCACCTTTGACCACATTATTGATGTATACTTTGGCCAAAGCTTTGTGATATTCTAGTACTAACCCTGAGTAAATTCGTGGTCCATTCAAGGTGAGTATTGCTTGTCTGTAATCTGTATAGATGATCATGTTTCTTCCAGTGATATATTTTCTAGTGATTTATTTTGCAGCTATGAGTATCCCAGTGAGCTCGGTTTGAACTACACTGGTATTATTGCTCACAGCTCATTTTATGTTTAAGTTTAAAGATGTGGAGTATATACCACATCGTGAGCCTCCTTTTGTTTTAGACATGAATCGTGCCTGCCACTTCCGGCTCTTCTATTTGTACTATTTTAACTTTATATGGCTTATGAAATATATGTTATCTTAAAGCAGTGGGAGCGTATTGAGCACTTCCTGCCAAAAGCAACGTCTCTGTTTCAATATTTAGTTTTGTGTTTAGGAGTTATGGTGGTTTGAATTCCATTTTACTCCTTTTCCTTGTGAAAAGGACAATTTCTATCTTCTTAGGATTGGTGGACAGTGAATGATACTTGCACCACGGTTCTATAATTTTGAGAGCATTCTTTCGCAGAGTATGTTCTCAAAATTTCCTGTTTGTAGAATGACCAGGTCATCTGCATACGCTATTGTGTAGCGACTGTCAATATTGAGGCGGCTGATGAGAGTCTCGAGAACCAGATACGCGGTTACTAGCGCGTCATTAGTATCATCACGATCACTTTTGTGTTTTGTATTTATTTTCAAAAGTTTTAACGTAAATAAATCAATAAGATTTAGAAATTTGTTTAATTTCGGAATGATCATGATCAAAATATTTATATTTATACTATTATATTTCAGATTTGGTTATGCAGATGTACATGTCAAAAAAATCCCTAAAAACTTTATTTTTGGACTTGGTACGTCATCATACCAAATAGAAGGAGCATGGAACACAAATGGAAAAGGCCCAAGTATTTGGGATGAGTTCGTGCATCGAGTACCTTCCCCAATAAAAAACAATGACACAGGGGATATCGCTTGCGACTCTTATTATCGCTATAAGGAGGATGTCCTAAATGTGTATAATGCTGGTTTTCAGTTTTACAGGTTTTCTATATCTTGGCCCAGGTAATTTAAAAAAATCTATAGAGTGCGAACATAGTATTTGAAAGTAATTTGAATTCTCCATTCAACTGTTTAACTAATTTTAAATTTATTAATTTTATTATATATGAGTATTTCGATATAAATATATTCGAATTATATTATTCATTACATAAATTATTTGAATTTGAAACCGACTTTTCTGATTGTATTTTGTAGAATTTTGCCAACTGGTTACACAAATAATATTAATGAAGAAGGTATAATCTACTACAAGAAGCTTATACAAGAAATTTTACGATACAATATGACTGCTGTAGTGACCATTTATCATTGGGAACTTCCACAGCAACTCTATAAGGATGGCGTTGACTGGACTAATCCAAAATTTGTGGATATTTTTGTAGATTATACCAGATTTATAGTATCAAGGTATTTCAAAAGTATATTAACTCTTGCTTGTGAAAATGGGTTTGCTTAAAAAAGTTATAAACCGGTGGTTATTTTTATGACATTTTTACATTAACAATTTCATTTTAATCTCCGTTTAACACAACGGTGGAATCGGCCCTTAAATATTCATTTTAGTTTAGGTTTTTATACCCTTAACAATATTCTTGTTCAGAGTAGGAGAGGCCCACATGACGGTGCAATAGCGTTGCGTCGAGCGACGTGTCGTCGGTAAAACAACCTATAGCGTTATCAACAGAGTGATCAGCGATGCGATGCTCTGAAATTAGTGATGGGCACAATCGAGTACTCGGACGATTAAAAATCGAATTGATCGAATATTCAAATCATGATGGTGGGTGAGGTTTTCCGGGTTTTCCTCACCTGTAAGTCAAATGGCACCATCAATCATCCTTAAGTCGCCCCGGAGCGCCACGGCAAATAATAATAATAGCCGTCCCTTCCCCTACACAAGTCGTTCAGTCGACTTCAGGGGTTGAAATTCACTCGTAAGGGGGTGAATTAGGGAGAGTATTATTATTATTATTATTATTATTATTATTATTATTATTATTATTATTATTATATTATTCGAATGATTTATTATATGCCATCATCGATTGGGTAGTTCAAGATTTGCTGCGTTTGAATATCCACATCGGATGCATATGCGATGTTGTTATTTAAATGTAAATGTAATAAACAAAACCCTCTAGATGTAGTAAAAATAACGTTTATACTTTTTGCATTTGACTTTTGAGACTAGAAATCAACCTAAATTTGAAATCTAAACAAACATTAACAAACTAATCACTTTTATATTCATGCTAGCATAAAAAAGGATAAATCAATAAACTTGTAACTGAACTGGCATCATAGAACACATACTTTCTAGCATGGAACAAACATCTCGTTCACATTTCATTTCAAACCGAGATGTAGAAAATGTAATCTGGATAGCTACATCTCGAATAAACAAACGCAGATGTAGTAGATGTGTCTGATGTGGATAAACAAACGCTCAAAATGTAAAAAATGCATCGGATGTGGATATCCAAACGCAGCAATTAATGTGTCAAGAGTTAATACATTTCACATACTTCATTTATACATTTGCAGTTAACTATTCAATCAGAACCACATACTTTGATTTTATTTTACTTGGTCGCACTGCGCTGCTTTCTGAGTGCCTTTTAAAAGGAGATAGAAAACTTCGCCATTTTGATCCCTTATTACGTGTTGCCTACATCTTGGCGCAATATTTTTAATAGGTGCGTTTTAATCATCCGCTTCTGCTTCGGAATTGTCGGTTTTCTTGTTTTAATCTGACAGGTTAAAACGACTAAACCGACAATTCCGGAAGCAGAAGCGGATGACTAAAACGCACCTGATATTTTGCTTGCTGCTATCAGTGTCAGTGAATATTATTTTTGGAGTCACAGTTTATTACTAAAGAATCAGTTACCTCACTCGGACCAGTTGGAAGTTCCAAAATAACATCCACTCCAGGGATACAAATTCAGGATACGCAGAAGGCTGCTGTTTTATTATAGGCGGTTGTCATATATTGTATTATCCGAGTTGCGCGGTATATAAACTGGAACATTGAGATCAAAAGTGCCGACGCAGAGTGAGCGATCTGATTCTTTAGCTATAAACTGTGGCATAGGAATTAAAATGGCCGCGCCCTATGTTGGACGTGTCGAACCTCTCTCTTGCACCGTATAGTAAAAGAAAATCAAAGTATGTCATCAGAACACAGTACACCAAAGTTCAAAACGTCATACGTCATTATTAATTTTTATTTAACAAGCACCCGTTTTGGCTTCTGGTATCGGCGCGCTGCTTACTGTGTAATATGTCGGTGTTACTTTGCAATAAAATGTTAATTACGAAACACTTATAAGAAATTTTGACTAGCTCATAGAAATTTAACACCAAACATTACTTACCTTTAATCTAATAAAAAAAGAAATGAGCACATTGCCATATATTTTTCTCAGTCGTGAATTTGGCTTTTCTAATAGACACTTTTGGAGATAAAGGTTTTCTGGGAGAGAGGGGTGCCAATAATTCTCTTTTTTAATTTTTGGAAAGCTAGTGAGAATTATAAACTCTAGCTTTATCAGAAGGAAATTAATTAAAACCTATAATATTTAATTTAATTTAAGTAAAAGAGAATTGTTGTAACCATAAAAAAAATAAGATTTAACATATAAATTAATTTGTTTACTTAATTATATGAAATGAATTATTTTACAAATTTAAATAAAAAATACTGGAATTAATTAAATAATGATTTTATCATGCTGGTACCAACAACTTTCAGTTAAAACTCTTATCATGCCATAATAAATAGTTTTTATATAGCCTCGTGAATTTTAATTACCGCTATGTAGAAATCTGAAGATCATCTAAGTTAGGAATGTCGCCATCATCGGTAGCCTCTCTAGCTTCAAAACATCCAGTTGAATAATTCGAAAATAGTTTCTGTTAAAGTTGAGTATATAGCAGTAAATTTTCGATAGGAAGGAAAATTTATAATGTGAGATTGCTTACATTCGCTTTCTAAGCAAAAAACTAATTCTGTTTTTCACGATGCTCATGTATGATATAGGTATTATTTAACTTTTAAAGATTTACTTTTTTAAAATTAAATCAAGATAACAAAAAAACTAATTAATATAAACAATGTGTAAATTTAGCTCATAAAATGAGTAAAGCTTATTTAATAAATTTAAATTGACTTTCAAAATAAATAACAGTAGCAATATGTAGAAATTCAATTTTTACTAAGATTTTTTAAAAATGTCTTTAATATAACTTACCGCTATATTTTGTAGTCTGGGCACTAAACTGTTAGTTTAAGTTATCAAATGAGAAATGAATTTTAATGAAAAGGTTCGAATATTGAGAGCCAGCAAGATCCCCACCTAGAGAAATGTTCCTCTCTAAGCATATTGCTATCGCACAATTGGCAAATCAACCTGATATTAAATTATACAGGATGTCACACAATTGAAATAACATTTTTAAATTTAATTTTAAAATGTTACAACTGATTGGAGAGTTTGGGTAGTTCCTCCACTTGCAAAATATCTATCCAATCAGAATGCAGTACGCTAAAATTAGTGAAGTCGCAAAATGTTGCATGTGTATCTTACTTAAGAGAAATAAGTAATTTTAGTGGCTTAATCTACTCCATATTTCAACAAGTCACCTAAGGACCTATTTTCAAACTCGAGAGAAATTATTTTTCTAAAGATTTTTATAAGAAATGTCATATGTCAGTAAAACAACAGTATTTTGAATTCCATATCTCGAAATAAATCAAGAGAAAGTCAGTTTATTCTCACTTGCTTTAAAAATACTATTTCCACGTTGACGAATGATATTCTTCATGAAAATCTTAAAAGAAGTGAGTACTTTCATTGTTTTAAACACTGATCTATATTATTTTACTGGATAGGATATAGCCCCCTAAAAAACGTTCCGAAAAATTGGCCGATTTGGGCAAATAATATGGCGGACCGGATGTTATTTAACATAACCTCTATTTCCATTTGTCATCACATTTGTCATTTAATTGTGTCAACAAGTTACGACGAGATGTTTTTTTTTTATTTATGTAGGTAGTATCGGATAGAATTACTATGATATAAACAATAAACGTTCTTTCGTGAAGACACAATATGCTTCACGTTTCCATTTTTATATTTTCTTTCATAAAAAAATCAAATCGTGGGTGAATTGTCCCGAAGAACATTGCCCGCAAAAGAAATAGAAGAAGAATAAGAAGAAAAACTAATCAAATTATAGGTTAGGTATGTCAAATTATCCAAAAATTCAGTTCTGTGAACCCACCATAATTTGCCCAAATCGGCCAGCAGTGTTGCACTTCCGGTGTCCTTGGTGGATCGAATTTTTAGTATGTTAAATATAGCCTATATCCTATCCAGTAAAATAATACAGATCAGTGGTTTTAAAATAGATCCCCTAAAGTAACTCTCGTTCGTTAATTACAATTTTGGACATTTTAAATGATTCGAATAATATTGGTATATTCGAATTAATTCTAATGATGGTAGTAAGCAAATATTTGAATGATTTACCGTATGAATGATTACATCACTATCTGAAATATCAATCTCGTAGCTTGACGCAACGCTACCGCATCGCCACGCTCGCTGCTCCTACTCCAAAGAAGGCGTTATTCTCACAAAAATAATATTTTATATAATAATTTACTTTTTAAAGGGTGTTTCATTTGGAAAATAAAATAAGTTTCCAAATAGATAATGGCTTTGCAGTATTTGCTCTTTTTTTGTATGGCCATAACTGAAGTTCCACTAAGTAGAAGAAAGGAAGGTAATTTTGAATACCATTTATAAAAAGAAATGTAAAAAATAAATTCTAAATCAATAAGGGATAAAAACATGCAAAATTTGTTAAGAATATGTATTTATAAACACCAAATTGTTATAAAATTCTGAGAAAGAGAACAACAGATATTTGGACTTAACTTAAAAATAAACATTTTGACCTTAAAATATAACCTGCAGATAATTTAGAATAGGGTATTCCAAATTAGCTGCATGAAATTTACAGTAGCTATAACTAAGGAATACATCTTCCAAAACTAATTAAAAACTAAAAAATGAAAGTCTATTTGCAGTAGTCACAAATGTACGTTTCAGCTTCGTAATCCGCACACTTACTATGCACCTGTAATAATTGGCATTATTATTAATTGAAAAAAATCTAAAGAATTTACCAAAAATTCTAAACAAGTATTTAATGTTTAAATTAAATAATTAAAAAGACACTTATGACAATGAAACAAACCTTCATTTCATTAATTTACATTGAACGTGACATTGTAAAATACAATCAACAGTCACATAAATTTTGGTTTATATAGAAAGGATCACTTGGGGGAAAGGCTCAGTCGGGTTCGGACTAAGGTCCAGAACTTTCGCCCCTCGGGCGAAACCCTGGTTTTTTTATTGTAAAGTAATGTGTAAAGTTTTTTGTGTACGATGTGAATTATGGGTAAATATTTTAACTTAATTTTGTTTAATAATAATTGATTAATTGATTTACATATAAATGCCAATTTTACATTTTCGTCCCGAATTATATTTTATGCTTATCTTTATTACTATTAGTTATAGTACTTTATTCTCTAAATGGAATTTTATTCATTTTTTTCTGAAGACTATTTGTCAAGTTTTTTATTTATTGTTAATATACATTTGTTAATGTTTTAATACTTATTATTAATCTCTCCTCCTTTCCCAAACCAGCAAAATACTCCGAGCATTTGAGAAGCCTCGGCGTTTCTATTCCCTTAGGACTAAAAGAGTCTAAAACTAGTTGCCAAGAACCGCTCGACATATGCTATTAAGGGATGTTTTTTTTGTAATTTTATTATTTTCTTTTATTATTTTATTTTGCCACTGGCGAATGGATGTTCCTTAAGGACTCCAGGACCCTTTGGCTGGTGACAGGCGCTGCCTTTATCCCTTAATAGTATAGTAACAGTAGCTAAAGACCTATCAGTAGTTGCAATTGGTCTTTAGGATTAACTGGTTGTTACATTTGGTGACGAGCGTTGGTCTTTAGGATTAACTGGTTGTTACATTTGGTGACAAGCGGTGTTTTTTGATAGTATTTGACTGGTTGGAAGGAAAAGGGAAAATTTGTTATTAAAGATAAGGATAAGGAGATATATCATTTTTTTACAGACATTTTTTTTAAATTTTGTAATTTTTTTAGAGAGGACAAGTGCCTTCTAATAAACTACATTGAGTAGATACAGAAATCAAGTGATAAATGCAAATTTCATTTTATTAAATAAATTAGCGAACCTGAATTGATAAAAAACAAAGATAAATAAATAGATGATAATTTAATATAATGTTTTAACTAAGTAGTCGTTTAAACAAAACATTGACATTGAAAATAATTGTAACAATAAACATTAGGGTCAAGTCGAAAATAGTATACAATTTTATTTATAATATTATATTTCTTTGTGTACAAAAAGTCATCATTTCAATAAAGAGAAAATTATTCAAAAGGAGAATTTTAATTTATTTTAAAATAACTATGATGTTAAATAAGAATTGCGAAGGGAAAATATTTAAATAGGTTGATGATGTATAAGTATATCTAGTTTAGATGATAAAGAATTTAAAGGTAAATATTGTCACTATTTACATAAAAAATTGACATTGAACTATAATGAACTATAAATATGATATTACATTTTCGCAAAGTATTTATTTCAATGTGCATTGCTATCAGTTGTCGTAGGTCAGTTATATAGGTAAAGTTAGTTCAGCGACGTACAGCGTTAATGAAAAATTGGCATTTTTAAATAATTTTTTTTTTCAGAAGTATATGGGATTTTAAGGTTTAAATTTTGTGAATTAAAAATAATAATATAGATATACAGTGTTTTAGATTAAAGATGTTTACCAGGCCATCAGCAATAGAGTTTGAGGAGAAAGAGAACGTGTTCTACATGAACGAGAAAGAAAGAAAAGGCGTACAAGTGCGAGATGTGCGAATGAGCACATCTTAAGATGATTTAAAGAGGTTTGGACTGCCCAAAAGAGGCAGAGCAAAAATTAATATGTAAAGTGATTATATAGTAATATGTGAATATTGTATTACAGATATGCGACGAGGAATTCCAGGAGCTCCAGGCAAAAAACAGGAAGAAAAGAAGAAAGTTTGGGGACATTCGATCGAGGTACAATGCCGATCAACCCCCAAGCAGTGTCCACGACAGGACAAAACTAGAGGAGAGGTTGTCACGTCACGGTGTGAAGGGATAAGCTCTAAGGACCTTTTCCCCAGACTGTGATGGTGACAAATTTAGGTAAATAGATTGGAGGGAGTTTGGGGTCACATATGGATCGACGCAGTTTCCGACCAGCCCTAAACAACGCCCTTTGATGTCAGGACAAGATGTCCACGAGAGAAAAATTGGATTCAGACCGCTCTATCAGGGAGCAACGCCGAGATTTTAGGAGCCATTCCGCTCTATCAAGAAGCAACGCCGATTTTATAGGAGAATGCCGCTCTACCAGGGGGCAACGACAAGTAATTAGGAGAACGCCGCTCTACCAGGGAGCAATAACGATTTTTTAGGAGCCAGATCGCTCAACCAAGAAGCAACGCCGCTCTACCAGAGAGCTACGCCGCTATGCCAGGCGCCACGACGCGCCACCAGATGAGAAAATTGCGATAGAAACAGAAACGTTTCAAAGTATGGAGATGCAGAATTTCAAGCGAAATCGAAAGAAGAGTAAGAAGAAAAGGAAATATAATATCAACAGGTGGTAAAAATATATATAAAGTATATAGGTAAAGTAGGGTATTAATCATATATTTTAAATTCAACAGATTAGAAGTAGAAAATATTACAATATAGGAAATTTCAAAAGAAGTAGTATAGAATTAATGACATAAAAATTATTTTAAAAGGGTAATTTATTGGATTTATTGGATAAGAATTATTTATAAAGGGTATTTTATTGGGTTTTATTAGGTGTAGACAACTATTTAATCTACGCTTATGTGCATTTAACAAAAGTATGTTTTATTCTTAGAGATATATGTTGTTTATTTTTAATGGCCAGGAAATAAATAAAAGTATTGTTTCTGTAATAAAACATACTAGCTTTGATTGTTGATTCGTTTCGAAAACAAAAATGGGGAGAAATACAAATTTATAAAATCTTAGTGGGATTAATTTTGAAATAAAATAAGAACTGCATAAATTTGTAAGTCTCAGAGAATTAGAAAATGCTACCTACTCAAAAAAAATATATTCTAGTTACAATGTTTTGAAATTTAATATTCATAGTAAATATAAATAATTGCGAGATAGAGATTTAAAAATAAATAACGTTTTCTAGTTCAATAATAAAAAAATAATTTTGGTATATTATAAAACATATTTGTTTTCGTAACTGTAAATGTGCTTTTGGGATAATTAAGGAAATTTGTATAAAAGATTTGTTTTTTTTGTTGGAAAACCTGAAATGTAAATAATATTTTTGTCATAGGATAATCAAAAGACGTTGCCACTGCACAAGAAGAAGAAAAAGAAAAAAGAAGAAGGAAAAGAAGAAAGAAGAAGAGGTCAACACCGTACTACCTTTGCCAGAGTCACCATCAGCACCGTTTCCAGGACGATCACGAAGTCCAAATCGTGATAGTTATCAAAATCCAGGACCGTACCAAGGGAACCCAGAGTTCCACGATTCCACGATCCACGGCAGAGAATTGGCCGAATTCCAGGACTCCAGAATCCAAGGCTACAAAGAGACTGTTCCATCCATATCCGCCAACCAGTACCACCAAGCTCTCAGAGGGCATGAGTTATACCGCCAATGGAGCTTGACATGATGTTGGGTCCATTTTGAGTCTGTGGGAGCCAAATCCACAGCAGGAAGAAAATGGAGTCAAATGCGGAAAAAAGGGACCAAATAATTCATATGGAATGGACTAAGGTTCAATGAAAGAGGCCATTCCCAGTAATGAGTCAATAGGGACCACCAGTAGCAGCCGTGTACAGCAGCCATGTACACTACCAGTCTCAGAGTAACAAAAGAGAGAAGCAGTCCCGAGCAAATAGTCAACCAGAGAGTCCAAAGCCAAAGTCTATTGAAAAATTGATAGACTACCGTAGCAGAAAGAACCCGTAACCTCAGCCAAAAGGGTTACCAGGTTTAGCAGCCCAAGGACCAAACCAGATCGGGAAGGGACCATTCCAGGAAAGTCAAGGATCAGGGGATGATGAGAGGTGACAGCCAGAGAGGAAAGGGTAGTTACGGTCAGCCAATTAAGAAGACCAAAGAAGATACAACTTGTGCAGTGAAGCAAGCGTGAGGTTATCATATTATTGTAGATTGTTTTAAAAATTTTTGTAAATTATTTACATTAAGGGTTTTAAAAAGAATTGAACAAGTAGTTCAATTTTTTTTCTGTCGGGGGAATAATGTAATAATTGGCATTATTATTAATTGAAAAAAATCTAAAGAATTTACCAAAAATTCTAAACAAGTATTTAATGTTTAAATTAAATAATTAAAAAGACACTTATGACAATGAAACAAACCTTCATTTTATTAATTTACATTGAACGTGACATTGTAAAATACAATCAACAGTCACATAAATTTTGGTTTATATAGAAAGGATCACTTGGGGGAAAGGCTCAGTCGGGTTCGGACTAAGGTCCAGAACTTTCGCCCCTCGGGCGAAACCCTGGTTTTTTTATTGTAAAGTAATGTGTAAAGTTTTTTGTGTACGATGTGAATTATGGGTAAATATTTTAACTTAATTTTGTTTAATAATAATTGATTAATTGATTTACATATAAATGCCAATTTTACATTTTCGTCCCGAATTATATTTTATGCTTATCTTTATTACTATTAGTTATAGTACTTTATTCTCTAAATGGAATTTTATTCATTTTTTTCTGAAGACTATTTGTCAAGTTTTTTATTTATTGTTAATATACATTTGTTAATGTTTTAATACTTATTATTAATCTCTCCTCCTTTCCCAAACCAGCAAAATACTCCGAGCATTTGAGAAGCCTCGGCGTTTCTATTCCCTTAGGACTAAAAGAGTCTAAAACTAGTTGCCAAGAACCGCTCGACATATGCTATTAAGGGATGTTTTTTTTGTAATTTTATTATTTTCTTTTATTATTTTATTTTGCCACTGGCGAATGGATGTTCCTTAAGGACTCCAGGACCCTTTGGCTGGTGACAGGCGCTGCCCTAATCCCTTAATAGTATATTAACAACAGTAGCTAAAGACCTAACAGTAGTTGCAAATGGTCTTTAGGTAAACTGGTTGTTACATTTGGTGACGAGCGTTGGTCTTTAGGCTAACTGGTTGTTACACACCCATTGATCACACTTGATGCACATGAACCAATTTTCTCCTCTTACATCTTCGCTAAACTTTCCGTTACAAAAGAAACACTCTGCTCTCTGCACTCTGCACTCTGCTCAGTAGGACCCATCGGTTCTTCAAACAGTTCCACTTCATCTGAGGAGGCAGATCGATAGCTTGCACTTGTGTCAGTACCTGAATCTTCCTTCTTGGATCTCTTAGACTTTTCTTTTTTGTTGTCTACTTTCTTTGATTTATTTTTTTCTGCACTTCCTACTTTGCCTAAATTTAGTTTTGCTTTTTCTACTTTCTTTTTCTTCTTTTTTTCTGCCTCCTCTAGTTCTTGTTTATACGGAGAGCTTGTTATAATTATAGATTATGTTGCTTTACGCCCACGCTTAGATGCTGTTCGTTACTTTGTAATTTTTGGTTCAAAATCAAAAGGTGTTATAATTTTTAAGTTACTTTCTTCTGATTTCTCTTGAAGCGAACATTTTAAAGACGTAGACGAAGTAGATGGACTTGGTTCCGATACAGGTGTGTTAACAGAGGTATCTGCTTCACTCTTTGCTTCTATTTCTTCGGAATCTGCAGCAAGGTAATCTGCATCGCTGAAAGCATTCCTGTTAAATGGAAAAATTTTCCCTACACTGAATCCCTTTGCCGCTATTTTTCCAAATAACTCCATTATGTCGTATTGTCAATGGTTTGTTATTTTCACGTAGCCACAGACGAGTTTCTTCAGAGTAATACGTCTTCAATGGACTCATAAAAGCTCAATCCAAAGGTTGAACCTTATGAGTACAATGGGGAGGTAAAGATTGTAATGTGACGTGATTGTTTCTTTCTAATTCTATCAGTTCAATGTTTTTCGTATGGCTGTAGAGGCCATCCAAGATCAACAAAACTGGCGATTTATCTGATGGTTTTGTATAATCGATAAAATGTTGAACCCATTGTGTAAACAAATTAGTTTGAATCTAGCCGGAAGGATGAGCTCGACCTATGGAACCTAATTGAGCCCCCTTCATAAGCGCCTCAGGCATATTTTTTCGTGAAAATATAATCAGTGGGGGTACAGTCATTGCAGCAATTTGCTTTTTGCCTCAGCGTGCTATGATCTTGGGATGTTTACTTTGAACAATGGACAGTCCTGTCTCTTTCACATTAAATATTCTATCGGCTGTGAATTTTTTATCATCGTTCACCTTATCGAAAAGATCATAGATCATAGATGTGCTTGTTGGCTTACGCAGAGTCAAAGTATTTTTATTTCGACGTAAAAAACCTTTAAGCTAATATCTGCCTGCAGCTCTGTTACTAAAAAGATTTGGAATATTATTTTTTGCAGCCTTAGATCTTGTTGAGTCAAACCATAAAATTTACTTTCAATGTCAAGGGTATAGTCAACTAACATAGAATCAAAATTTTCATTAAACACTGGTTTGCGGCCAATCTTTTCAGAAACTTTTTTTCTGTAGGTATATCTTTCTTACCAATCAATCTGAACAATGTCGAACGAGGTACGTTGAAATGCTTCGATGCTTTTAAATAGCCCATTTTTTTTCACGAACTGCGACAACTGCATTTGACATATATGCGGCATTCCTCTTCTTGCGTTTTTCGTTGTGTGGTTACGACATATCTGAAAAAAAGCATAGTAAAAACCATTACTCACGACAAAAAAAATATTCATTCATGGTGCATTAAATACAATATTCCAAATTGCATTCAGCTTTATGATAAAACTGAATGAAATTTGGAATATTCCACAAATTAGCTTCACCAACAGTATTCCAAATTACCAACATTACAGCATTCCAAAGAACCGACCAAATGTTTGCTTTACACATAACCTAACTAAAAAATATATTTATGACTGCGGGGGATATTGACCATTAAAAACTGTTCAAATGTAATAAAGCCATTTTCTTTAGAAGATGACTTAAATAAATATGGATTTTATACTTACTAAAAAAAACATTCCAAGAGCACTGTATTTATTGTCGATTGTCATTGCTAAACTAAGATTTATAAACACGTGCCAACCTTCAGTGTGTCAAAAATAGTAATAAATCCAATTAATACGTCTGCTTTTAGCCAGATGGAGCTAGTGGTATCGCGGAAACACAACTATTTCAAATTACCAACACTATTCCAAATTACCTCCCTTTCCTCTATATATTTTTGGTAATAATTGTAACACATATTTTCCATGCTAGTCACAAGAAAAATCTAGGTACAGATTACCAAAACAAATTACACACAAAACTTTTGTGTTCTCAAAATACCTTCCTGTTTATCAGAATTTTTAAAATCCGTTTACATATTTGAGAAGGGCACAAAAACTAAATAGAGAAGTATGTGCGATAGCGTAGAAGGGCCACAGTTTTTAATTTTATTTTGTATCTAAAATTCCCTTTTGGAACACGGAATTTCTTATTCAAACAAGGAATTCCGTATTGCAATACGGAATAAAAAAAAATTACACCAAAACGTTTGACCTTTGGTTCCCATACAAGACGAACGTATTTGTTTTTCATTTTCATTTAGAAGTGGATTTTGTTTTTTAGATGCGCATATTTTGGCATAAGTGTTCTTTTTGTGACACCATCGTTTTTCGAAATATGACGTCATTAGCAGTTTTTTAACCCTTAATTTGGCAAGCTTAGATTAATGAGTTTTTTTGAATAAAATATGACCTTTGCTGGTGCATTGAGTGTCTAAGAAAGCATTTTTGCCATTTTTTAGAATAATATTTTACTAATCTGTCAAATATAACATGTACCCTATAAGGCACATTACCAAATGTCTAGATATACGAGGTTATGATAGACAAGTAATATTATTTTTAACAGACACGTTATTTGTGAAAAGGTTGTAATTTCTGGGTGTTTATAGAATTACAAACCTGTTAAAAATAACACAGGTTGTCAATCATAACCCCCATTATGGATTCTTTTATTTTGTGTCCTGTAGGGTACATAGTTAAGACTAGAATTGCGACTAAAAGTGAAACAAAAACAATTATTTATTAAAAAAATATATAATTACGTGAAAATAAAAATATAATTCTCAAAAATATGTAACCAATAAAAAAACAATACTGTCTAATGTTCATTATGGAAATTATAGAAGCAGTTTCTCTCTTTAACTAAACACAACCTAACTGAGCATTTGAAACAGAACCAGTGTGTCTTTCCAGATTGAAAATGCCGGCATCTGCCCTTTGTTTCATAAATTGAAAAATTATCCACTTTATCATAGCTAGTATCATTAGATGGCCTTGGAATAATAGCAGATTTTATTATTTCAACTCCTTTGTCCTCTTCAGAAAATGATATCTTATTATTTTTTCTGCCCTTTGTGTGTAAGCCCTCCGCTATACAATTTCTAAACCATTTTAGACTGTGTTCTTTTGAGTTATCCTTGAAGCGTTTTTTATCTCTACGATACTGTAACCAAACGTTATTTATGAAAATGTCTAGCATTTGCCCAAATATTGAAAGGCACCAGCGGCGTGTTTTTGGAGGAATTCTGTATAGGCTAATTAACATGTCCATTAGATCAACTCCATCCATATGAGAGTTGTAGGTGTTTTACAATATTTGGACATGGTATATCAATTCTTCCTTTTTGATTTTTGTCATACCGTTTGATGGTTCTAACAGGTGTAGAAGAGACAAACGTACTTGCCAATATAGTTGCTTTGTTGTCAAACCATTTAATAGTAAATATCTTATTAGTGTTATCACTTGCATAAGAAAACGCTCCTCTACCTTTTTTCTTTAACAGTTTGTCTTCTTCCAAAATGCAATTTTTTAGCCGATTTGCTCTTATAGTCCCCAGTGCTAAAATCCCATACTGATGTCGAAGAGTGTAGAATAAATTAAAACCTGTGAAAAAATTGTCGACATATATAATAGACAACGCCGGAAATTTCATAGACTGCGTTAGAGTCAGAACAAATTTAGCTCCAACGCCGAATGATTCCTCCTTTTCCGAAAAAATATGTTGTCTAAATGTGTCATCTCCCACATAGATGATAAAATCGTAAACAACCCTGAAATACCAGCTCTGCCAAATATATTAAAGCCCCATTTTTTGGTTTAGACTTTATATATTGTCTGCGTGAACCTGCCTTTTTGCCCTTGTATGGAACCATCATTTCATCAATGCTCTGTCGTGTCTCTTCTTCTATATTGATACAATCCCTTCTAGTTATATCTGAAACAGGTCTTATTCAGTAATACTGATCACTGTTTATATGATCATTATTAGCAAAATGTATAAAGCGGCAAATTTGTTGATATTTTTTAAGGGGCATGATTTCTGATATTTTGGCATATTTGAAATCGGTAGTACAATAGTTTAAGTATGGTGGCATATCTATTATTCCCATCCAAATCTGTATGGCTAGAAAGTCCCTGACATCGTCATTAGTAAAATTGATAGATTTTCCTGTTTTTTGAACACTGTACAAATTAGTATTTTCGAAAATAAGTGTACATTAGTCTTCGGAAAAAAACATCTTAAAATAATCTAATGGCGAATTTATTTCTTCTGGAACTGAAAACTTATTCTCTGGTATATTTACGGGATATTCAAATCCTTCTTTGGACCAAATATACTCAACTAGTTTTTGGTTTTTCTTGTTTGTTTTAGTTTTTCAGGCTGAATGCCAACCTTTTCTGCTTTTTCAATGACTGGACTAAACTCTTTGTATTTTGATCTTGTCTTCAAGGGACTGAATACTGATTTAGATGTTTCTGGTCAAGTTTTTAAATTTAACTCAGGAATTTGGTCTGGTTCAGCTTCGGAGCCTGTATCAGTATAGAATAGTTGATCCAGCCCCTGACAATCCGAACTCGCCTCTACTTGACCGCCTTGACAGAATGTCCCGCACAGCCGCACTTATTGGAGACTAAACTAAGGAATACACTCACAGCGTTGTCACGCTTCTAAAATAATGCTTTTTAACACATCTCCTTACTTTTAGAAGCGACATCTATTGATACAAATACAATACTAATCTTAGTAACAAAATAATTAACATTAACAATCTAACAAATACTTAATAACTCTCTTAATTTTTCGAATCTAACAAAACTTAAACTTTTTGTTAAAATATCTGCTAACTGGTCTTCAGATGGAATCTTTGATACCTTTATAATGCATTTTTTAACAAAATCATTTACATAATGATAGACAACATCAATATGTTTACTACTTTTTGATAAATTTCCATTCATTGCTAAGTGTTTAGCTGATGAATTATCCTCAAATATTTCAATGGGTTCATTTATATTTAGTGACAAATCTCTTGCTATACCTATTAGAAAAATTACTTCGTTTGTTGCTTCTGCTAAAGCAATGTATTCTGCATGACATGATGATATCCATAAGACAGGATTACTCAAAATTCTAACTAAAATACTACTTCGAGATTTTCGGTCAACTATGTCACTTGCCCAATCGGCGTTAACATAATCAATAGGGATATTACATAAGGAATTAAAATTCAATTTCAAATGTTTTGTAGAATGTAGATACTTTAAAATTCTAAGAGCGTACTTATAATGAGTGTTTGAATAGCTATTTTGAAATCCACTCAGGTAGTTGACAGCATAAGAAATATCTGGACTTGTCCCTTGACTAATATATAACAAAGTCCCTATTAAATTTCTGTACTGAATGTGTCTGTCACAAATTTCTGCGGGATTTAGTTTTAAAATAATTTCAATTGAAGTTCGATAATTTTTGCTTTCACCTATATCATATTTTTCTGCAATTAGCTCAATATATTTTGTTTGACTTAAACTCATAAGCTTGTTCTCTCTATTATATTCAATATCGATTCCTAAATAATTTTTAATTTTTCCAAAGTCTTTCATCTCAAATTTTTTGTTTAAATTCTCCTTTATCTGTTGTAGTTTATTAAAATTAGAACTACACAAAACTAAGTCATCCACATACAAGATAATGTACACTGGGTCTTTTTTTATCCCTTTTAGTACATAAACAACTATCATACTTTGAATTGGCAAAATTTTGAGATACCATATATTCATAAAAACAATCATAAGTTTTGCAATTAATTTACACATTACCATTACGGACATCGTTTTGCTGTACTGGCTTGTAGGTAATATTTACGGAATAAAATGATTATAATTTTTACTTAACATGTATTTTTTAATAAAAATATTAGTTTCTATACTTCTTTAAACAAAAAGGTTTCAGATTAATTACAATGTTGAAAATAAATTATTATGAGGCATACTGTACATTCCTAAAACGGGTGATATTTTAAAATTGAGTTAACCTTTTATTCTGTTAATTAATAGAAATAAATTGTTTGGCAGATGTTACATTTTAAAAAATTATAATAAATTCAATGAAAAATTAGTAGGTATACATTAAACAATAAAAAGTCAAGTAACTAGAAAACGCCAAAATGTATTTAAAAATTCATAACATTCCATTTTAAAAACACTAAATTTCAATTCAAGTTCAAAACTTAAGTGAAAAAGATTTTGAAAATTTTTATATACAGGGTGTCATTTTGAGGACAAAAAGTTATCGATTTTTTCTAATCCGAACTTGGATTTTTCTTATGGCAAGTACAATGTGTGAGCTATGGATAAAAAGCATTTGTACCAAATATTAAAAAAGAAGAAATCAATCTCGATTATTAAGACGCATCTCAGTGATCTCTATTCACCGTTAAATTATTTTCGTTTCCAAATTAAATACCCTATATATTTCTATATTTGGATAATTATAACTATGAAAAATTTCAAGGTTTCCAGAAGTAGGCATATGGACAACAATTAATGAGCCCAAACAAATATGCCATGCAGGATATGGCGAAGAAACATTTGCTCCGGGTTTAAACAGTGACGGCTTATTAGAATATCAGTGTGCTTACATTCTTCTGAAAGCGCATGCCGCTGCTTATCGAATGTACAAAAAGGAATTTCCCCATTACAAAGGTAAGAGTTATTTTATACCATCTATTTTTTAAAGAATTTTACAGGATGGATAATAATAATGTAATCTTAATATGAACCCTGAAAAAAAGTAGTATATCTTCTGCTGGTATATATGACTCTTTTTGAAGTAGACTTTCATTACCTGTGGTGTCACACATCCTGTAGATGCTTGATTGAATTGTGTGGTGAATTTTCATGCTTAATTCTATTGACAGTAAATAAAATTTATTTTTGTTGATATAAATTAGCATTTTATTTCAAAAAATACCGTTTTTACATTTCAACGGTTTTATAAAGTTACTTATTTGGTTAGAAGTAAACTCAGAAAATTATGATTGCAGAAAGATATATTCTTATAATTCTTCTGCTTTGAGCTGTTAAATATTAATCCTTTGTCTAGAATTCTAATGCGAATGAATATATGCAACTAAAAAAGCAATGAATTTACTACTGAACTTATAGACGCGCTTACTGAATGCACCTAGGTTCAATAATTATTTAGTGCATCTTAACACTGTCCTGCGATTCATTAACGTCCAGATTACAATAGAATCTATATGAGTTTCTTATTATGTTTTTTGTGTATGTATTTGTATTTATATAAGTGTTAACTACTTGTTTCATAGTCTGAAAGAGATGGATTCCGATAATGTTCTTATTTTAAACAAACGTCTCAACTCAGACCCAGAAAGGAAGCAAAAATGATCCGCGCATTTTTAAGGGATTTATGATAGAATACTGTACACTGTATCGTGAAAGATGAATTAACAAAACTATCTCGTGCCTGATTCGCTCTGGAAATAATTAAGTACGAGTTCTTCGAATTTATCCAATTAAAGCATACCTGTAAACAAGACTAACTCAACTCAACGTCCTTCATTTGAAGATGTGGATCGAAACATGATCTATAAATTATTCATGAGCCACAGCCGCAGTGTATTCTTTGGGGATGCAGTGGAAATAGATCTTATCGCTCCAGTTATTTTTAACCTAATCTTTAGAACCTTCATACAGGATTTAAAGCATCGATGTTCCATATTACCATGTAGAGTACAATACTATCTCGTATGGTTTACATTCAAACTTACTTGATGGAGTAATACTCTAAAACATTAAATAAAATAATTGGATTTATTAGATGTCCGTTTGTGAAGGAGGGGAAATATCTGGGAATTATCCTTGAACCTGAAACCCCAATTAAAAACAAATAAAGCATGAAAAATAATGCAACAAGTTTCAAACTTTCAGGTTATCATAGGGTGTAAAATGTAAAATGAAAACAGAAAATGTTGGAATGTCACAAAGATATTATAATTGTAGGTGAGCAGAAATAAGGGATAACAACTAACAAAGACTATGCATGACATATAACTTGAAGGAATCTTAAAAGTTTCTCTTTATAATCGAAAGTGTATCATTGGACATCCAGATAAATGAAATGATAAATTTGGAGAAATATTGAGAAAAAAAAAAAGAAAGGCTGATTAACTAGCTAGTCTTTAAAAACTAGAATCTCTTGTAACTACGGCAAATAAAGTATCAATTCCAGAAAAAACCTTTCTGAGATTATGATGGTTTTATCAGATGTTAATGGTGAGCAGCACTAACCGAGCGATGATGGTGCTTAATTTCAACACTAATAGACGACCTCCATAGTGGAAGAGTCGTGTTGTTACTTTTTATAATTACATTTATGTGGTAGCGATTTGGTATTTGATTGTTCGATGGTATTCTTTTAACATCGCCGATAGATATCTCCCTTACATTGGTCGGTATTAGTCATGGTATTAGTCCATGCTCCCTGAACACAAATATCCCAATAGATGAGAGCGTCGGGCAATCAGAGAGGATATGCTTAAGAGCCCTCTATCAACACTTCGGTTTCTTGTTTAATTCCACCTGTCTTTAAATTTAATGAGATAATGTTATTTAAGTTTATCACGATAGTGTTGTTAGTCTAATGAATGGAAGAGCCTTGGTCCAAAATATATTTGGTTGATTGCCTTCTGGCTAGTTACCTTTTGATGTGGCTTGGCTCTTGCAGACGGATATTTTATTCAAGGTTCAGTGATATTCTAATATTAACCCTGAGTTATATCCTGTTTTTTCTCTCTAGATGAACATGTGTCTTTTAATGATATTTTTGTGGTGATTTATTTTGCTACTAAAAAATCCCCTTCAGCTCAATTTGAACTACACTAGCATTATTTTATGAATAAGATTATAAACTGGAATATATTCCACACCGTGAGCCTTGTTTTGTTTTGAAATCATCGATGTAGATGTGAACCGTACCTGCCACTTTCATATCTTCTATATTTTTCGTTTAAACTTTGCAGGGCTTATGAAAGACATAACGGTAAGGTATCATTGTATGGTATCTTGTATGGTATAATTTGTCACCAGAGCCGTCTGTCTGATGTAATTGACGTAATATCAAGGCTAGTGATACCAAGAATGACTTCCATAGTTCTGGTTATCTTTGTTTATCAGCAAATAACCAAAATCTTATCAACAACTTTAATCAGTTTAAAAACAATGAATAACAAATGTTTTTATTAACATTTTTTTAGAATTCAAAGAATATTCTTCTATCTCAAAAATTGCTGTGATATCTTCAAAATACAACAGTGGTAAATTTTTAATACATATTTTTTTTAGCTAAAATGTCGATTGTTATCGACTGCCAATGGTCAGAACCATTGACAAACACTCCAACAGATATAGAAGCAGCAGATAGACTGAGGCAATTTGAGGTTTGTATAGACATTGTTTATTGGTTTAAATACGAATAAATTTTAATATATTTAGTTTTCCAAGACACTTTAATTGCTCTACTACATCTCGTGAAACTCTATTGTATATTCTTTTCAATTTTAACTTTATCCTTCTTATTTCCCAAAAAAACTTATTTTTGATGATAGTTGATGATGTGTCCAAAACCCAATGTTAAAATATAACATTTAAAAAAATATTTACCATTTGTAAGAGAAGTACAAAAATATGAATTGGACTCACGAGTAAACTGCCCTTATTTTTAAAAATACGGAAAAATGTCATTCAGAAATATTTCTCAAGAGGAAAATTACAGCCGACCATTTAAAAAATTGGATAAAAACTAAATATTCCGAAATAAATATTCAAAAATCTAATGTGCTCAATACATGATTTTCTGTCTAGAGTTATTTCAGGCTTTTTCCGGTTATTTTGTACAAGTCACAAATATTTAGAGGATGAATTAAATAAATATACTTTTTACACACACATCTTACTCGATACATTTTTTTTATATATATTCTTTGCCAACGAAAATACTGAAAATTTATAATTTTACACTTGTCCCCAAATTTTTCCAATACGATCCATTTAGATAGAAAATAACATTACAAGCAACTTTTGTTAAAGAGTTTTTTCTTCAAGCCTAAATAACAGTTATATTCTACAGGGTGAACGGGAAAATGTGGAAGTCTCTCGGATTCAGATAAATCATTAAAAATAAGATGACAAGTTCCCATACATTATTTTTCCTAGCGGACCTCCCTACGGAGATACGGCCTCTAAAAGGACGCCACTGGAAATCAATTTTTCTTGAATAACTTTCAAATTACGTAATATAATTTAATCAAAATTTAATATGATAAACAGTAGTAAGAACCTCTTAAAATACAGCCCTTAAAACATAATTAGCTTGTTAAGTTTACCAGGGGCGGACTAGGTTGTATATTTTATTGCTTACATTTTTAACACCTTGTACGATAAGGAGTTAAAAAAACTAATTTCGATACCTTGAACATTAGGCTAAAGAAAAGATATTCTTATTCATTGTCGATAAAATGAACCGTTTTCGAGAAAAAAAAAATAATAAAAGAATGAATGTTTTATTTTTATTAAAAAATTAAACTCCCAGAATTAGCTAATTTCAAATTGGTAAATCTTAAAATCCAACTTGGAGTATTATATTTTCATCCTGAACTCATTAAAGCTTGTAACGATTGAACCTAAATACGCTAATTAGAAATAATTAAAAACTTAAGTGCAACATGTGCACCGTGAACTCTGATACACTCGCATGCCCGACGAATATAGGACTACTGTACTCGCCAGAACAACCCAGCATTGTTCCTTATCACATCACAATGAAATGTGATACTCTGTAAAAGTTCCTCCCTAGTATCAACCGAAGAAAAATACACCAAGGTTTTGAGATGACTCCACAGGTAAAATCCATTGGCGTTAGGTCGGAAGACCGTGGAGGTCAGGCAATTGGACCTCCTCTACCTATTCAACGGTTTAGATAGACGTTATTCAGGTGGCTCCGTAGAGCGACCCAAAAGTGAGGTGAGGCTCCATCATGCATAAAATACATGCTTCGGCGGGTTTCAAGCAAATGCTCTATTGATTCCAGAAAAGCGTTCTGAAGGAACTGTAAATAAAGTTCACTATTCAATCGTGGCGGCTATACGCATAGTACAAAAAAAAATTGCCGATTATTCCTGCCCAAACATTAATTGATTGGAACTGATGTTGATAATGATGAACAACAGTGGCATGAGGGTTTTCATCAGCCCATACATGCGAATTATGTAAATTTACAATACCATTTTTGGTAAACTCTGCTTCATCGATAAAACAAACACTGCTAATGAAATTTCCGTTTGTTCGTTGCTGATCTAACAGGCAGTTTGCGAACTGGATTCTTCGACGAAAATCTTCCGGAAGTAGTTAATGCACTTTTTGCAGATGATAAGGGTATAACAACTCTTCTTTAAGTACTTCAGCAATTGTTTTTTGACGCATTAAGCTGCACGGCTAATCTTTGAGTGCTTCTTGAAGGAGTATCAGCTACAGTATCCAAAATATTTTACTCCAATTGCATCGTACGTACCGTTCTTGTCACACCCGCATCAGTACTTCTTTTCCCAAAACTTCCTAAAAATTATTAAATAAAGTCAATTAGACGTTGGTTAAGTAGCTGAAAGGTTATCTCATTTGGAATATTGCGATTAGAATATCTTTCTTCATACAACATTCTTGCTTCATAAGCATTGCAATATGCAAGACCATACATAAGATGCATATCTGCATACTCACTAAATGTGTATCCCATTATCGATAAATTTACCAGGTATTCAAAATTCAGTAAATTAATTTTGGAGTACTAAAAGATCAAGGTGTCAACAAGATTTAAAATGCACACGTCAATGCAATTATTTATTTATTTCGTAGGTAACGTTTGTAAAGACAGTGCGTTTTTAATACTGATAATAGTTCCATTTCAATAACTTTCATATCACACTTTGCAGCAGACAAAAAAAATTGGAAATCATTGTTTCTTTTTAATAAAAATAAAACATTAATTCTTTTATTTTTTTTTATCGACAATGAAGAAGAGTACCTTTTCTTTAGCTTAATATTCAAGGTATCTAAATTTATTTTTTTTAACTCCTTATCATACAGGGTGTTAAAAATGTAAGAATTAAAATGTACAACCTAGTTCGCTCCTGGTAAACTAAACAAGCTAATTATGTTTTAAGAGCATTATTTTAAGAGGTTCTTACTACTGTTTATCATATTAAATTTTCATTAAATTATATTACGTGGTTTGAAAGTTATTCGAGAAAAATTGATTTCCAGTGGCGTCCTTTTGGAGGCCGTATCTGCATAGGGAGGGCCGCTGGGAAAAAAATTATGGGAACTTGTCATCCTATTTTTAATGTTCTATCTGAATCCGCACATTATCTTGGACACGCGCTGTATAGAGTAGAAAACCGACCCTCCATAAAGTTCCGACTATGCCTAAAATTTAATCAGTTCACCGCAGGATGGACTAAAGCTCTAATTTAAAATTTGGTGTTTTTAGTAGTTATGATTTTAATTGACATCTGTTTTTCTCTTTATCCGTTTTTGATCTTCAAAATTCGAAATTTGCACTATTTCTCAAATATCTTCAATCTCCAATTTGGAGAAATAATGTAGGGGTCAAAAATTATAGAGAATACCATCAAAAAAAACTTTGTTTTGAAAAATTATTAAAAAAATTAAATTTTTTACTTTTTGCCAAACTATATATAATATAAAAGCAACTTTTATTTAATAAATTTTCTTCTCCATGCATAAATAATATAAAGAATCCCCCTTCAGATATTTCGACTATGCTCAAAATCTAATCAGTTTGCTACAGGATGCATTAAAGCTTAAGTTTAAAATTAGGTGCTTTTATCTGTATTCATTCATGGTTATGGAGTATACAGACACACAGACACACAGACACACAGACACACAGACACACAGACACACAGACACACAGACACACAGACACACAGACACACAGACACACAGACACACAGACACACAGACACACAGACACACAGACACACAGACACACAGACACACAGACACACAGACACACAGACACACAGACACACAGACACACAGACACACAGACACACAGATACACAGACACACAGACACACAGACACACAGACACACAGACACACAGACACACAGACACACAGACACACACACACACACACACACACACACACACACACACACACACACACACACACACACACACACACACACACACACACACACACACACACACACACACACACACACACACACACACACACACACACACACACACACACACACACACACACACACACACACACACACACACACACACACACACACACACACACACACACACACACACATCATCGGCGAAAATTTTCAAAATGGATAAGACCCCCAAAACGTAAAAATTTGTCGAAAACTCGAGGTCGAAAACAAATCATGATTACTATAGTTTCGTTATCTGTATACAGACAGTAAAAAGTGACCTAAAAATTAAATTAGAGAACTTAATTCATCTTCAATAAATATTTCTTTATTTTAGTGCGGCTTGTATTTTCATCCGATTTATGTTGGCGATTGGCCACAAGTAGTAAAAGAAAGAATCGCACAACGGAGCCAATCTCAAGGTTTACCGAAATCTCGACTACCAAGCTTCTCTCAAGAAGAAATCGCTTTCATAAAAGGAACTCAAGATTATTTAGGCTTAAACCACTACTTCACATGTTTAGTATCAAATATCGAAGCTGGAGAAATAGGATTTTCCAATTACGAATATGATATTGGCGTGATACGTTCCCTAAGTCCTAATTGGAGGTTGGAGTCCAATTCGTGGGCAGTAAGTATTATTTATTGCAGTAAGTTGATATTTTTGTTGGAGAAATAAACATTAATATTTTTGATCAGACAAACTTCGTAACAAACAAGTATCACTTAGCAATATTATTATTTTTGAAGTCATATTAACTTATACACTAGAGTCATTACAGAAAGTAGTTCTTGTATTGATCATACAGGGTGTTCAGAAACGTTCTTCAAAGAATGAAACCATGAAATTTACAGCTTATTTTATGGCAAATTAGACTAAATTACTTTAATCCAAAAATGCTTCCTAAGGGAGCTAGAGCTCTTTGAAGAAACCGCTCTAAAATCGGTTAAATTGAAATACCTTCAAAACGGATGTTTATTAAATGATATTATTTTGTACATTTATTTATTTGAATCTAACCAATCAAATTTCGTAAATTTTTTATTGTAGTCATAAGCGGCTCGTTTGGGTGGGGTATTGGATATTTTATTTAATTTATTTTTCTTTCAAAAATTCACCATTTTGAAATCATCTTTAAAAAATTTCGTTATTTTCACACAAAAACGATTCTTTCGTCTGAAGTCGCCATGACCATCCGTTTAAAATATATTTAAACTTTTTATGTTTCTATTGACTAACAAATAAATTTCTAAATTAATTATAATAAGATGGCTGTGGAAAATAAACCAAATAACAATTACATAAATGCCAAATGACTGGTGTTTCATACCGTAAGTAAGTTTTGTGTTACTTATGGTTTAGAATTATCTTAATTTCTAAAATATTAAAAGTTAAAGATGGTTCGGTTTAGTAATGAAGAATATGCTGAAATGCATTTAGTGTATTGTGAAATGCAATGTAACGCGTTGGCAGCGTCACGTAGGTATGCCTAGAAATTTCCAAATAGGAGACATTCTGCTTCAAAAACATTCACAGTTCTTCATCAAAGACTTAGGGAAACAGGATCTGTAATTCTCAGTAACAACGAAACTGGTAAACATGCTGACGTATTCGAGGATTATAAATAATGATATTTTAATAGAAATCGAGGAAAACCATGAAATTAGCATACGAAGATTAGCTGCAATGTATCCTAATATTTCTAAATCATCTGTGTAGGACATTGTCCTTTGGAAAATCTTGTACCCTTTATATTTTAGAAAAGTTCAGGCTCTTATTGATTATGATTTTCCTGCCCGTGTGGCCTTTTCTATTTGGTTACGAATGCAAGAAAATTAAAATCATCACTTCTTTTTAAACATTTTGTTTTCTAATGAAACTATTTTGACAAGAGATGGCATTTTTAATATGCATAATGCACATTACTATTCTTATGTTGGTGATAATTCTCATGTTATAAAAGAAACTAAACATAATGAAAGATTTAACATCAATGTATGGATAAGTGTCCTTGGTAAAAATCTGCTTGGGCCTGTAGAATTGCTAAATTGTTTAAATGGTGAGAATTATCTCGACTTTAATTATAAAAAAAATTCATCCTTGAGCAAAATGTTACGCTGGCAAATGGACTTAGTATTCGTAGCCAAGGGAAACCTAAATCTAATCACACACACATATTTCGACTTTTTATAAAATACTTTATCAAATTTATTGGATAAAATTAATTTAAATATTCGACAGAACTTGTGGTATTTATATGATGGTTGTGCAGCTCACTTTAGGAAAAATGTTCGTGAGTTTTATGACAATAATTACCGAGATCGATAGATAGGAAGAGGTGGTCCCGTTGCTTGGCCAGCAAAATCTCTGGATTTAAATCCATGCGATTTTTGTGTATGGGGATATCTCAAATCAATGGTTTATTCGCAATAAATTGAACCACGGAATCACCTTTGGAGACGAATTTAGAAATAATATGGGAATTTTTGCAAGAATTCGGCGAATTTGTGGAGCATCTGCTTTAGATTTAATTTTGTGTTTAATACTTTTAGTTATCATTTTGTTATTATTTTTTTTTTAAACAAATTGTATCAACAGAAACTTTAATTTTTACATGAATTAATTTTTTTACTTCAGAAGAGCACATATTAGAGTAGCTAGGGAGGGTCCAGGGGGGCCTGGCCCCTTCTGATGTACCTCTGGCCACCCTGAAGGATTTAAATAAAAACTGCGTATCAAAATAACGTACTAGGTGAATTTACTTATATTTATTATTTATTCAATTTAATTTCCAATAAATTGGAAGAGCTTGAACTTAGCGACTTACAGATGGTGGGTCAATCCTACGACGGAGATGGAATCGGGTAATATAAATGGTCTCCAAGTAAATAGCTAGACAAATATCCAGCTGCAATTTACACGCACTGCTTATCTTATAGACTTAACTTGGTTGTGGTAGACTCAAAAATGTTCCATCAATATCGACATTTTTTTTTACGTTTCTCAGATCCACAGGACCATACCAAATACAAACAAATATTAAAATATTGTTCTCAGAGAGTTGAAATATTTGTCCGATACTCGTTGGGTGTGTCGATATACGACTTGCCACGCTGTAAAACTATGTTTCGATGGAATTGTCAATACTTTGGAAAATAAAAATGATAAACAGTCACTCACAGCAATTGACATATTATCCAGCATTAAACAACCTTCATTCATAATTCATCTTTTTGTATTAGACGGTATACTAAATCTTAAATTTGTTATCGAAAACCCTTCAGGAGAAAGGTGCGTGTCTGAGGAAAGCAGTTAACGTTATTAAGAACATCATTAATTCACTAGATGAAATAAGAAACGAAAAATACTATATTTGAACTTCATCTAAAAATTTCGGACTTTGATGAAAAAAAAGTGTATCGTTAGAAATTCCCTCATCAAAACGAAAAAACCAAATCAGTAGTAAGCTCGCTGATTTCGTCACCGAAACAACTATATAATTAGGTTTGATAGACGCCACAAGCTCTAGAGCTAATATCAGAGTAATTGAGTATTGAAAAATAATAACACAATAATAGCTAAAAGTATTAAACACAAAATTAAATCTAAAGCAGATGCTCCACAAATTCGCCGAATTCTTGCAAAAATTCCCATATAATTTCTAAATTCGTTGCAAGCATTCTGAATTCGTCTCCAAAGGTGATTCAGTGGTTCAATTTATTGCGAATAAACCATTGATTTGAGATATCCCCATACACAAAAATCGCATTGATTTAAATCCGGAGATTTCGCTGGCCAAGCAACGGGACCACCTCTTCCTATCTATCGGTCTCGGTAATTATTGTCATAAAACTCACGAACATTTTTCCTAAAGTGAGCTGCACAACCATCATGTAAATACCACAAGTTCTGTCGAATATTTAAATTAATTTTATCCAATAAATTTGATAAAGTATTTTATAAAAAGTCGAAATATGTGTGTGTGATTAGATTTAGGTTTCCCTTGGCTACGGATACTAAGTCCATTTGCCAGCCTAACATTGTGCTCAAGGATGAATTTTTTTTTATAATTAAAGTCGAGATAATTCTCACCATTTAAACGATTGGGCAATTCTACAGGCCCAAGCAGATTTTCACCAAGGACACCTATCCATACATTGATGTTAAATCTTTCCTTATGTTTAGTTTCTTTTATAACATGAGAATTATCACCAACATAAGAGTAGTAATGTGCATTATGCATATTAAAAATGCCATCTCTTGTCAAAATAGTTTCATCAGAAAACAAAATGTTTAAAAAGAAGTGATGATTTTAATTTTCTTGCATTCGTAACCAAATAGAAAAGGCCACACGGGCAGGAAAATCATAATCAATAAGAGCCT
Organism: Psylliodes chrysocephalus; assembly: GCA_927349885.1. NCBI lineage: Eukaryota > Metazoa > Arthropoda > Insecta > Coleoptera > Chrysomelidae > Psylliodes > Psylliodes chrysocephalus. Next base: position 58,963,859 of record OV651814.1, on the reverse strand, counting down.
GAACTTTTCTAAAATTTAAAGGGTACAAGTTTTTCCAAAGGACAATGTTCTACACAGATGATTTAGAAATATTGGGATACATTGCAGCTAATCTTCGTATGCTAATTTCAGGGTTTTCCTCGATTTCTATTGAAATAGCATTCTTATAATCTTCGAATACGTCAGCATGTTTACCAGTTTCGTTGTTACTGAGAATTACAGATCCTGTTTCTCTAAGTCTTTGATGAAGAACTGTGAATATTTTTGAAGCAGAATGTATCCTATTTGTAAATTTCTAGGCATACCTACGTGACGCTGCCAACGCGTTACATTGCATTTCACAATACACTAAATGCATTTCAGCATATTCTTCATTACTAAACCGAACCATCTTTAACTTTTAATATTTCATTTATTTTCCACAGCCATTTTATTATAATTAATTTAGAAATTTATTTGTTAGTCAATAGAAACATAAAAAGTTTAAATCGATTTTTCTCAAAAACGGATGGTCATGGAGACTTCATACGAAAGAATCATTTTTGTATAAAAATAACGAAATTTTTTAAAGATGATTTCAAAATGGCGAATTTTTGAAAGAAAAATAAATGAAATAAAAATATCCAATACACCACCCAAACGAGCTGCTTATGACTACAGTAAAAATTCCGTTTTGAAGGTATTTCAATTAAACCGATTTTAGAGCGCTATCTTTAAAGAGCTCTAGCTCCCTTAGGAAGGAGTTTTGAATAAAGGTAATAAAATCAGTTCTAAATTTCGTGGTTTCGTTCTTTGAAGAGCGTTTCTGTATATTTGTAAGAAATAACAATACTGAAAAACAAAATATCTCATGAAAACAACAGTAATTACCACCGACATAACCGACCATTTTGTATTATTTGTATATTAATAGATATATAGTAAAATTAATGTCATTAACAATAAATCATAAAGAGAAATAATAACTACCTTTGATACAAATACATCTATAAAACTAATTAAAACTGTAAACTGGAATAAAATAATTTCTACAAAATGATCTCATCACTGTGTATAAAAAATTCATTAAAATATTTACAAATTAATTTAAAAAACAGGTGAAGACACAGAAAAAGGTATTATATCAATATATATGAAAAGATATAACCGTAGACGTCAACTCCAATTATAACTTTTATAAAACACATGAGATGAAGAAACAAAAATCCTAAAAGATAAAAATAATAATATATTGCAATTTAAATATAAACCATACTGAAACTGTTTGAATAAAACAATTATAGATGCTAAAAATCAGTATAACATAAATCTTTTTGAAATTGAAAGTATATAAATGTGATATAATAAAATAAGCTATACAAAAAATGAAAACATAAATACCTTGGGTGCCACTGATAAAGAAATTAACAATGATTACTACTATTACAACGCATATTTTTCACAAGTACCTACGGTTGAACATGACATTAAAATTAATTTCCTTGCACTCGCAGACTCGATAACATTAATTCCAGTTAACAAAAATTAATTAACTAAATACCTTAACTTTTTTTCTAATTTTGACATATAAACTGACGTTTTTTGTATTTGCAGATCTAAGATTTGCAGCCATTTTCAAAATGATCTAATTAATGCAACCATTTGAATAAACTTAAAAATTATGAAAATTAGTAATAAAAATTCATTATGTCATCAGTTGCGAAAAGAAAAAAAAAGAAAAAATTTTTTGGTTTTAAAATCTATATATAACTACATTTTTATTAAAATTTTATATCAAATGAAGGAAGGTATATAAAAATGGATTTTGTTAATAAACTTACCAACCTAGTAATAATTCTGTTCATGTTCTTATATTTTCCTTTCTAAATCTGCACAAAATAATCAAAACGCAATACACCACAAAATAACCCGCTTTCTTGAAAACCTAATAACTTTAACAAGCAAATGCCCTACAACACAAGTGGTTGAGAATAAATTATATGATTTTCTGTTTATTTATATAAATAAACGTAAGTAAATGAAGTGAATGAAGTTATGCAAATAACAATGTACGAAAGTAATATTGCTTGCATAGATATTAGTAATGTTTTACTAAACACAATTTTTTTCAGGAAGAACGTTGATCAAGGTTGATCAATGTTGATATTGCTTTTCAAGATTGATTTACTTTTTTTATTTCAAACCCCTTTAAAGCCCCCATTTTTAATCAGATTTTTCTTAAAATCAAAGTACTTTTTCCCTTATACAGCTTGATTTTTACTAAAAATTTCCAGATGATATCATTTTTCGTTTTTGACTTATCGTGCAGACAAAAAACGTGACATCGGACGGGCGGACAGAAGTAAACCTATAATACTCTTCACATGCTACTGTGCGTGAAGCAACAAATAAAAATTTTCATAAAACAGAATTTTGATTTGAAAAACAATATGTGTTGATATTTATTAAATTAAAAACCTATTTTGGCAAAATACAAAATAATCACAAGGATAATGAACAAGTTTAAACAAGTTATAACGTGTTAAAACAGCAAATTATGCTGTGATCAACCGAAGGAGGGGAAATACGAAATAATCGATTGTTCGATTAAAAACTTAAATTTTAGCATAATTTTCAAAGAAAGTTATACCACAACACAATTTTTATTGTATTAAAAGAAAAATAATATTGTGTATATCCTTTAAAGTCGATTATTTGATTAAACAATCATTATAGAATATTTTAATTAATCAATTATTTAATCGAAGTTGAATATAAGAATTATATTTGAAAAATCGAAAATAATCGATGTACCGAAAATAAACTATTAAACAAAAATAATCGATTAATCTAAAATTATAGATTAATCGATTAAAAAAAATCGACTAATCGAATAAAGGATTAATTAATTTAATCGATTATTTTGCCCACCCCTACTCACAACCTCATCGATTTTAAATTTTTGTTTAGTACTTTAACACTGACACAAAGTTTCGAAATTTGTTTGTCGGAGCGCGTACATTTCTGCTTATTTTTTGTGTCCTTTTGGATTTAAGTTGTGCCTACTTATAACGGACATGAATCGGTTTATTTGATCTGCCAGTTTGTTTAAATAAAATTTACAAACAAATGAAGACTTTCTTCGAAAAACAGCACATGTCACAAAATGTTTAAAATGAGATGGGCACGCTATCTAGTAGGTATCTAGTGTTAGTTTCTTGTAAAAAAAACACAGGTACCATTTAATTTAAAAACAACACATATTTACTTAGTTTTTTCGTTTTTTCCCTTTATTTAAATATTTATCACTGATAATATTGATACAGTCTAATTTCACACGTTAAGACTATTAAAATTCCATAAAAATATCGACATTGTTCATTACTTTTTACAAAACTCCACAAAAACATCACATCGCACTTTAGAAAAACCATTGACGCAAGTGCAAATATGGTAATTGTTGGGATAACACATTTAAAGTTTTCAACTAAAATGGTAAATAAAATGTATAATAAATTAAAATATAATCATTTATATGTCGAGATAGTTTCTTTAAAATACTATTTAATTATATTTTTAGTATTTTTACAAATCTACCTTCTTGAAAACCACTAAATTACATTGTTTCCTCAAAGATTAATTTTTTCCATTTCGGACCTGAGGAAAATGCGTATTAAAGAAAAAAAGTTATGCATTTTTTATTTCGTTAAAAATAAATTATAATAAAATTAAAAGGTAATACCTGATACTAAATTATAAAAACCAAGAATTATAAAAGTGTTCAAATTTTGAAACAATTTTAAGCTCAAAAAGAGCAAGTCTTATTTTTAAATTCCAAAATTAGTTTTTTAATTGTAGATCTACTTCATTGTTGGGTTAACAATTATGTTTTTATTTTTTCATAAAGAGTGACGTTTTAAGAATTGAAAGGGTCGCTATAGACATTGAGACTATATCCTTGTTGCATCAGCGACATAAGGGACACAATAGATCTTTCTGATCGCAGTGTACCTATTAATACTCCATACCTAACATAGGAATAATGTAGGATTAATAGTTTAGTACCTAAGAATTTTGCACTTATGTCAATGCTTCTCCGGAGGTATGACATTTTAAACATTTTACAATATTTTTCTAATTTTAATTAGATTATTTATAAAATTGTGTTTCGGTAAATTACTGACATCTAGGCAACCAATATTACTACTTTATTGTATTGTTTGTTACATATGTATCAGTTTATTGACAAATAGAACATAATATTAATTATTTATTCTTAACGACTTCTAGTGTGTTTATATGACGCATTAAGTTATTTAGTTTTTAAAAAGTGGGTTAATTTATCGTGCATTATGTTTTAATTATTTTGTGCTCATTTAGAAAGGAAAAGAATGAAAATGGAATTAAAACCTCCAGAACTTCTAAACACAAAACTAAACTTTGCAACAGAGGTGAAGTACTTAGGTCTCACCTTTGACAGCAAGTATGGAACTCGCATTTAGGAAACAGAGTCAAAAGAGCATACAATGCTTATGAACAATGCCGCCGAACCGTGGTACACACATGGGGTTTCTCCCCCAAAGTCGTCGCATGGACTTACACGGCTATCATAAGACCTATGCTAACATATGGTGCAGTTGTCTCGGTACCAAAAACCCAAAAATTAACAGCTATCCGTAAATTAGAACAAATTCAAAAAACAGCATGTCTCAACATAACAGGAGCCATAAAAACAACACCGACCAGAGCAATGGAAGTCATTCTTTGTCTTACTCCCCTTGGTATTTACATCAAGGAAATTGCTCTGACGATAATGACACGCCTCCACACGGTTGGAATAGAACCTGATGTAGGATCTGGTGAGGCTAGACGTGACTTTTGGCAGGAGGATATATATCTTTCGTAAGCCATATAAAGTTGTAACAGAACAAATAGAAGAGTCGGAAGTGGCAGGTACGATTCATATCTACACCGGCGGTTCTAAAACAAAACAAGGCTCTGGATGTGGAATGTACTTCAGATCCTTAAACCTTAACATAAAATGGGCTCTGAGAAATAGTGCCAGTGTAGTTTAAACAGAGTTTACCGGGATTCTCATAACAGCAAAAGAAATCATCAGAAACAGTATCACTGGAAGGAACATGCTCATCTATACAGATAGCAGACAAGCACTACCCACCCTGAACAGACCACCAATTTATTTATTTATTCAGGGTTAGTACTATAATGTCACGAAGTTTTGGCCGAAGTATCCATCAACAACGTGGTCACCTTAAGATGGATCCAAGGATTACGCCACATCAAAAGGTAACCGTCTTGCTGATTCACTAGCCAAGAAAGCAGCCAACCAAATACTTTTTGGACCTGACCCTTCCATTGGCCTGACAAAGTTGGTAGTGACAGACCTAATTAAAGAACATTCCCTCGTAAAATTCAAGGAAAGATAGGATAAAACAAGAAACTGCAGAGTTGCCAGGGAGCTTTTAAGTTATCCTGACAATACTGCAGCAAACAAATACTTGACTATGACTAGACAGAATCTGCGCCTAGTCACAGGCATTCTGCCGGGTCATTTCCAAGTACGGAAGCATCTCCGTATCATGGGGCTGTCAGAATCCGCACTCTGCAGAGGGTGCGAACAAGAAGATGAGACTATCGAGCATATCCTCTACGATTGCTCTACACTCCTATTTATTAGAAGACTTGTGTTCGGCGAGTATCGGCTAACACCGCACCTCTTGGTTGTCCTTAACGATTGAATTTTCGGTAGGGGGCAGAAGACGCATGACAATTAAAAAACTGTTAATAAACATTTTGGTGAGAATAACATAAGGTAACTTTTGACCACTATTCCAAATCGAAAATTCAAATTTCGATTTTCAATTTTTTTTTTTAATTTTGAGTTGTGGTAGGGGACAGAAGATGCATGAAAATCAAAAAACTGTAAATAAACATTTTGGTGAGGATAACATAAGGTAACTTTTGGGCACTATTCCAAATCGAAAAATCAAATTCAGATTTTCAATTTTTTTGAGTTGCGGTAGGGGGCAGAAGACGCATGATAATAAAAAAACGGTAAATAAACATGTTAGTTGCAATAAAAAGTGGCAACTTTTAGTCACTATTCCAAATCGAAAATCTAAATTTTGATTTTCAAATTTTTTTGAAAATTTTGAGTTGCAGTAGGGGGCAGAAGATGCATAGAAATCAAAAAACTGTTAATAAACATTTCGGTTGGGATAACATAAGGCAGCTTTTAGGCACTATTCCAAAACAAAATTTCAAATTCTTCTAAAAAGTCCGTTTTACGGCCCACCCTACTGTAGGCTGACTCACGAGCTAGGAGGTGCCTATCATCTTAGGAGGATGCACATTAGGCCTAGTGAGGCCTAAGTGCCGTGGGTGTAACCTACCTTCCACACGTTACAGATACAGAAGGCACAAAAAATATTACTAGGTCGTAAGTTTATCCAAATTCAACCTATCCTTCTTTGCTATACACTTTCAATAATAAGGTATATTATTGATTTTAAAACCAGTTTTATAATGTTTAACATAGGCTTTGTTTGAAGCCAGTATGTACGAACTTTTTACAATTGTAATCTTCATGGGCCTTTCAAATAGTTTTTGTATTTAGCTAGTTCATTCCTAGATTGTGGATTGTATGCATAATGACTGAAAAACGTCTATATATCTAAATCACATAAATTTGTCTAGGAACAACTTGTGAGTGATAAGGAAATTTTTATATTTTATAAGACTTTATAGATATATTAATTTAAAAACAAGGCAAGAATTAATTATAAAAGTTTCAAAGGTGATATTGTAAATAAAAAAAAAAAGAGATAAAATTGGTAAGTGGAGTGTCTATTTTTAAAGAAATATATGGAAATCTCATAATCAAATTTAGGCATTTTATAGATGTCTTTTTTATAAATTGAATAACCTATTTTTTATCTTCTGGAGCAATGTTGGTGTAACAACTTGAATTTTTTAATCCAGTATGTGTGCAAATTATTATAATTATAAATTACTTCTAGACTCATTCTTTCACTATCTTCAGTAGGGAGTAAATTTTCCCTAAAAAGAATTAAAAAATATTTACAATATAATCATTATATAAAAATAATTCATCTCATTGTTAATTTTCAAAAGATATAGGTAGGTAACTCTTTGGAATAGTTTATATTTTCATAAAATGTTTTCTTTCCAGGGAACACTAAGATTTATTTTACTTTGTCAAGGAGGATACAATATAGCATTAATTTTTTATTTATTTAATCTTTGAGTTTAAAATATATGAATAATTTGTATTAGGTTTTACATAATATTATTATAACTTACTTGTATATAACTTACATCAAGAGGAATTTAATAAAATAGGAATTACTTCCAGCTTTAAATTCGTCTATACCGAAGGAATTGATAACAAAATCATAATTTATAAAAATTTTCCAATATATTTTAGTGTTTTTGTTATTTTTATCAACTTCAACCTTTCCTAAATCTAGGTTTTGAATCGAAAATTCCATCTCTTTAAGGTTTGTTGGAAATCTGCATAAAAGTACAATTTGCACCGCCAATGTTTTTTTATTTTACTCACCTTTGAAATGACGTGGAACTTCTCAAAATGTATGTTTTACGGCAAACAAAACATTAAATAGTAATTTTTAGAATTACAACTAACAAAATTTGTTAAAAACATACTAAAAATTCCAAAAACTTTAAAAATATACCCTGGGAATATAAAATCACAAAATTTACTCACAACTATTAACAAGCACTTGGGAACTGTCAGTTTTATTTGTATGAATCACATCAAAGCGAAAATAATAGAAAAAGTGTTTATACTGGCTTCAAAACAAATCCAGATCATTAGTTAACTATGTTTCATTTAAATATCTAAGTATAAATCTTTAACAATGCTAGTTATACATAGATAATTAGATGTAATTTAATGTAATTTAACGTAATTTAAATGGAAGAGTGCATTCGAGAGCATACAATATGGTGACGTTTTTTGAGCATACTGAAAAACTAACATGTGTCGTTTTTTCTAAACAATCTTCAATTTTTAATTTTATTTGTAATTAAATCAAAATACTTTTATAATCGTTTGTATACAGGGTGTTCCCAAAAATTGGGACATAGCTTAACTATAGACTCCTGGAACAAAAATACCATGATTTAACCCAACTTATCTATATCCAAAATAATCTGGTTAAGACGGTATAAGACGTGAGAGTTAAAAAAAAAATCTGTATGATTATAAATATTTAAATTTTGTAAAATTTGTAGATGGTCCCATATGGAGTTAGAAGGACTTTAGATTGGATAAATACACAATATAATAAGCCTGATATACTTATAACAGAAATGGGAATGGCTGACGACGGCACATCTATAAATGACGATGAGAGAATTAAATTTTTTACGGTAAGCATTAATTGATTTATCCGTTTTATTAAAGGTTAGGGGAGAGGGGGACACCTTTCAACACTTTTTTAGTTGGAATTTTTTATCTTAAAATAATAGATAGTAAAAGGGCGATTTAGCGATTTAGTGATACTGTTATATTTTGTATATCAATTGATAATCGGAAATTTTTATAAAATCTATTCTTTAGAGATTACATAGAATTATCAATATTTTTGGGCAGATTGTTGAATGGTGCCCCACAACATTGAGTGTAATGCAATTTAACACAACTTTTTACAAAAATAAAGTTATTTATTCTTACAGAAAAGTGTCTTAGAACATAAGTAACTTAAAATACGTTAAATATTTATCGAAAATTAAACGAAGACAAGGACAATTTAAACGAAATTAAGGATTGTGTTCTTTCCGTGCTCTTTAACTGTGAAAGAGATGGCAATTTGCCAACCACATCTCCAATTTCTACAGTAGAAATATCGTCAGTTTCAGAAAAATAAAATTTTAAACCTTTCTTTCTCATGTACTTGACTTCTAAGTCACATCTGGACTTTTTCAAAATTCGAGTATCATAGTGCAGTTTTTTGGTACAAAATTTTTTAACTATAAAATCACCTATATACAAGTTTTCAAATACAACTTCATAATCATCTTCCGACCGTTCTTCTTCCAAATCCCATCATGAATTGAAATATACTCATCTGAACTGGATGTTTCTTTTTTGTTGAAGACTTTCTTTGTAACTTTCACTTTTTTCTGGTCTTTTGCTTCTAATGCCTCTTCCAAGGCTTCTTTCTCTAGGGTTTCTGTACAAATTTTAGATCGGCCTCTCTTTCTGCCACGTAGATTTTCATTTCTTGGAGGTGCTTTTGAATAGGGTCTCATAGTTTCAACAGGTGGAGTAGGCAAGCTGTTCGATGAAAGGTCTTGTGGATTATCGATGCTATCTCTGCTGTTTGACGGTAATAAAGCATTTCCAGGTACTAACTATTGTGGCTGGGGATGTGGCACATCCATGTTGAACGGAGAATTTACATCAGGCCTATCAGTAACCGTAGCACAATCAAAGTTTTCTTCGGTAAATGCGTTATGATCAAATGGATATATGCCCGGTTTTTGAAATCCAGCAATAATATTTTTCATAATAAAGGAATTTTGGAATGCTTTTTCAGGCAGCTCAGCAATATTGTGAATGGTTATTATCTTGCCTGGATGCGAACGCATCCAATTATTTTGTGCAACTTTATATTTCGCCTTAAAGGGTCCCATTACAGATGCATCTAAACAGTTGTAGTCCATGTGTACAATGAGGTGGAAAAGTTACCATCACAATTCCATGATCTTTCGCATACACTACAGCATCCAAAGAGCAGTGACTCTCGTGATTATCGAGAAGTAGCAATATGATATCTTATTTATTGCATTTTGTGCAGGTTACTAAGTGCTTTAGAGTTTTTGGAACAAAGGCGCGGTTATCCATCCACTAGTTGGGCTATTAACTAACCCGAGACTTCCTGGTGGCGCCCCAATCATAAATGTATCGTCAAACCTTGCCCTGGGAAAAATGTATTTCCCGACGCACTGACAATTCCAACCATTGTAACAAGTGTTTCTCGCTCTCCTGAAACCGCTTGTCCTACCTGTTTAACTCCTTTTTCTGCAATAACATTGGGCGCTTGTACAAAAGTCATTACACCAATCTCGTCTAGTTTAAATATTCTCTGAAGAGCTCTGCTATAATTTTCGTAAAATTCCGTGACATTTGTTTTGTTTAAACTCGTACTCCTCGTGTTTTCTGGCTTGCGCAATGACAGTTGTTCGTGTCTTTTCATAAAGCCCTTTACCCAGTCGGTTTCTGTTAATTCATTCTCTTTCCATTTTTCAGGAAATTTTCTATGTAATTTTAACGCATAAGCCAATGTCTGCAATACTTTGTACTTTAGTCCATAATTCATTCGAGAGCATTTAAGCATATATAAGACCAGTTGCTGTTTTTGTTCATTCGTAAACACCTGTCTGAAGGTATGCTTCGAGGAAAAATGCTCGCGATTTGGTGTCTATAGATTCTTTAGTAGATAATCTAGTGCAGTGTGACCTACTTCGAAAGATTCAGCAGCTTTTCTTAGAGATAGTTATTTCTTCCTCACACATTCCATTGCTTTCTGCATATCTTCTTCACTGAATTCCGGTTTTGTTCGCTTTTGTACATAATTTCTGACCATTGTGTTAAGTATATGCAAAGATCTGTAAACAAGAAAGATGGTGTTAGTTAAATCCCCGCATTTATTGTTTTCGTTAAACCTTAACTAAGTGTTAATACATAATATGGGGCACTTTTGAACACTGTTCAAATGTTCTCTAAGTATTTTGTTCAATTGTGTCCCATACATACAAAAAACAAATAATTATTATAAAATAAATCTATGAAAACTAACCTGTCTAAATTCAAAAGTACCTTACTTCTTGACACCTTAACATACCACAAAAACGATATCACTTTTAAATTATCAGAATTTTAGTTTTAATTTAAACTTTTAACCACGTGCGATGTTATAATTTATTTAGGTAAATCATATATCCGATCTAAGACGCAAACGACCGGCAACTGGTCAGCGCAACGAACACAGTGTTGTTCTGGAGCCAAAAAAAAACCGTAATAGACAGGCGCACTAAAACGTAATGAATTTTGGTAAAAGGTAATAGATTTCAGTAAAAGGTAATAAATGTCATTTTATGATCTGCATTGGGATTCTCATCTTTCAATACGGCACGTGTTGAGACGACTATCTTCGTTCTAAAGAATGCGATTTATATGTAATGTCTTTCTCTCTCTCTCTCTCTCTCTCTCTCTATTTGATTCGTTACGTGTTTGACTACGCTCATAAGAATCCCTGTTCAGATCCTTTACATTTTGGCGCATGGGTACATTTCAAAATTTACTTTTTTCAAAAGTCACAAAAAAATCCGTCAATTGGATTGTTCCAGGCCCAATCCAAGTTTAAGCATGCGCGATTTAAAGATAGTGATATTTTTAAATTGCGCTCATGGACATGTCAAAATTGATTGTGGATGAGGGATACTTTACTAAGGACCAATTCCACCGTTGCGTTAAATGAAGTTTAAATTACTAAGCGAAGCTTAAAATGACAATGTTAATGTAAAAAATGTCATTTTAAACTTTGATTAATAATTTAAACTTCGTTTAACACAACGGTGGAATCGACCAAAAGACATTTTTCTTGAATGAATAGTAATAGATTTTATAAAAACATAATAACGTTAAATTTAAACCAAAAAAGTAATATATTTATTACGAAAGAATTAACGTGAACAACCCTGAACGAACACGGTTTGTCGTAGTGCTTTTAGACTTTGTTGCCAAACTGGACTTTTATAAAAATTCAGTACAGATCTTTTTTTAAATACATTGTTCAATAGTGCCCCAGTTCTAAGGTACTATTTTCAGTACAATAAAAAATCTTAACTAACTTATAGATGCGTAAAAAACAGTATTTGCAGTATCACGTGTATAAAAATGGAAAATATGGAGGAAATACCAATAATTACGCCAGTAGAATACAATTGCACATTGTACCAAAGTAAAGATTAATGATGTAAGTAATACTGCAAAAGGATGATTTTAAACCGTATTTTATATATAAAAGCAAGAGGACAGCACGTAAAATTGAAGACAAATATACTGCGTCTTATGAGAGACTGGATTTTCACACAAAATTTTGCGAAAAACCTAATATTGTTTTCAAATGAACTAGTTTTTTAAAGCGATACTTTTACTATATTATGAAGATGATTCTAGGAGTATCATAAATTTGGTAAAGAATTAGGACAATGAAGATTATTTAAAAGAACAACTGATTTTTTAAATTTAGTATATAGAAATTTTTTAAACTTGCAATCCATAATATCTGTTTTCGGCGATTCAAACCTATTGAAAACTTAATACTCATTAGAAAATTAATTCTGGTAATATTTAGCAGCTCGTCTCTTGCAACAATATGGGACAACTCTTATCAAACAGATGAAGTTATTTATAACATCAGCTGGCACACGAAGCCATTAGGAAATAACTAGGAGAACATTCCTCAACACTGGCTGGGAACTTCATATTACTTCCCATGGGATTTATGATTTTTTGGTTTATGTGGGTAATTTATATCACCAAATATGTTTAATGTTTTGGTTTTGATCCACTTCTATCTTGCACTTGACGAAGTCCTGATGATGGCCTAACAAGCCGAAAGCGCTAGACTAATAATTTAAAATAAGCGTTTGGATTATATTAATAAAATCTTATTCTGCACACTTTAAATAATACTAGTTAACACCTCGGTTTACACGCCTATCACCTTCTTCGAGATAAAGGTTAATAAGTACATTATTTGTAAAATAATAATTCTACGTTTGTTTTAGGATTACACTTGTAATATTCTCGATGCCATGTACACAGATGGAGTCACAGTACTTGGTATGGCAGTCTGGAGTTTAATGGACAATTTTGAATGGGCGTCAGGTTATACGTAGGTTTTGAATAATTGAGTTATGTGCTAGCAAATATGAACTTTTTTTGTTTTAGGGCACATTTTGGTTTATATCACATTGATTTTTATAGTGACCCTACGTTAAAACGAGAACCAAAAAAATCGGTAGGATTCTTCCGTCAATTGATTAAAACAAGAACATTGCCATGTAACAGTACTTCAGAGCCTATTCGTTGGATACATAAGCAAAAATCGAAGAAACATAATTCAAAACACAATTCAAAACATCAAAATTCAAAACATCATAATTCAAAACATCATAATTCAAAACATCATAATTCAGAACATCATAGTGCAGAACATCAAAATTCAAAACATCATAATGCAGAACATCAAAATTCAAAACATCATAATTCAGAACATCATAATTCAGAACATCATAATTCAGAACATCATAATTCAGAACATCATAATTCAGAACATCATAATTCAGAACATCATAATTTAGAACATCATAATTCAGACCATCATAGGTAAAAGTATTAATGCTCACCCTTTGAATTTTTGTAATATATTTTTTAATAAATAATATTGCTATGTAATTACATCGTTTGAATTGAATATTTTATACGCTACGAGATATATTGATATAGTAAATGTTTAAATACCTACATCCTATATCTGTTCGAATTTAAACACTAACGATATATAAGACATAAGCCGGCCCTGTCACATATCAAGATTTAACAAATTAATGGACTTATATGGTATGAAACTATAAAATAAAAACAAAGAAATGTGAGATTAAAGAAGCTCTAACTAAAAGATATTACCAGAGAAATATACTCTTGCAGGCAAGCTGCAAAAGATAGTTAGTTTTATCTTATAATTTATCTGAGACAGACACGTTTAACTAAAAGAAATGTATTGTTCATCTATAAATGAGTCTTCTTTCAGTTGTGACATAGTAAGAAACTGCTGAATATTTACTATTCAAGAAAATACCCCTATGGGTATTACTGCCACCACATTCTCGTTTTCAAAGATTACACAAGTTTGTTAATTGTATTTAACATTAGATTGCCAGTGTACATTTTAAAAAGTCTTGCATATTCGCGATTCAAACTAAGTAATATGCCCTCTGGAGGAAATTTGTAGAAGATCCCTATAAGTAGGATATCGTTCAGTGTTGCCAGAAGTAGCGAAATTTCGCTACGTCGTCGGATTTTAGCCCTTGAATAAGTGGATAAGACCTTTTATTTAAGAATCAAAATTTGTGTCTAGTAATATGTAATTATACTTTATATTTGTTTTACAGCTGAAAAAATGCAAAATATAATATTAGATTGTTTAGCCTCAAAGATTTTTAGTACATTACAAAAAAAAAATGTTTTTTCCTGGACATGGGACTGGCGAAAAATATCATATTATTAATATAAAATTATATGTACCTACAGCTTAAAAATAATTTATTACAAAAATAAAATGTTTTTTCATGGGCATGGGACTGGCGAATAATATCATATTATTAATATAAAATTATATGTACAGCTTAAAAATAATTTAAAACCCACTCACCTCTATTTCAAAATGCACTCGCAATTATAACTTTACTTCAAAGAAGGTTCTTGTATATTATTTAAAATAAATAAACGTTTCTTCCAAATTTGTTGCATTTTTTAAAATCTCAAAATACAAAGATGTGGGCTATCAGTTTAACATTTTGGACAATTGTGTTGCCTACCCTAGTAGTAATTGCATCAAAATGGCCGCGCCCTATGTTGGGCGTGTCGGACGTCTCTCTTGCACCGTATAGTAATCAAAGTATGTGTCTCTTATGCTAAAATGAAAGGGTTATAACTATACCGAAGCCGACGATTTTTTTTAATTGGTCAGAGTTAGCGTCTGTCCTTCATTTGTAAGGTAATTTTATTAACCGACTTTAAAAAAGGAGGAGGTTATCAATTCGTCGCGATATTTTTTTTTTTTTTTATGTATGTTCAGCCATTATTCTTTAACACGGTGTCCGATTTCAATGATCCTTTTTTTGTTAGAAAGGGAGTATTTCAGGGGTGGTCCCATATAAATTTAGTCAAAATCTAATAATTGGGTCCATGAGAAAATCCTCAAACTCTTCATTTTTTATGTATGTTCAGCGATAATTTTGTAACACGGTGTCCGATTTCAATAATTATTTTTTTGTTAGAAAGAGGCTACTGTAGGGGTGGTCCCATATAAATTTTGTCAAAATCTAATAATTGGATCCATGAGAAAATCCTCAAACTCTTCATTTTTTATGTGTGTTTAGCGATAATGCTTTACCACCTTGTAATTACCTTCATCACTGCCTTCGGACATTTTCGATAATGAATATCTTAATTTAAGTATAAATTGACTTAGGCCACTTTCAGAATAAACGGCTCAATTACATACTAATGAATTGTATGACCCTCATTGTGTGTTTCATTGAAAATTCTAGGAGCAGCTCGTTCAGAACTGTTATTTTTGTAGTATATGTTGAAAAATAATTATAAAAATATTTTCCTAATATTTATTTATACCAACTCCTCAGACTATGGTTTTAATTTAATGTGTTCTTATGTTGCTAGGAAATAGTTTTTTTTTATTACTTTAGGTTTGTTCCAACAACAATTTTGGGACCATACATAAACCAGTCCACAACTTATTGTCGACGACTGATAGTCGACGACCTGTCCACGACCTGTCGAGGATTGGGACGCGATTCGGAACTTGGATGTGTTGGAACACATTTTTGTGTTGTCAGACACACTCTGTTAATAACGTCAAAGTAAAGGCAAATTTAACAAATGTAAAATTTTGAATTTGGGAAGTAAAAAAATTATAAAACTCATGGAAAGATTTATAAATTTTGATTATTCGATTTTTAGAGTTGGTGGTGGTTTATTTATGAGCTCACTTTCGTTTTGCGCATATCTTGACAATTCGTTCATATTCACACCCAGGAACTGATTTGACGGTACAGAAACTGGTTTGTGATTAGGTTTGGGTGTGTTGGAACACTAGGTTTTTGTACAGTTTTGAGTCCGAAGTTTGTTGGAACACCAAATCTAGACTGCGCAGAATCCCGACAGTACGGAAACCGATTTGCTATTGTGTTAGAACAAACCTTTTGTTTGATATATTGTATTTTAATTAAGACAGAATAGTTTTCCTTTAATAAAACTCATATAGAATCTATAGTTTTAATTAAAAGGAAAGTAAAGTAAAATCACAACAGGTTATGAGCTCAGCGGAAATAATTGCATAAAAACTGCCGAGTAAAAAAACACGAACTAAAGAAATCAAAATAAAAAAAAATTCTTCATTTTTTAACGTCTGTCAGGTCAGTCACTGCGGAATAAAGTAAAAAGGGTAATGGTTAAAGTTTAAAACAGTAAAATGGCATCTGAAGGAGAAATTAACCAAATTGAGAAACTAACTGACTCAGAAAGTGTTGTTTTGTGGAAATTTCAAATCACCGTAATATTTAAGGCCCATGGATTGTACGAAATCGTCGATGGTGAGAAGAAGTTGGAGCAAATAACCAAAGAAGATGAAAAAACTGATTTCAAAAGAAAAGATGTACGAGCCCAAAAAGCCATAGTAACTTCTGTCGATAAAAAGATACTGATGCATATAATGAACTGTAAAACATCTTATGAAATGTTTAATAAACTATGTAAAATCTATCAGCGGGATACAGAGCAACAAAAGTGTTCACTGTTACAGGAGTTTTTTAACTTTAAATTTAATAAAGACATTGATATTGCATTAAATATAAGCAGACTAGAAAGTCTGGCTCATAGGTTGCATTCGCTAAATCAAAAACTAGAAGACAGTCTTTTAATATCAAAGATTCTTAGTACACTACCTGAAGAATTTAAACATTTTACCACAGCATGGGAGTCTACTCCAGAAATTGAAAGAACAATTACTAATCTTACTGCTACACTAGTATCGGAAGAAATTCGTTACAAAGAACAAGAAGTAGCATTTAAAGCTTCAGAAAATACGAGATCTGAGCGTTAAAATTATGAAAACAAAAAATCACAAAATAAAAACTTTTCCAAAAAATGTTATGTGTATGGAAAACCTGGACATACCGCAAAAGTATGCTACTACAAAAAATCCACCATAGCCTCTACTTCGGGCTGTAACATATGCAAAAAGACAAACCACCAAGAACGTGACTGTTTCTTTAGAAAAAAAGAAAGATCAGATAGCAAAGTAGCATTCCTGGCATATGACAATAAAAATAAAAATGTTGGTTTCATAATAGACAGTGGCTCAACCTCTCACATGGCCAATAACAAAAATTTGTTCCAAGAACTGAAAGTTCAGAAATCAGAAATAAAAGTAGATAAAAAAGATAAAAGTATGAAAGCTGAAGGTCTAGGCATTATAGAAAGTAACACCTGCATTTTAAATAAGGTTCTCTACATTCCCGAACTAAGTAAAAATCCATTATCAGTGAGTTCAATTACGGAAAATAATGCAGAAGTCCTTTTTACAAAAGAAAAAGTAATAGTAACAAAGAACAGTAAAAAAGTAATAGAAGGAGAGAAAACTGAAAATGGACTATATATGATTGATATAGACAAAACACCTCAAGAAAGTTTTTTAACAGAACAAACAAGTATCTAAATGATATAGAAAACTGGGACATTTAGGTATATAAAACATTAAAAAGTTATTAAATATGTCCACTGGGATAAATTTGAAAATTGAAGACTTTGCCAAGATAGATCCAGTATGTGAGATATGCCTCCAAGCCAAAAAGCTAGACATAGAGCTTCGAAAACGCTAGAAATTGTACATACAGACTTATGTGGTCCTATAGATCCTACAACATGGGATGGTAAAAACTATGTTCTTACTTTCTTGGATGATTTTACACACTACTGTATAGTATACATTATTAAAAGTAAAAACCAAGTATTACAACACCTGAAAGAGTATATTCAAGAAGAGAATTTTAGAAACGTAAAAGTCTCAAAAATTCGATTCGATAATGGTGGAGAATTTTTAAATTGCGACCTAAAGACATGGTGTAAAACTAAAGGTATTGTTACGGATTTTACCATATCTTACTCTCCTCAAATGAATGGCAAAGCTGAAAGGCTAAACAGAACTTTATTTGATAAGGCAAGAGGGTTAATTTTTGATTCTAAATTACCAAAACAATTTTGGGGTGAAGCAATGTATGCAGCCACATACCTTCTAAATCGAAGTCCAACATCAACAATTAATAAAACACCTATAGAAGCTTGGACCAATACAAAACCGAACTTATCAAGATTACAACTATTTGGAAGCGATGCATATGCGAAAATTTTGGGACCGAAAAAAAGATCTAAAAAATATATTTTTATGGGATATGCTCCAAGTGGATATAGACTGTGAGATGACGACAAAGCTAAAATAGTGATATATAGAGACGTTATTTTCAAAGATTCCAAAAATATAGAGGAAGATGATGCAACAAAAATAAGATATTTAAAATTAAATGAAAATGAAGATGATGATGATAATGGAGAAAATGACGAAAAAAACAATGAACTTAAAAATGAAGAAGAAAATCTGGGTGAGGAAAATTATGAACAACTTGAAGAAGAAAAAAATCAAATTAAAAATCAATACTAGAACATTTCAGAGACTAATATATTGAGTGAAGGATCTAAAAGAGTAAGAAGACAACCTGAGTGGTACAATGCTTTGTTGACCTACGAAGAGGCTATAAATGGCAAGGAAAAAGATAAATGGAAACTAGCTTTTGAAGATGAAAAACAATCTTTTCTAAAAAATCAAACATGGACGTATGTAGATGAGTCTGAGGTACATAATGAAAAAATGTTATCGAGTAAATGGGAATTTAGAATAAAAGATTTAGGTAGATATAAAGCTAGGTTGGTAATAACCCAGACAGCACAATTCAATCCATTGGATGTCCATCGGAAGTCCATTCATGGACATATCGGCTGTCCAAAGGACGTCCAGCATTTTACCAAAGGACATCCACTGGACTATACAAATGTCCCACTCCTGGACGTCCATTTGGACTCCATGAAAGGTCCATATATGGACTCTTTTTGTATTGCTTTTGGACAATTTATGGACATCTGACGGACATCACAACCTATATAAATATGAAATAAAATAATTGCAACTATTGACTTATTTTTATTGTCATAAATAATATCAAACATGTATTAGTTTTATACGCACTCCTTTCTGTAACCTTCTCAGCCATTTTCTTAAGGCTATTTCGCTTACTTTTTAAGCAACACCATTGTCACTCTCAGCAGCAGCTAAAAAAAGACATTACATTTTATACGGATATTGAGTCTTAAATCAATCTTTTAATAAACGCCTGATCAGGCAAAAGTGATAGTTAAAAATGTAAAATTTTTAGATAAAATATTATTAGCTAATATGAAAATATGCATTGACTAATGTACTTTACCCCTATACTTACATATAAACAAAAAACTGCTCATTGTTTCTTTAAATTACCATTTTACTTTCATGCCATCATATTATGTGAATTCTTTCGTAAGGGTATTAGAAATTATGGAAACAAACCATCTTTTCATAAGTTCGTCATGTCCTTGTCCCTGGTTTTGGTAACAACTGAATCTAAAATTGCAATAAAAATATGTATTTGTGAACATAAAAGAGAAATAACTTATGAAACCACTTTCAATGCATTATTTCTTAAACGTTACAAAACGATTCTATTTTATTTAATAAAAGTAAAACTTACAGCTTCTTTAAAAATATTTGTATCTCCTGAACAGCCTTCTACTTCTGCTAACGTCTCATGCAGTACAAATAAAAACTTTTCTCTTGCTTTGAAAGTTTTCTCAACTCCTCGTTACAATAATAATTGTGTTGACATCATCTCGAATTTGCAGCATATTAGTTAGCTCTTAGTAAAGCCATTTTCTTAAATAGGTAAGTACATCATTTGACAAAAGATCTAGAAGAAAGGGATTCTTTGAATGTAAATCGAAAACATAAAGTTTAAAACATAATTGATAGGTTATATTAGTTTAAAACAAACGATTTGCTTTTTAATTTTTAGATTTTTAAATGATTTAATTAATAATTATACTTATTTTCTTACCAGATAAACATCTATGTGCTACATATAGGCTGTGTTTTCTTCTTAATCTTTTCCTTCTTTTCTTCTTTGAG
The DNA here is from genome assembly GCA_927349885.1 of Psylliodes chrysocephalus. Taxonomy (NCBI): domain Eukaryota; kingdom Metazoa; phylum Arthropoda; class Insecta; order Coleoptera; family Chrysomelidae; genus Psylliodes; species Psylliodes chrysocephalus. The sequence continues at coordinate 58,943,751 of OV651814.1, read as the reverse complement.
TTTGGACTGAGTGGCCTTTTACTTTTCTATCTTGTCAACAGAGGCGAGAGGAGAGGAAAATTATTTGATTTATTTTAATTAAAACCTAGTAGTAAATAAATTATACAAGAAGAATTATAATAATTTATTATAAGTTAGTCATTTTTATAGTGTCCATCATGGACATTTTTTGGACATCCATTGGACTTCTGAATGGGTAGATCCATTGGACAACGGAAAACGGATGTCCAATGAATATCCATATGAAGTTCTGGACATCCAGGACATTATTTGGACAAATTATGGACGTCCAATGGACATCATGTGCTATCTGGGAAGGGGATTTGAGCAAGAATATGGAATTAATTATGAAGAAACATTTAGCCCTGTTGTAAATATTATTTCACTAAGACTTTTATTTGCCTTAGCTAATGAATATAAATTTAAAAAATTCGATATTAAAACAGCTTTCCTTTATGGATACATTTCTGAAAAAATCTTCATGTTTTTGCCAGAAGGTTTTCAAGCTAGTAATAAAATATGCAAGTTAAAAAAAATCTCTGTATGGCTTAAAACAGGCACCTCTAAAATGGAATGAAAGATTTACAACTTATTTAAAATCAATTGGTTTGTATAATCTAAAAACTGAGAAATGCATTTTTAAGAATGAAACTAATACCTTATTTTTGGCTATTTACGTAGATGACGGTCTTCTTTTTGGTAGCAATGAAGAAGAGATTGACTTTATAATTGAAAAACTATTTGAAGAATTTGAGATGACTGTTTTTACACATCCAATAGATTATTTAGGCATAGAAATAAAACAACAAAGTGATGGAATTATTCTAAGTCAAAAGAAATATCTTAACAGTATTTTAGATAAATTTGTTTTCAATAAATCTAAACCTACATACACCCCTATGATTTATTACCCTGTACCTAAAAGGGAAAATTGCAATACAAGTTATCCCTACAAAGAATCAATTGGAAGTCTACTATATATATATATATATATATATATATATATATATATATATATATATATATATATATATATATATATATATATATATATATATCTAATAAAACCAGGCCTGATATATCATATTCAGTGAATTACTCTAGTAGATATATGGAGAAACCCACTGACTATGATGTAAATAATGTTACAAGAATTTTGAAGTATCTCAACACCAGTAAAGACTTAGGATTAAAATATTTTAAACATGCAAGTAAAACGGATCTAATCGCATATTGCGACTCGGATTTTGCAGGAGATCCTGAAACACGGAAAAGTACCACTGGTTATGTTATCATGTTCTGCAATGCTCCTGTGGCATGGTGTTCAACAAAACAACCTATAGTAGCTCTTTCAAGCACAGAAGCAGAGTACATAGCAACAGCTTACTGCGTGAAGGAACTCCAATACATCAAGAGTATAATAAATGAATCGACGGATAATTATATACAGAATGTGTACCTAAACATAGACAATCAAAGTGCCATTACACTCATAAAGACAGGACAGTTAAACAAAAGGAGCAAGCACATAGGTGTAAGATATCACTTTATCAGCGAGAAGGTACAAGAGGAATTTATAAAAATTCAATACGAGAGTTTCAAACAACAAGTAGTGGACATCCTAACAAAACCACTTGAAAAAACAAAATTTAACATACAAAAATGTACTTCTATGTGATTTCGGTTAGCTATATTTTAATAATTAAGAGAGGGTGTTGAAAAATAATTATTAAAATATTTTCCTAATATTTATTTATACCAACGGCTCAGACTATGGTTTTAATTTAATGTGTTCTTATGTTGCTAGGAAATAGTTTTTTTTTGTATGACTCTGATGTAGTCGATTTTAATTAAGACATATTTTTCCTTTAATAAAACTTATATAGAATCTATAGTTTCAATTAAAAGGAAAGTAAAGTAAAATCACAACAGTATAAACATACAAGTTCAATTCTTTTTTGTACGGTACGGTATAATTGAGGTATAATGTATTCTAAATCCAATTTTGCTGCAGTCAATAAGGTGAGAAGTAAAAAGTCTCTGAAATAAAGTAACCCTGTAAATTATAAACTAATTACTTTAAAACCCGTGTTTTATACATTTTTGAAATCAGTTAAACGAAAGGAATCCAAAAATTGATAAATAAAACAAATAAGGGGTCATTTGAAAAAAATTGATGGGATGATAGTAGTGGTGGAAGGGTGACTTTCGAATATTAATTGACGTATTGATGGATAATTATATCTGAAAAGCACTGTATAATATATTGTTACACAGCACCCTGCAGTAGTACTAGTATAAAAGTACTAGTATAAAAGTACTAGTATAAAAGTACTAGTAAAAGAGAATAGTTCAGAAATGTTTGGAAATGTAATTCCACGTCAAGGAAAAGTCTGGACAGTTCGAGAATGTTCGAGAAGGTTAAAGCAAGCTATATAAGCAGGGATCCTGACGTCAGTTTTTCAGTTTTATGATAGACGTTAAACGTTAATGTTATCAGTTTTATTGTTATTGTAAAAGTTAAATTGAAATAAATTGAGATAATAAAAACCGCGTAACAATATAAATATTTTTTAAATAAAAAATATAAGTGTAAATAAAATAACAAACAGATATAAATGTAATAATAAATATATGTATATAAATGACAAAATATTAAATACCTATATATTTATAAAATGTAAATAATAAATATAATATGAATTTACGAAAACATAAATATGAATAAATTTGTATTTTAAAAAATGTTGTGATTTGGATTTGAATTTGTTTTAATTCCGGTAAGACTTGTTGTATAATAGCTTAAGGTGATAGAGTATATTTCGAAACTAACTTTTAAATAAGTAATATACTAAAATTATATGAATATTATATATCCAAAATTATATAATTATTTTCCCAGTAGTTCAGAACTGTAGTGATAGAGACGCTGAGTTCATAAATTTAATGTTCCACCTTTTAGTGTTGATTTAATTATTTTAATAAAAAAATAAAATAAAAAAGAAGTATATGAATAAATTAAAGGTTTATTGAAACTTACCGGGATAGAATGAAAAGGCAACCGTCTTCCTTGTGTCCTGGGGATAAAACTTCCCTTAAAGTAGCGTAATGCGAAGTAAATAAAAGCCGAATTAAAAGGTTCACGGTTCACAAAATTTGCCACATATAGTTATGATTGATTTTAGTTTTATCTTACAATTTATCGCGATCGCATTCGTTTTCGTAGCTCGACAGTCTTCAAATCGGTGAAGAACAAAAAAAAAGTCCAAAGTGTAAAATTAGGACGGCTGAGTATAGCAGGGGCAGAGGTTGGAAAGGCCTTTGCCAGTTCTCCCACTTTATACACAGGTTTGAGGCGGATCTAACCGAAGTGGATGCGATACATTGGCGTACAAAATTATTTTATAGGTGTTAATAACAATTTCGAGTAAATAGTTTAATAAATTGTAAATAGCTGTTGAAATTTTGTATAATTATGATTTGGATATTATAATACATGATTAATAATTATTTATGGTCCATAAATACATGCGATTGTCCGGTTCCGCCGGTAACAGTTTAAAATTACTTATTTTATGAAACTACACTGGCAGGTAAACATTACTGCGAAATTGTCGAAGCCGACCGACGCCTTTTTACGTTTACCCCCTCTCTATCTACCAAAAGCCTTTCCAACTTCTTCCCCTGCTATATTAGAATAGGAGGAAAATGGATAAATATGTATCAAGTTAACCTTTATCGTAAATAAATATAAAAATTATCAAATATTAATATTAACAAACGCAAAGTGGTCATAAAAAAATCAGTTATACAAAATATAAATAATATTATATGCCCAAATGCAAAATAAATATATATGTATATTAAAAAAAAAAACAAAATATGTAAATGTACAGGAACAGAACAGAGCATTTGTTGCAGTGGCAGTTAAATTCCTATACATTAATTAGACAGGATCGCCCTACAAGGGGCGGTGGCGTGTGGTATGTAATTAAAAAATACATTTAAATTCCAGAAGATATATTCTGAGTGTAACGATATTATTGAGTATTTATGGGTTAAAATTATATTTGAAAACTTAGTAATTGCAGTAGGAACTGTTTTTTGTCAACCAAAGAGTAAAAATATCGATTTTTTAAATAAAATAAAAACTATGTTCAAAAATATTTAATCTAATTTTGATCATGTAATTTGTCTTGGCGACTTTAATGTTAATATGCCTAATGTACATGGTAATCTAACGCTTAATTTCAATAACATTTTAAACACTTCTAATTTAATTCAGTTAATTAAAGAACCAACAAGGAATCTCTCATTTTGATAGATTTAGTTATCACTAATTTTGATATAGGGAGAGTAGACACAATGAAACGCAGTACACAATAAAATATTTCAATTATTTCGTTCAAATTTCGCGCCACACTGATGGCAGCGCAACCTATGCCTACTGCCTCATTCAGTGTGTTTTGGCTGCTATACCGGTATTTTAGTGAGAGTTACTAAGAAAATTGTGTTTTTCGCACCTTAAAGTTTTTTTCTGGATTTTGCTGTGGAAAGGTATGATATGTTTTCATGTTAATTTTATCTTTTGGTGGTGGTATATTTGCGATAAGAAGTTTATTGGCCGTATAACCTATAAATTTCAGATTGATTCAACGAGATTTTAAACTGTTTTTTGCTCTTAGTATTAGCAAGTGCCTGGTGGTACACAATGAAACAGAAACAAGTGGTACACAATGATACATGTATCATTGTCTACCACATCGTGCCACAAAAAAAATATTTTAAAACATTGTTCAGTAAAAGTGAAAATATTTTTTGCGGCGTGCAGACAAAGGTCGGAAAAATATAGTCCTGACTGGAGTCATATATTCAGACACTAACATACTGACATTTACTAGTACTAGCATCAAATTTTTTATTAGCTTATGTTGAACTATTACGATGTTATCTTAACATCTAATCTTTGGTTTGCACGCATATGTGTTGTAGTAACAAAATTTGTTTTTTTAATTATTTAGATTCACTGTGGTCAGAAAGAAGCAAGAGAGAACAAGGGCAACTTTTACTCCAGAAAGCATGGAAGCTGCCGTGGCAGAAGTTCGTGATAGAGGCACATCATTAGGACAAGCTGCAGAGATATGTAACGTCAAATTTACCACCCTCAGAAGATAAAGCAACGAAAAGACCCAAATGCAAGAATGGAGCCAAACTATTATGTGAGAGCTGTTTTTACGAAGGATCAAGAAGAGTCATTATGCAAATATATAAAAAAATCTGATGTGTCCAACACATGACTTTCCTATCTAGTTATTATAGGCTTTTTCCGGTTATTTTGTACAACCTATTGCAGCACCTCTATAAATATTTAGAGGATAAACTAAATATATACATTTTCCACATACATCTACCTCGAAACATTTTTCTATAGATATTCATTAAAAACGAAAATACTGAAAAATTTAAATTTACCACTCTTCCTTCAATTTTTCTATTACGGTCCATTTTAGAAAAATCATATATAAACAAAAATTATAGGGATCGATATCGCAAACAACTTTTAGTTCAACAATTTTCATAAAAATCAGAATTTTGCACATTTTGTCAAATTTCTCGAATACGGACCATTTCAGGAAATTTTGACATAAAACAAAAATTATAGATAATATTAAAAGTAACTTTTATTTGAACAATTTTCTTCTCCAAACATAAATAACAGATATATTCCATAAAATATAAAAACGGCCTCCCATAAAGTACCCCCCCAGATGTTCCGACTTTGTCCAAAATGTAATAATTTCACGTCAGGCCGAAATAAAACTTAAATTTAAAATGTAATGTTTTTCTTTATCCGTTTTTGAGTTTTCTTCAAAATTCGAAATTTACACATTTTCTCAAATATCTCGAATACGGTCCATTTTAAAGACATTATGTATAAAATAAAAATTATAGAGAATTATATTATAAACAACTTTTATGTATACAATTTTTATAAAAAAATATTTTTTTTTATTTTGTCACATTTCTCGAATACGGACCATTTTAGGAAAATTTTGTATAAGACAAAAATTATAGGAGCAATTTAACTGATTGCTCTGACACAGGTTAAATAAGTTAGTTAAGGTTTAGGTAAGTTAGTTAAGTTTTTAAAAACCTAACTAACTTACCTAAGATCTGTCAGAACAATCAGTTAAATTGCCCCAGGCCGCACAGATTAGGTAAATTAGTTAGGTTTTTTTTATTTTTATTTATTTTTATAAAACTTAACTAACTTACCTAACCTGTATCAGAGCAATCAGTTAAATTTCTCCAGTCTGAAAACGTTGCGGTTTGACTCGCAAAAAAATTATAAAAATAAAAAACACTAATTTACCTAACCTGTGCTCTTCAATTTTAACTGATTGCTCTCGCACAAGTTGGATTAGTTAGGTACGTTACTTAACTTTATTTTATTTTTCATTTTTTGTTTTTGCGAAGCAACCAGCGATGATTCTAGGCAACACAGTTAACATTTTTGTTTTCATTTTTCTTATTATTCTATAATTTTATGAATATTTGGTCTTTCGATCAATTGCTTTTTCTATCAAATCTATTTTTGATCAATTTTCTTTTCGATCATTATTCTTTTCGATCATTTTTCTGTTCGATTATTTTTCTTTTCGATCAATTGTTATTCGATAAAATGTTTTTTCGATCAAATGCATTCTATCAAATGTTTTCGATCAAATGTATTCGATCAAATGTTTTCAATCAATTTTGTGCCACCCGAGTTGCAATCCGTTCACATGCCAATTCCGGAGAAACAAGATTTTCAAAGGATATTAAAAGAATTTAATTTAATTTGGAATTTTCTACACTGCATTGAAGCTATCGACGCAAACATATTCGCATTACGTGTGTGTTTTTTTCCATCGGTTTGTTGCAATCGTTGTTTTACCGATGCGAATTTTATTTGAATGTATCTATATACCTTAATTTGAAAGTATATATTTTTAAAAACCCATTTTTTAGTTTTTCCCGTAATAGAAAAATTAAATAATTAACTAATTTCTTATCTCTGCTTAATTCCGGCAATCCAGTTGTCTTATCTAATCGGAAAAACCATACATTAAAACATTAAATAATAGAAAAATTAAAACAATTTCTATATTGGATTTAATGTATCCGTTGTAATTAAACGACCAAAATCTTTGAATTATTATAAATTAATAATGCGTAATTGAGGTAAAAAAAAAGATAAGGACAGATAATGGTTGTAGTTCTGATGCCAGGTATCGCTAATGTTAGTATATGTGTCACAAGAATAAAGCCAAAACCAGTTTTGTAACATAATTATTGGATGACTAATTAAAGAAGGGGGAGGTATGTTTAAGGGCTAGATCAGGGATTACCAAACTATTTTGGGCAAGATACCCCTTTTCCAAAATGAGCTGATACCTCAAACCCCCATAGCCAAATTACTTAAAAAATCCTATCTCTAGTTTTTTCCTATTGATACAAAATACTTACCAATTTAAAAACTTTGCTTTTGGTTAAGTAAGTAAACTTACATCATTATTTCATCAAAATTTAACAAAATAAATAGACATAAAATTCAGTAAATATGAAATTATGAAGACTACGAAAATTATGAAAACGTATGTTAATTGAGCTTCTATAATTAACCGCATGGGCGCTGGTACTGCATACGGTGTTTAAAATACATGGCTTCTTATGGAAATTATACAAGATTTAGTCAAAATAATAAAAATAATTAATTAATTTTATCTATATTATAAATTAGGTATGTATAATCAAATTCGAAAAGGTTTCTTAAATGCGGAAATTTGATAAGTACAATTGTGGCAATTTTTTTTTAAATTGAACCAATATATAGTTTTAAGAGTAAAAGAAAACACAGTTAACAGGGAGATTTGGGAATGTACATGGTATTACATCATCCTTTAATTTCAGCTTTCCCCTTTTTATTTTGCTAACAGTACCATCAGTAAAAATAGTCTCATAATATTTGATAAAATCTTCTAAAAAGTATAGAACATCATCATCTCTAGAAAGTGCTTTATCGGCACTAGGAACGATATATATGCTGCCACTGTTCTAAACGTTTAGTATCCTATAAAAAACATTTACAATGACACAATTGGGATCCAAAAAAAATATAACAGTAGCAACTCTTTATCTAACATTAAAACTCTATAAAAAATTTGTAATAAAATAAACTACACTTCGTAAGATACATATTGTGACTAGTTTACAATAAATATTATATTTAGACATTAATACATTATTTTACTTACATTAGAAGCTTTAAATTGATTTCTTCTTGCGTTTTCCTTAGTTTTACATTAGATTTTACAATTATTTTTTACAATCTGGAACGATGTAAATCTTGCTTCGATGTTTTTTGTCACTCATGTTACTTGTACTCAGGTACTTTTTTCATATTATTTTGATTTTTTCATAAATTTTTTAAAAAATCACTTCATTTTACATTGACTTATACCGGGTGTCCGCGCGAAAACTTTAAATGGAATTATTTCTGGTGTTTTAAAATATATCGACTTGAAATTTTGGAAGGTCATTAAGGAAGTAAGAGGTAAATTAATAGTGTATAAGATACTACTCCAACGTGATATCTGCCGCCCCCAGCCACCCCCGGTTCAAAAGTTTAAATGACACCCTGTATTTTTTTTTACATATTCTAAAAGAGCGTAGTTTTTTTAGTATCTCTATGTGAAAAAATTACTTAATTACACAATGAACTTTGAAAGATATTTACAGCTAAAGGTTCAGATACCAGGTATTCAAAGCAAGCCATGAAAGCTGCTTCGTTGCTTGAACTGTCAAATAATATTGTTTGTGACAGTTCTGTTTACTCGTTAGTACAAAAGTTTTCGAAAAAATTTGACTTAGTTTAAATTAAATAGCTAAAAAAATAGAAAAATGGTCTACAGTTTGGAAGAAAGAACTGAAATTGTAGTTTTATATGGGATTGCAAACAGAAACTATTCGCAGACGGCAGCATTATTTAACGAAAACCATCCCAACAAAAATGTATCTGCTGTTTATGTAATTAATCTAATACAAAAATTTTTTGAAACTGGATCGGTAAATAATAAAAAACGTGATATGAATAATCGTGGAGCACGAGATGAAGCAACGCAAGTTGCAGTTCTTGGTCACGTAAATTTAGACCCACAGCTTTCAGTTAGAAAATTATCAGAAGCTTCGGGAGTGGCAAAAACAACGTGCCATAAAATATTAAAATTAAATAAAATGCATCCTTATAAAATACAGGTTCATCAAGAGTTGGGCGACGATGACTTCGATAAAAGAGTCCAATTTTGTGAAACTATTACAGGCATGATTCGGCAAAATAGAAATATTTTGCGAAATATTTGTTTCACTGACGAAAGTTGCTTTTCCTTAAATGGTTTCGTAAATAGACACAATTGTCGATATTGAAGCGATGTTAATCCCCACGTTTTCCGAGAAGGCCATACGCAACGCCCCCAAAAAATTAATGTATGGGCTGGAATTCTATGTAACCAAATAATTGGTCCAATTTTCTATCACGAGAATTTAACTGGGCCTAGATATCTCGAGTTTTTAGAAGAATTAATACATCCTCTTATCATTCAGTGCTTGGAAGAAAACTTAGATCAAATGCAGGAGGATCAGTTATACTTTCAGCAAGACGGAGCTCCCCCTCATTACTGTTTAGAAGTAAGGCAATATTTAAATACCGTTTTTCCAGGACAATGGATAGGTCGTAGGGGTCCTATTTCTTTTTATGGGGACATTTGAAGTCTGTTGTTTACAGGACACCACCACAATCCATTGATGATTTGCGTAATAGAATCATAGAGGAATGTAGAGATTTAACACCACATGTCTTTGAAAATATTCGGAACGCTTTCGAGAATAGACTGTACTATTGTTTAAATGTAAACGGTGAACATTTTGAACATTTGATTTAACTAAAAAAATAAAAAGAGTCCTTACTTTAGTTTATAAAGCGAAATTTTGTTGGTCTATAAGAATACCTATTTTTGTGATAAGTTGTATTTTTTTGTGATAAGTTGTATTTTTTTGTGATAAGTTATATTTTTTTGGATAATTAGATTTTTTTGTTTCTATCTGCTTCAATTATTTCGAAATTTGTCTACTGTCCAAGGTTACTAGTTCTTTTTTTTAATATCTGGTATCTGAACCTTTAGCTGTAAATATCTTTCAAAGTTCATTATGTAATTTTTTCACATAGAGATACTAAAAAAACTACGCTCTTTCAGAATATGTAAAAAAAATACAGGGTGTCATTTAAACTTTTGAACCGGGGATGGCTGGGGGCGACAGATATCACGTTGAAGTGGTATCTTATACACTATTAATTTACCCCCTACTTCCTTAATGAACTTCCAAAATTTCAAGTCGATATATTTTAAAACACCAGAAATAATTCCATTTAAAGTTTTCGCGCGGACACCCGGTATAGAAAATTGATACCCCTGTCATTCGACATGGCAACTACAGTCAATTTCGCGAACTTTATAAAAAGAAGGACGGAAATTTGAAATATGACCATTGCCGATTCGCCTCCTTCTCTCTAGTCTTCATATATAAAATCTTAATAATTATTAATACAAATTACGTAAAAATAAATTACGTAAAAATACTTAAAGTAGGTAAACACCAGCACAAAAAAAAAGTTGTCAGTACTTTTGACGGGACCGGTATATCTTTATGTATTTCGACGAACTGAATCCGATTCTGAGGTCCGTTTGACCCGTACACCGTCAAATTTTCGAGAAAACTTTGAAAAACCGAAAAAAATTACGAAAATCGTCAGTTTTTATAAGTGAAGACAAAAAATTCATTGTGATGGATAACCCTTGTGACTTTTTACCAATCTAGCTAAATGTGGTTCAATATTGTACCCTTAAATCTCCGCGTTCGTTGATTTTTAAATAAGGTATTTTTTAGCAATGTTCCACAATACAGGATACTTTGATACAATGTTGCACTGCAACCAGAACTTCTGATGGCCTTGTTTAAACTTCTGCTTAAGCTCCTCGTCTGTACTGATGGTGATCAACTCTTCTTGCATTATCACATTGGCTTTTTCCATGGGTGTGATATTGTACAGATTTATTATCCATTGAGGAAGTTGTTAATTTAAGAGATCCTCAAATCTCTCGGTAAAATCCTTGTTTAATGCCTCCAAGTGAGTCACATATGACAAAATAACATCGTCTTAAAGTATTTCTGGTAATTTTGACAAATGCGGAAACTGTAAATATTCTTTTCTCCTCAAATTTTGTTTATAAAGGATAAGTCTACCTACAAAGTCCTATATTCTTAATTTTGCAGCTGCAAATTAACTTTGTTAAACATACCAACTGATAAATATCTGTTTTAAAATTGTTCAGATTTTCTTTCAAATTGGGATCTTTTTCTTGTAAAAACTCCAGCACAGATTCAAAAATAACTGAAAATCTTGCTAATCAGGTAGCTCTTGATAGCCATCGAACTTCAGTATGCAGAAGAAATCGAGAAAAGACTTCGCCGTTTTTCTACATAGCTGAGCAAATAACCCAGAGTTTAAAGAATTGCTTCGAATTTTCTTGAAAGTATTTATAACATATTGTTAAGACTGGTGTAATCTAGGACTCAGATTTATGCTACTAAATGCTGTCTGTGAATTACACAGTAAGTTGTCGCTCAGGGAGTTGTCGCTTTAAGTGAGCTATAAAACCGCGATGACGACTAACCATAGATAGTGCACCATTAGTCGCAGCAACAATTTTTTTACATGGAATAGCTTTGTCGGTAAAAAACGTTCCACGGCCTGAAAAATTGATTCTCCCCTCTCTCAGTCTCTAAATATATAGCAAAAAGCAGTTCTTGAAACATATCCAACTGGAGAGAGAATCTGTTGGTCCGTAAGAAATTGCATAAAATCTTTTCCACGTAACGATTCATCTCGTCTATTTGGCTCTGAACGGTGTTATTGCTCAAAGAATTTCTCCATATAATATCATGTGCGGGCTTGTGCAATACATTGTTGAGGACCTCCGTAATGGCTGATAAAATAAGCTGCTCACCAATTGTGTGAGGTTTCGCCGACTTCGCTATTAGTAAAGATATATTATAGGACGCTGGTAAACCAACATTCTAATAACAAGTTGGTATACGTAACACAATTTGTACAGTATCTTGAAAGTTTCAAATAAATACTTGTGTTAATTATTAGGGCTCGATTTTTAGATCTCGTCGACCCCCAAAATTAATTTTCATTTATATCGACCCCTGAGAAACCGATTTCGACCCTAAGAGGTCGGTAGCGACCACTTTGGGAATCTCTGGACTAGACGACCATGGACTATTAATATTTATACTGACTGATTTTACTTGTCTAATATCAACGGCTAAGCCAAACTTTTTTGGCGACGGAACCCTTTTGGAAAGCGAAATATTTGACGGAGCCCTAAAACAATAAAAATAGATTTTTTAAACTTATATTGGTTTGTTTTACTTTGCAATCCCGGGGCATTTCTAAAAAAAAGTTCTCAAGCAAAATCAGATCCTTTCTTAGGGGGCGTCCATTAATTACGTGAGGTATTTTTGAGGATTTTTTGACTCCCCCTCCCCCCCTGGCGAGATTTGGTAAGATTTTGCTTAACTCCCTCCCTCCCTTCCCTAATATTACGTGAGATTTTTCAAAATTCGTGTTTTGGGTGTAAATGTGTTATATTATTAAAAAAAAAACAAAAATACAATATTTAAGACTAGCAGAGACTAGTGTTTGAGAGTGTTGCAATTATTTAAAATCACATTAATAAAATTAAATGATAAATACTTAAATGGAAATTAATAAAAAATCTATTCTAATTCAGTCCACGGAGACTCATGCACGGCCTCAAGAGTGATTACTGGAATCAACATATCCAAGTGATTTTCAATGAAATCATCTGCTCTGATTTAGAGGTGTGTAATGTGACACTTGCCAACCTTCAATAACGTAAGTAATGACAACATTACATATATGGTTGTAAATAAACATAATTATAAGATTTTTCCATATTTTATTCTAGAAATACTTTTACTATAATTTAACATTACTTTCACGCAATTTTACACCGTTTTCTACTAGAAAAAAATTACGTGAGATTTACGAAAACCCCCCCTCCCCCCAAGTGAGATTTAGAAAGATTTAGTTTTATCCCCTCCCCCCCTTGAACATCTCTCGTAATTAATGGACGCCCCCTTAGTGAAATCTGAAAAAAAGATCCTCAAACCAGGTCCTCCCTTTTATGACGAACTTTTTCATAATACTCCTTTAGTAATTTTTTTATTATGACCATTATTTTCTAGGAGCCCCTACAGTGGCTTTGCGGAGCCCCAGAGCTCATCGAAGCACACTTTGAGAAACACTGGGCTAAGCAAATGTTGGCCACTTTATGTTTTTGAGCAAGTACCGCCACTGAATGCTTATAAATTTAAAAAACAACACCATACGCACATGGTGTAAATAAAAGAAAATAAATTGACACTATTATCATAAATATAAATTCTATGAAAATTATTTAAATAATCGCAAAACAATGTATGCTAATATTAATTATTTTTTGAAATCCGATAAAAAGGCAGTCGTTATTCGTAATGTGCTGCACTTGCAATAATGTTCCTGGCGATTTGGTTCTTTGTTAGTTGTATCGTTTCGTAAGTTAATTTTTCTTTTACATTTTTAGTTTAAAAATTCCTTCAAAACCGATTTTTATGAACCCTTGATGTTCAAGTCAGAGCTAGATTCATTTATTGAGGCAAATATCTGTAAAGTGAGATTAAGTACCAAACTTAATTTTTATCATATTGACCCGTATATAACATTTTTTGTACATAATCTATTGATGATTCTAAACCATCTTGTCTTCGGTTTCGGCTATAGACAAATTTGCAGTTGTCAAATATTTTTTAATGAAGCTATATAAAACAATTTCTGGTTATATTGTTTAGTGTTTTAGGGCATAGATTTCTTATATTTTATTTCGTCTACTTAGTGCAATGAAGTTCTGAATAAGTTTTATTTTATTTCATTTTCTATTTTCTCTACATTATTTACATCTTATTATGTGGTTACATATTTTATTCGTTATTAATTGTTAAATTACTCTTGAGATGCGATAAGTTTTTACAAAGAGTGCTGTATATTTTAAAACTGCTCTTATTTATTTGTTTTATTTCAGAACTGGGTATGCAAAAATACATTACAACAAATTTCCAAAAGATTTTATATTTGGAGTTGGCACATCATCATACCAAATCGAGGGAGCATGGAACATAGACGGAAAAGGACCAAGCATCTGGGATAATTTTACTCACCGAGTACCTTCTCCAATATCAAATAATGATACTGGGGATGTCGCTTGTGACCATTATCACAGATACAAAGAGGATATTCGAAATATTTATAACATAGGTTTTCAATTTTATAGATTTTCCATTTCTTGGCCCAGGTAAGTGAACAGTATGGCTATTATTTACAATGTTTTGTCTTGTGGTTTTATTTCCAGTATATTTTTTAAACTATTAAATTTTTATTGTGTGACGATTGAAGGGTGTTGGTAGATTGGTTCCCAGCTGGTAATAGATTAAAAGTTTGTACCTAATAGTTGTGATCAATATGTAAATTGGTTTCCAAAACAAAAAGACACGACATTAAATTGGTTCCCAGTTTGTAATACGACTAAAACGATAAAATGGGCGTATGTCAACTTGGCCACTTTTACCTGAAAATTTGTTGACAAACCCCGGCTAAAAGATAAGGATTTTAGACAGGTAGTTAAAGTAGAGTAATTAAGTTTGAAATATGTAATGGGTAAATCTGACTTAAGACATGTATAAAGAAGATCAAAATTTTCAGTCTTCAGTTAATTATATAGAACAGCAATAGATTTTACTTGTGTTTGAAGTTGTTTTTATTAATTTCTGCAATGAATCACGAAATTATTTTGAGCGAAAGAGAAAAAGGGTTATTAATTTTTAGATAACTATAAGTATGGTTTTTAAAAGTCTTTAAAGAGTTGTTGCACAAATAGAAAGTGCATATCATTCGTCCTTACTTTGGGCGAAGGTGAAAACATAACAGTAACAAAACATATACGAGAACATTGTCATGATGCAAATGTGGAGAAATTAAATCGCCAAATCGTTAATTCTGCCTGAAAACAAAAAGCTGTGGAGGACTTAATTGAAAAACCTTCCAAGATTATTCAGGAAAATCTTCGATCCTGTATAACGACATCTGATGTTACTTGCATTAGAAGAAATCTTTATAACGCTCCTAGAAAAATCCAGCCATGTTTGCCGAAGAACATCGAAGAAATATTTGACTTCCTGGAACAGGAAAACGTTCAAACCAATAAAGGTGGGCCGTTTCTACTTATAAACAACAGAATTAAACAGATATTAATATTTTCATGTAAGTCTAATATTAAGATGTTAGTCAAATTTATTAAGATGGCACATTTACTTACTGTGCGCAATATTTCTGCCAATTTTTTGCGCTAATTTACATTAATTTTTTATTGTTGCCTGATAAACGCACAAAAACTTAAAAAATTTCAAAAGTTGTTATTCACTTTGAGAAAGCTATCCATAATGCTGTTAATCAAGCTTTTCCCTCACCAGAAATAATTGGTTGCAGATTTCATCTTGCCCAATCGTGGTATACAAAAATTCATCAATGCGGCCTAATATCGGAATACAAAAAATTCAGAAATTGGTAGTTGGTTACGTATGACTTTTGGACAGACATTCTTAAATCCTGACGAAGGTAGCGACTGTTTCGTTTTTGATTTAGTTGCAATAGCACCAAGAGACTAAAATGTTCAAAAATATTACGATTATTTAACAGATAACTATTTATCAGACGAAGCTCTTTTCCCACCTTCCCTCTGGGCTCAGAATTCGGCTAAACTAATACGGACAACTAATGCATGTGAATCTTTTCAAAAACATTTTTATGCGTCTTTTTATAAAGCGCATCCCAACATTTTAATTTTTTGGAAAAACTTAGAGTTTCAAATCGAAACTTATGTAAAATTGCAAAGCATCCATATCACGGCTAAAATGCACAATAGCAAAGTTAAAAACCGCCAACAGTTTATACACAGGAAAAAAGGTGTACTATATTGAAGATGAATGGTTTTATTTCAATGCTTTGTTGTGTTTGCATATCCGCAAGTAAAACTCGTCTTGATTTGAAATTCTAGTAATACTTGTTCAACAATAGCTAATAAGTCTTGCTTCAAGATTAAAATCAACTTGCCCTAACTAAAATACCTCTAATTAAATGAAGAGAATCTATTGCTTAATTGCAGTATTAGGTACATCTTAAATGAAATAGTCTCACTTTTTTAAATATACTTTATTTTTATTCAATATTACCTTGTTCTTAAATCCAATACAACTAAATTTGTTACAATAATAATATGAATTATTCCAAGAAATGTTAATATTGGCCTGGACATAAATATATTGATTTTGGTTGAATTATAGGATAGTTTTATTGAAGAAATTAATAATCTTGAAATAAGAACAGGCTGTTTTTGCTTTTTAATAGGGTTCTCACTGGTACCTATCCACCGAAAAACATTTTTTTAAATTGTTTTTAGTTAATGTACCAAATTCCTCTGTCCTCTGAGGTGTCCCACCTATAATTAAAAAAATAATAATTTTATAACTACAAAACCTAAATGGAACATAAAAGTTTGTCCTGCTGAGATAAGAGGGCGTATCTACAAAATGAATATTTTTAGTTAATGTGGGTAGGTAGATAATTACGTCCTTTTAGACTTCGCAAATAAGTTTTTTATATTTTACTAACCTTTTCTTATAATTATAGTGAATATTTTCTAATGCAAATAGGCCTTTAATATTTTGTGTCATAATAATATAAAACGTAAGCTTATTAAATTTGTAAGAATCTTGAAATTGGAATTTTCGTAGATACGACCTCTTATCTTAGCAAGGCAGAAGTCGTCTTTTCAAAAAGTCGTCATCCAGCCACATACATTTTTTTTATTTCTATTCCAATTTGTTTCGTGTTCTTGATTATAAATTTACTTATATATTTAATATAACACCTAACAAGAAGTGAACTAAATATACTTACATTTAAATATTGGTATCATATTGCTAAGGCCCCATCCATCTAACAAATCTTCCATTTTAATTTAATTTATTCATACACTTACCAATTGAATCACAAAGAAGTAGAACGCAACCCTAACGATATGACGCAAACTTGTTAAAAAATGAACAATAGGATGAACACGTGCTAATGCCAATTTGCCAGACTCTCTATAAATGCGTTGTGTCTCTGACTTTCGAATTATAAGTATCACATATTAACATGTACCAGTGATATATCTACCGTATTAGTGCAGTGGTTGCATTTTAAAATAAGTTTCAGCCGGCAACACCGTGCAGTGAATTTGTATTCGCTAATCTTTTGTGAAGTACATAGGTTTTTGATTCGAATTGTTTAATTCTTGTTCTAAAATTTAAATGCTTTAAATCGAATCATTGAATCAAGTATGCGATAGTTGGTTTTAAGAGCATATCATACTTACAATAAACGTAAGAGCTTTCTTAGATTAATTAACAATTCTATACTCGAATGAAATAATTTATTCTCAGATTAATTATTATACATCTTACAATACAAGATTATGCCTACACTTTACTCAACATTTATTTTCTTATTGTATCCAGAAATATTATTTGAAGCAAACTCTGATTTATTTCGAACAAATATAATCTTCCAAGTGTAAAGCTTTTCTTGAATGTAGATGATCATTTTTTTCTGTGTATCAAAAATGATAGAATCGTAGGTACTCAAAAAATGAAATAAGTCGATTACGTTTTATTAAATGTTTTTCATTTCACTGTGTTATTGATCACTGTAATAATTAATTTTATTTTATATGAACACAAATTTTTAAATAAGTAATATTTTAAATATATAGGTTACGTATATTGTATAGTAATAGACGTATTTTCAAAAACTGTATCTAATTTTATTTATTTCAATTATTTCGATAATTTAATCCCGATATGTTTCTTGGAACACAAAAGCCAGGTAAATCCAAAATATTAGGAATCAATTTTCATATTATTTCCAATCCTCATTAACATGCTGGGAACCTATTTACATATTATTTTTAACCCTTATTAAAATGGTAACCAATTTACATGTACCCCGATTGTTCAAAACCAATATTTTTTACAGAGTGTTACCAACTGGTTATAGCAAACCTATTAATGAAAAGGGTATATCCTTTTACAAGAAAATTATAAACGAAATTTTACGATACAATATGACTCCTGTAGTAACCATTTATCATTGGGATCTTCCACAGCGCCTCTATGAGGATGGTATTGATTGGACCAATCCAAAATTAGTGGATATTTTTGTAGATTATGCCAGAATTATAATCTCAAGGTATTTTAAAATTTTAATAACTCTTAAGTCTTCTAGTAAAATAGAAAATTGTTTAATTTCTGTCGAATGAATGTATTTTAAATTAGTTTTTCCGCAAATCGATAGGAAATTTAGACATTTCAAACAAAATTTCCTAAAGAAAAAGTCAAGATTTCTTAACTGTTAGCAAAAAATTCATTTCCTTACTGTAAGGAAATTATATTTTCTTACTGTTGTTAGTGTTCTACATAAATGATTAAAACACGTTCTTTATTAGGATTATATTTTGAAAACCTCAATGTATTGCAGAATACATTTTAAATTTAGTTTGTTATATTTACAGTTATTTGCCAGTAAGTACAATTATTGAACATTGGAGGAAAATTATTAGAACCATGAGAAACATTGTGGACAAAATGCGAGGTAGTAGGGTTATTTTGATGAACATTTTGTACTTTGAAAATGTATTTGCCACTCCAAGCTTATTGTTTAAAGAATCTTCAATATATTCTTCAGCAATGTTTGAGAGTCAACCGATATTGTTGCAGAAGATCGATAAAAACAGTGACCAGTATATTCTGTCGGATTAACCAAGTTCTAATAAATAGATACTATTTTAGGCATTTTTTTAAATTGATGTTTTCCTACCACTTGTCTACAACCCTTTCCGCTTTGATATTTAAAGAAAAATCGGTCACTGTTCATATTTTCTGGTCTTATCGCAACATACTTTCGATAAACATTCAAGTACATCTGATTAACTACAAATGATCTTGGTTTGTTGGTCTTCGAATCAGGTATGCTAATTAAAAGCTTAGATTTTAGGTCTTCCACATCGTGTAGTCATTCGGACTAACTCATCCATTCTACAGGCCCTAGAAATACCAAATATTAAAAAAATATTAAAAAAATAAATAAAAGTGTAATCTAAATAGAAATTAAAACCTTGTAAATTACCTTAATCATTAAATTTTCTTTACCTGGAGCTTCCTAAATAAATTTTTCGATTTGTTCCTTCGTTAAAATCTTAGATTTCTTTGCCGTATAACCTTAAGCTTGTCGTTTCAATAAAGAACGAAGTTTTGAATATGTAGATATATCTACATTGTGTTTAATTGCAAGGATTGACTTCAACTTTGAATAATTGGCACATAATGTTGAAGATTTTATCTTTAAACAAAGGTCTAGGAAGTATGCCATTACAACATTTCCCGACTGGTATTTTTACTCTTACGATAGATAGTGCATAAAACGTCCGCCGTACTTTGACAAAACCTAGTAACTATGATTTAGTAACTTTTCAGTAAAGCGCGTTTTCTAAAATTGCGTAGCCTTTTTTTATAAGAAGATATTTAGATAAAGTATGAAGCCATTTCTACATAATTTTTAACAAAGAATTTAAATAAATAAAGAAAAAATTGAAAAAATAAGTATTTGACTATTAATATGAGTTACTATATTTTGTTCGAGGTAAATTATTTAATTTACTAATATAAATAATTATGTAGAAACTAGCTATGTAAGTTACTAGATACTATATTTTTAATATAATAAAGTAAAGTATAGTAAATCGCCTATAAAAAATAAATATTTGGTTAGGTCTTTTTACAATTTTATTTAGTGAAAATACAATTATTAAAAAAAAAACCTAAGGAGTATAAATATACGAGTAGTATAATTATGCATATAAAACTAAAACTAGATTGTTTAAAATATTAATCTCTAATTTTCCGAAACAGTACATAAATCACGTAAAATATCATTTGATGGCAAGTAAATCCAGAACAATTTTTTCCTTTCATCGTCAAATACAGGACAAAGGGTGTTAATAGTATATTACATTACGAGTGTGGAAAGTGACATTTTTCACACGAGTGGGAAATATTGTCGCACGAGGCGTAAGCCGAGTGCGACTATCACACGAGTGTGGAAAATCACTTTTCACACAAGTGATGTACAATATTTTTCCTACGACCACAAAATAATTTCATTAAAAAATGTAAAACCAGATTATTATAATAATTAAAATGTATTTAAAAAAATAATCAACAATAATCGTATTTATTAAATTTTCATAATTTCTAAACAAATAAAAAAAAATAAAAAAAAAAATAAAAAAAAAATTCTGGCACAGCCAGGATTCGATCGCGGTCGTTGGACGGTCTCAAATTGCAAAGTTGATGCTCTAACCAACTGAGCTAACAGGCCTTACGGTAATTGATTGATCTAATCGCTAATGTGTTTAACCAGAATAAAAAGCAACTATATCTTAGTTATTTTAAAATTATTTTAAAAATAATTGTTAAAGATAAATATCTAGGATCTAATTTACAATAATTTAACAATCATATCGATTTTAGTATTAATATGGACATTACATAGATCAAAATAGAAATTATGTGTTTGACATTTTCTGACAGCTACTGCGGAAAGTAGCATATTCTCACTTGGGTGGAAAGTAAATTCTTATTCATACGCGTGTGATATAGGGCACTTTCCATAGGTCTATATAGTGTGATATGTGTCACTTTCCTAAGTGGTCGTAGGAAAAAATATTTTCTTTCTGTTATTTAAAGCCAAAGGTTCCAAATATGGTTCTGCTGGCAGCTTAACTTCAAATTTATTTTTTAAAAAGGCCGATTCAATAAAAATATCTTCAAATATTTTTTTCTTACAGAAAAGACTGGTGAAGCCTTCACGAAACTGAATAACCTTTATAGTGTCAAGAAGCGGAATGTTGTTATTTTTACGTTGTTTGCACCCGTCAGTAAAAGGGAAAAAACCAGAAATATTAAGAACTAAACATTTGGTTTTCTTTGATGATTTTTCTATTATATTTAAAAGTTGATCAAAGTTATATATATTTAGATATTTTTTCATCTCTGTGCTTATTCGACTATGCACAGAATTGGCAGCCAGATAAGAATGGCCCGGCTCAAAATATTTTAAAGTAATTTCATCTGAACCCCATTCTGAATTTACAAAACAAGCAAATGAAGAAAATAGAGTCCAGTTTTTGTTCTGTGCTGAACAATTATTTACCCTGAACGCAACTTTCGTTACTTCGGAGCTTAAACTCTTAATAACATTATAATATGCTGATGCCACGTCAGCAGCGCATCTTCCCGGCTCATAGCCTCATGCCACAAAACACAGATTTTACCGTCATCCTGGAGAGAAGCGAAAGTTTTATTGAAGACAACAAGCCTAAAAATTAATATAATTAAATATTTGGGAGCACTAAATTTTAAAACATTTACCTAGAGACAAAAAAAGAGTTTTTAGTAGACATTTTTGACAGAAGTAAAACTTTCTGCATATCAACGCTAAAAACTTTTTTCACTTGAAGTAAGTTCTTTAGCTTTATCAGCTTGGTATTCATCCCTCGCTTCTGTGTAAAACATTTTATGATCATTATAGTAAATACATTTTTTACATGTACAAATTGAATTGAGTTCACTACTATGAGTTTTGTAAATCTTGCAGGTGTCACACTCATCTTGCGAAGGTCGAGAGAATCCAATATTGCTTAAATATATTTCTATGAGGGTCATACCCAACTTTTTGGCCTATAGAAAAATCTTTCCACATAAAAGATATTGTTAGTTCTGGTGGTAAGTAACGACGATTTGGAGAATGCTCTAGGTTATAATGTGAAATAACTGGATTAAAAGAGTTGATATGATTAATTATTTCAATTTGGTAATCTAATTTTTGCTGTTTAAAAT
This sequence comes from Psylliodes chrysocephalus, assembly GCA_927349885.1. Classification (NCBI taxonomy): domain Eukaryota; kingdom Metazoa; phylum Arthropoda; class Insecta; order Coleoptera; family Chrysomelidae; genus Psylliodes; species Psylliodes chrysocephalus. Next base: position 58,921,536 of record OV651814.1, on the reverse strand, counting down.
AGCTCTGGCAACAAGACCTCTGTCATCTTTGGTTTTAGCTACTCCATTTTCTGAGTTTCTTTTTTCTCTTAAATAAGCGGTAATCATTCCGTCTGTCTTAAGACCAAGTGTGTGCAAAAACATTGTTTTGCATACCTGCAGTCTTCAATTATATTATTACCAGATTCTAAGTGATTATTTATTGGTAAAAAATATCAAATAGAATAATTTTTGTTTGATGATAATACCTCTTGTACCCTGGTTTTAACACCGTGTTGTTTAATATGCGAATCCAGAGAGAGTCTTCTTTCGCCAAATGTCATGGTCCAAAATTTAGATCTTATGTTATTTCTTTCCAAGTTACTAATTTTTTTTTAACACTTTTTGCGACATTGATCACTGCAAGGAAGTAGTAGGGGATATTTTTCAAAAAGATTTCTCTTCTGTTTACCTTTAAAGCAGATTTTGTCTATTATGCCATCCAGAACTACTTTACAAATTTGTTCTATGTTTTCACTTTCCATAATAACAGTTGCTTTTTTTATATTATTATTCGTATTGTTGGATTTTGCTTTTACATCTTCAGACGCTGAGCATTTTAATATTTGAGAGTTTTTGTCTAAGCTAAGCTGACTACAGGCTCATCGGACACACATAACTTAAGTTAAAAAACGTTTTTCGTTTTTTTTAACTGGTTCAAAATCGGGATCTGCGTCCGAATCATCAAAATCTGAAAATTCCTTCATAATGTCATTATTTCTGTCCTGAGTAGGATTTTCAGTCGAGTGTTCAAAGTCTTCACAATCATCAGAAGTCGCTTTTGACGTACTGGCTATTGGATTTTCGGAAACTTTCGTATTAGAATTTTGTCTAAAAAGAGTATTCTCTTAAATTTTAAAGAAGGGTTTTGGGAAGTTTATTTTTTACGTTTATTTCTTAGACGGTCTTTTGTAATGTTATTTTACTTCGTATACAGAGCTCAATATATAGGGTGTAAATAAATCAGTGCAAAAATTTTCGTGTGGCGATTCTTGGGCTCATTTTAAGAAAAAGCTTTATCTGGAAAAATGTCATAAACGTGATAACTTGTAAGATGCCGGGAGTTAAGATTTAAAGTTAAAACATGTTTGATTATTTTCCAAAACTAGTATAGATATTTAAATGAAACTTGGTACCTATAGCTTCTATGCATTAACAGGCATTTTCTGAAGTAGACAATTTTTTTTATTTCAACCAGTGGCGTTCGTGAAAAATTGCAGCTAAGTATTTTAAAATAAAAATATGGTACGCCACTTCTTTGCCTAAAAACAAAAATTATTTTCGAAATCCTCATTCATTAAAATTTTCGCACTTATTTATTTATGTACCTACTTAATAAACCTACTAAGTGTTTAAGCATTTAAGCAGAAAAATAATCAACTTGCAAGTGATTTTTCTTTTAAGTTAACAAATGCTTGACAAATTTCTTAACCTAAGTAATATGTATTACTTTAATAAAGTTTCTTACCCCTGACACAATGAAAATATTAAATTTGCTCTTCTGGGCATTATTAGTTTGCTTTCTTGCTGAGTAACACACCGTGATTATGAGTAATAAGGCAGACAACTCACGACACCACATACGATATGTTGACTATGTCAAACACAAAACGTGTCTGATCCGATAAAAGCCAGTAACAACAAATAATTTATTCGGGAGTATGCATATTCGTTATAATATAATTCAGCAAAAAGTAGTATATTGAGATAAGTTTATCATATTCTACATTAAAAATGCAAAAATAAACTTACTAAAACATAGTATCAACGTTGCTACCTTTTCATTTACACATAAAGCTAAACATTAATTATTTAAAACAAAGCAACTTTAAAAAAAGCCCGCCAGCCTATATCATTATCATAAGAAAATACGTTGCGTAAAACCTAGCATATTGAGTTAGGTACTAACTGCTACTGATAGCATATTTAAAAAAAGAACATAACATTGTCGTTAGTAACTTCATTTGTTATATTTTGCTTTATGATAACTAAATGTATTTAGAAGTTACTAGAAATAGAGCATTATTACTCCCACCGTAATATAAAAAATATAGTTGCTAGAGGTAAATTTAATCGCTGATTTCAAAAATGCAGTAATTTTTTAAAACCTAGTAACTTTAGTAACTAGGTTTTACAGAAGTTGGGCAGACGTGTATATGCATGTTCGTACTTTTCTCTTCATTTCTTTGGCAATAATTTTAATGAAGCAGTATTCACTGCATCAACCAGCTATAGAGGAGTCCCAGGAATGGAAAATTAATCATCACTGTTTTGCTTTCGAAAACACCAGCAATTAAATTTATATGCGTCAAGTTTGACAATTCAACATTAATACGTTTCCATAGTAACGCAAACAATTTTATTACGAATTTCAAAGCACCATTTTTCGAAACTAATTAATATCGAATTTTAAACGATTTACGCAAAAGAAGTATGTTTACTTCGTAGGAAAAGCCACATTTCTGGACTCTGTGTAGCTAAGTCTCGGCTTGCGTCTCTACTTAGCAATCTTTGCAGTCGTCCAGGAATGTTAGACTTTTCCTACTTGATAAACAATATACTATTCTTTCATATATTTTAATAATATAGTAATAAAACCATTTAAAGATTTCCAGAAGTTGGACTTTGGACAACGATTAATGAGCCTAAGCAAATATGTCGTCTTGGATATGGTACAGGTATTCTTGCCCCAGGTGTAAAGAGCGACGGGTTATTGGAGTATCAGTGTACTTATGTTATATTAAAAACCCATGCAGCAACCTATCGTATGTATAAAAAGGAATTTTCCCATTATAAAGGTAAGAAGTATTCTAAATTTTTATCGTGTTCATTATTATAGTTATAACATTACAAATAATAGTGTTAAACCAATAATATTGTAACCGATTCTTATTATTTTTAAGCTAAAATGTCAATAGTTATTGAATGCCCGTGGTCTGAACCATTGACGAACACCAAATCTAACAAAGATGCAAGTGAAAGACTCAGGCAATTTGAGGTGAGTAACAAAAAATTTGTCTTTTAATAATTGGTTTGATCAGTTGGTTTTATCGAATTGAAATTCTGAAGTTCGTTGTCGTTTTTTAAAATTTTTCAATCTTCATCTTATATCAGTAAATTGGAACAGTTTGTTTATATTTTATTGCAAAACGTGAATTTAATACAAACCATAAAACAAATATTATTATCTTCTTGGTCTCAAGTCTGAGATATGAATCAATTCTCCTGGGTTTGTACAGAGACACCAATCTTCACTATTTAAGTCAAACTTCACTTATTAGGGTTCAGTTGACATTTATCTGCGCCAAATAAGTTCTCAATTTTGTAGACCGTCAGATAGTGATCGATTTAGGTGCCCCATTTTCGTATACAATCCTCAAAGAAGGTTGATAAGTATATCGATATTGAGTAGAATAAAAGAAAATTTACGATGGCTCTTGGGGATAACACATGGAAAATTCGATTTTCATTATCAGAAAAATTTTCTGACCCCAAAATGCACTTATACATTCAGGTCATTCAAGAAAATATATTTTTCGAACCAGTGACGATGTAGGTTTTCATATATTCGATGGGCTTGTGTGGAAAAATCTGGTAAAATCTCGATTTTTCTTGGAAGATTACGCCCTTGTTTCAACCCTTTAGCCACTTGAAACATTAAAGCCTTTGGTTTTCCGAAGCCTAGTTCTATTAATTAATCATATTATAGTGAAAACGGCTTGCGTGTAAATATGGGCAACAAATAATCTTTCATTTTTGCTGGAAAAAATCGAATTTTCTATATGTTATAGCAGCTACTCGTAAATTTTCTTTCATTCTACCTAAAATCGATGTACTTTTCAGCTTTCTTCATGGTTTGTATGCGAAAATGGGGCACCTAAACCTGCCACTATCTGAGAATATCGCTATTGGTACGCGAAATTTTAACTTATTGTAGACAATAAAAAAATCTCAGGGGTGTGTAATGCAATGCTGACATCTGTTAGGACTACAAAATTCGTAGAGGTTTTGGAGGTAGTGTGAAATTTTATTGTGAAAATATTTTAAAATTTTTCAATAATTGAAGTGAGGTCACTAATAATTGTTGGTTTATTTTCACACAATTTCTGAGGTATTATCGTAGTTACCATTTTTTCCAGTGTTGGTTTGCCATTAGCCATATAATATGACCCCATTATCAGATAAATATACGGTGATTCGTAATTAATGGTACACTTCGCGGCATATAAAAATCGTGCTTTTCAAGCTGTGTAAATTGATCTTTTAAAATGTGTCAAAGGTAAACTACTTTTTATGTTATAATTTTTAGAACAACGTTGCTAGCACAACGAAAATATTAGTAGATGCAACACATACTTTGATTACAATACGGTGCAAGAGAGAGGTCCGACACGTCCAACATAGGGCGCGGCCATTTTGATACCTTTACCACAGTTTATAGCTAAAGAATCAGTTCGCTCACTCTGCGTCTGCACTTTTAATCTCAATGTTCCAGTTTATACACTGCGCAACTCGGATAATACAATATATGATAACCGCCTATAATAAAACAGCAGTCTTCTGTGCATCCTGACTTTGGATCCCTGGAGTGGATGTTATTTTGGAACATTCAACTGGTTCGAGTGAGCTAACTGATTCTTTAGCAATAAACTGTGACTCCAAAAATAATATTCACTGACACTGACAGCAGCAAGCAAAATATCAAGTGCGTTTTAGTCATCCGCTTCTGCTTCCGGAATTGTCAGTTTAATCGTCTTAACAACTCCTTGAATTTTTGCTGCATGTTTAAAAACACCCATAGTTCCATTATTAATAATTTCTTGTAATCTTCTAAGCACGAGTTAATTAAATTTATTGTAAACTTTTTATCTTCTGCCAAGTTTATATGTTTATAAAATAAAATTTAAAGTGAAGACAACTCTAATTAGCGTATTTACTTTGCTAACGTGTATTTTCGGGGCGGTTCGGCTGCACAATTCTTTAAATCAGTTTTTCTAACTATTCTTAACACTCAGGGCCGCCGACAGCCAGGCCGGGCCCCAGAACAACTCTCTAGATCGGGCCCCGTGACAAGCTCTTCAAACAAAAACTTTTCCTGTTCTACTTGAATTGCTTTTTCTAAAGAAAAAGGTCCTCAAGCAAAAACTTTTCCTCCTCTACTTGAATTGAATTTTCTAAAAAAAACCCTCTCGTCTTGTGTCACATTTCTCATACAAAACAAAAAAAAAACAGTTGCCGGGCCCCCCTTATACCGCTGCCGAGCCCCCATTTGAGTCCGGGCCTCGGGAATTAGTCCCGGCTACCCCCCTCTAGTCGGCCCTGTTAACACTTTTGTTACTGAAGCATTCAAGTTTGTTTCAACTTTTGCCTATCTTGCTTGCTGTAAATAATTAGTTAATGTTTCATCTTGTTATGCTATAGTTATAACTGGTCTCCCAGTCTCTCTTTTTCTGTTTACAATTTGATTGTTGTCCCATTTTTGCAAAGCTGTTGATCGTGGTTTTCGCATTTTATCAAACTTACTTAAATGATCTGACATCGTAACAATGCGCTTTGATAAACTTGACAAATCTTACTCTTTGTCATTTTCAAAAGTAAAGTTGGTTTTACATTGGGAAAAATAAGTGTACCACTTTTATATGACGCGAAGTATACATAGCGTATTGCTAGTGTTGACTACAAATTATTACAATCTGATTTAACTTTATTTAATAAAGAACATATAAAAAGTACAGGGTATTTTTGAAATAATATTTCGCCTTTGCCACAGAAGAAAGAGTTCTTTATCCTGTGGCCTTTGCAGTAATAATTTCACAATCTGTGTATAAATTGTTGACAAATTTGGCAGAGGATAATTATTTATGGCAAGGAATATGATTTTATTCATAATTTTAAGTTTTATTATAAAGGCTGTCATATGAGCTATATGTGATGATGAAATTGGATCATAATTTTTATGACACAAACTTTTGGCTATTTTGACTAAAAAATAATATACCTACATAAAAAATAAATGTTATTTATACACATTTAATTATCAAGAAAAGTCTTTTAAAATTAAATAAAAATCACTTGTAAAATTATTGCCAATAAAAAAAAAATTATGCCAACTTTGAAGGAAAAGTAGGCTAGAACTCAAGCCTGATTAAGAGGAGTCAGTGGCTGGACTTAAGCCTGCTTAGAAGAGACCGGCGAAACCCCTCAGGGGGCAGCAAAATGATGCCTAAAAGAGTAAAAATCTTTTTTTTATATTTCATTGAATCAAGTTGATTCAGATCGTATTGTTTTAAAGCCAAGAAGTTATTTACAATAACTTTATTGATCATTAAATACGTACCACCCTTTAAATGATTGTAAAAATAAATTATATACAGTCCCATTAGTGCGTAATTGTTCAATATTACAATATTTGTTATAAAGACACAAATTTCAAACAAAAATTATATAGATTTAAAAAATACATATCTTAAATAATTTTTGCAGTTTTGCCTGGCAAATGAAAATATATATTTTATTTTGGTTTTAGAATGATTTCATAACACTGTATTTAACGCTGGAACTTTTTTTAAATAATGTTTTTATGAAATTATCATAATTCAGGTAGGTTTACATTGATGTCAAAATTGTTTAATATAAAGACTGATAAGATAATAAGACAACGTATAGTGGTGATAGAACTGATTTTTTTTTTATGTTTTGAAACATGTCTTAAATATGGCTAATTTTAAGTTCAATTTACTCAATTTTTTCAAATACACCTGCATATTATTTTAACATAAAATAGCTTATAAATTTGTTTATCCAACGATACCATCATGTTAGCCAACAACACATATACAGGATGTCCATCTGTGCGTAATTGATCAATAGCTGTTTTATTATTGGAAATACGAAGAAATTTTTAATATAAAACTTGTATGACTATATTTAACAATTATTCTCAAATATACTGAGTGTTCTATAAATGAGATGTTTACCAAACCTATACTTTTTTAAAGTAAAACACCCTGCAGGTAGTTATATATATTTTATTGTTTTCACATCGTAAAACAATTTTAATAGACTTCATTCATTTGCTATGTTGTATAGAGGATGTGTCCAAATGCAAGATTGCGATTTTCTTAATTTTTAAATAAATATTTTGTATGTTAAACCACCACTTAATTAATACAGGGTATCTCATTTAAAAAATTGAAAAAATCATAACCTCGCATTTTGACACATCCTATATTCAACATAGAAAATTAATGAAGTCAGTTAAAATAGTTTGACGATGTGATAACAATCAAATATGCATAACTACTTGCAGGGTGTTTTGCTTTAAAAAGTATAGGTTTGGTCAGCACTTCGTTTATGGAACACCCTGTATATTTAAAAATATTGGTTAAATAAGGTCATACAACTTTTATATGAAAAATGTCTTCGTATTTCCAATAATTAAACAGCTATCGAATAATTACGCATTGATGGGACACCCTGTATATATGTTAATGACATATAAGTTGAATTGACAAATTTAAAAAGGGTTTTATGCCAAAATTTCGTTTGAAAAAATTGAGTAAATTGTACTTAAAGTTAGCCATATTTAAGACATGTTTCAAAAAACCCTGTATAAAATAAATCACTTCTATCACCACTACTCGTTAGCTCAGTAACAATTTTAAAATTATTATAAACATACCTAAATTATGATAATTTAATTTGAGGTCCTCATCCTTCTCTAATTTCATAAAGAATTAATTGCGTGGAAAACCCTGCAATATTAAAAAAATATTCTAGAGTTGAATTCAGTGTTACCAAACCATTCTAAAACTGAAATAAAATACAGAGTGATCTTCTTAAAAAATATACATTTATATTTGCCAGGCAAAACTGCAACATACAAAAATATTTTTAAAATATGTATTTTTTGATTCCATTTAACTTTTATTTGAAACTTGCTTGCGTGTCTATAAGACAAATTGAAATAATGAACAATTACGCACTAATGGGACACCCTGTATATCGTTGTAAACATAAAATAAGAATCTAATTTAAATAAAACAAAATAAAGTACAAATCGTTGCATAATGAAAATAAAATAAAAATAAGATAGGAATCCTCAAAAATAAATAAAATTAAAATAGATAACATTAAAATACAAATAAAATTAAAATTACAAAATAAGTCCTTAAAATTAATTATTTGGCTGTAGTTCACCGTCGATATCAAATAATTTCAGATTCACTATTATTGATACTAAGAACAATAAATTATTTATTTATTTCTTCACCACTAAACAGAAACCAATTACAGAGTGGGAGTAATCACAATATACAAATTAGTACAAAAAGAAAAATATTGTAGATATTGAGTTGAACATAATATATAAAAAAGAAAAAATAATAAAAAAAAATACAGAATTTAGTTTAGACTGATTTAGTGATCAAGCAGGTCACTGAATTTATTACAAACATAACAAAGTTGGTAAACTGTCGAATTTAATAAAACATTAGTTCGCGAAGTCGGTAGATAAAAGAAAACAGTTGTGCGAGAAGTTAATCGTGAAATCAGAGAGTTCATGATTCCTAAAAGGGTTGGTACATGTATAATATTGTTTATTAACTTGTGCGTGAATATAACAGCACTGAGACTTTTCATTCCATGATTCACAAGTAATAATTCTTGTGGGAGGATATATTCCATCATTTACGAATGATAAGTACTTTCAGAAGCGTCTTTGAACATATTCAACATTATCAATGTGTACCGTGTAATAGGCACAAACTCTAATTTAGAACGGACATATATATTAAATAGGATTTTTAATGTCAAATTATTTTGAAAATATCTGCTATTACGTATTACGAAGCCATAGATTAGATTCGCTGCAGTTATAATATATTCTAAACTACTGGCCACTCGAACTTACACATAGAGATTTTTAGGCAAAATTTAAAATTCAATATTTTCAACAGGAATGCAAATTTTTGAACGCAGTTTGCAGATTTTAAAACCTAGTTTTTTTTTCGGAATAAGCTGCATGACATAACTTGACAATGAATTGACGGTTCTTGATGATTTTTGCGAATTTGGAATCCTTATTTCACGTAGATTTTCTATGGTCTAAGCATTTTAGTTGAGCGTTGAAATTTATACATTATACGAGGTCGATAATAGACAAAAACGTAGCAACAAGAACAAGTTTATTACATTATATTCTAGTATATACAAGATTAATTAACAACGGCCGAAAGTCAATTCTTACGGTGTACTGTTATAACAAAGATTAGTTATGTATGGATAGGGATACCTAGTGGTAATTGGTATTAGTAATTTTTAATAAATAAAAAGAATTAGCCTGAAAAACATAAATTGTTAGTCCATTCATTTTTGTTTTGAACACACTGCGTCAAAAATGGGAAATGCAACCTTGCATTTTTGGAGTTTACAATGAAATTGGAATATTGTTGGCAACACCGTTTTAAAAGAAGGTCATTGAAAGCAACCGGAAAATATCAATGGAAAAATGCCAAGTGTCCTATCTTTATATACCTAATCTTTGGTAATAATTTACCCGAAATTAAGTAGGTACATTAGTTAAAAAAAAAGAGAAACTAATATTTTGTTGGTCCTCCTGCTCGACGTATTATTTCCCGATATCGATTTGATAGAGTATCCACAAGATTATTAATAAAATCTTGTGGAATATTCTCCCATTCTCCACGAATGGCCTTACTAAGCGTTTCTAAGGTTTCTGGGGGTATATCACGCGATCTTAATTTAAGTTTTAAATAAGACCAAACGTGTTCGATGACATTAAGATCCGAAAACTTTGCAGGCCAGTCCATCCTATTAATATTGTGCCTCCAAAAACTGTGATCCTTCGAGCTCTGGGAGGTCGAGCGTTGTCATCCACCAATAGAAATTCTAGTCCGTAATTTCGAGCAAAAGGAACAACAATAGGTTCCAAAATTTCCTATTGATAAACAGTAGCGTTAACGATTTGGTTGGTTATTCATTACTATTTCCTATAATACCTCCCCACACTGTAACACCTCTGCCACAAAATGCCGCTTGAAGGGCCATATTTTCCTTTAAATACTACTGATTTGGCCCTCTACAAACTAACATTCGGCCATTGGAGTAAATCAAATTAAATCTTGTTTCGTCAGTAAATAAACAATAGCTCCACTCTACATTACCCCAATTCGCATACCGATTTGCTCATCCTCGCCTATTCGCTCTATGGTGTATAATAACCTCACATATTTTGCAGTGCCATAGGGGTTTTCAATTTAAAATGTTTGGTATTATGTTGTTTTTGAAAAAAAAATTTCACCTCAAGTTCTTTTAAGGTTTTCGACTTTTTATAATTTAAGGAATTTGTTAAATATGCTAATCTTTCAGGTGGTTTTCCTTTATTTAATTTTGAAAAGGTTCTTATTTGGATTTTATTTAAAGCCTTTCCTTTGTTCCATGTTCTATTTCCTCATCGTATATTTACGTATTTCGGTCACACCCAGTTTTATTTTTAAATAGTATCTAGCAACAGATATTCATAATTCTTTGAACACTCTGTATGATATATTTTGCAAAATGGATGTAACTATATATGAATTACTGAATAGTAGTACATTTAGGTATCTAGGTGCAAATTTATATTAATTCTGTACTCCTTTTTGACTCATTCTATAGTTTATTTTAAAATGAATGATGACCCAGGAGATAAACCCCAATATAACATCATTTCTGAAATAAAATGTTTAACATTATTTGTTCCAAATAAAATCATTGATTTTCTTTATAAAATTTTTAAAAATACCAATTTATTTCAATTTTTGCCTTAAATTTTCTTAGTCATTTCAATGAACAACAATAGGGTATATATGTAATCTCTACAGGTAGAAAATATTTACAATTTAAGATCAATATAAGTAGCCCTCAACTTTCTCAGAAAGAATTAAAATTTCCAATCGGCAGAAAGTGTTATGCAGATTGTAAATTATTTTAGTTAATATTTACATTTCTGTTTGTATAGTCCTGTAATTATTGTAACACGCAGAATTGTTAGTTCTGTAATAATAGGTGATAAAAAGCCTTAAATTATTTTTATTTAATGTTCTTCCCACTGTTGTATCCAAAACTCTCGCCCCAGTTTGTTGCCTTAAACAGTCATTAAGTTTTTTTAGAGTTCTTTGTTCTATTCTACATAGTTTCTCTCATTTAAAATTCTTTCGGTCCTTTGGTTTATTTTTTTTTTGTATGTCCACCCCCATGTCCATAATTATGATTATCAGTAGTTTCGACGCGACCGTTGAAATTATAAATTGTCTTTCGGCTGACATTGTAAATGTGCAAAATTGAGGAAAATTATAAAATTTTAATTTTTCATTATTTTCGTTGGCAATGAATATTTACTGGGGGGATGAAATAGGTTGTACCAAATAACCGGAAAAGACTGTAATAACAAAAAAAAGACGCATCAGATTTTTTACTTAAATAGCCAAAAGATGATTAATATTAATTAAACCGAATACAAAAACACAAGAAGAATATAATTAAATAATTTCGGTTAATGGATTTAAATACCAATAAGATAAATACCTGGAAGTATGATGAGTGGATAAAGTTGACAATTTGCATGTCTAGCTCCGCCACTGCTAATATGCGGTTGTCATTTTACTTATTTAGGTACAATTTCATAATGAATATTTAAAATATCTTTTAACTAAAGAGACAATTAGATTAATTACTAATATTTATTTTTAAAAATCCATTAACTAAAAAGACAATTAAGTTTAATAGTAAAAAAACATGTAAATATACTTCCTTTAATAATAAAAACTTCAGTTAATGACCACTTTTCTACAGCGTTACAGATCTTTATAATTTTGCATTAAACAATAAGAACACAAATAGAAAGCACTTTAAACAACAAATTTTCTCTTGGGATGAAACCTTTGGAACCAATGACCTGGAATCTGTAATAAAAAAATTCATTGAAACTATAACTTCAAACGTAAATACACTTGAACAAAATTGGCATGTACAATGGGGAACTCATGTGCCGACTATGTCACAAGAAACCAGAAACACATACTGTGCGAATGCGAAGCTCTATATCGCAAAAGACAGGCTCTTTGGACAACCCCAGGTTGATCCAACAACGTATAGAACCCACTCACCCAAGGATCTGTACAAACTTGTACAAGGTACAAAGGTGACAGAGTAGGTGCTATGAACTAACATGGGGTAAAACACAATAAGCCAATAGGCTTCAGTGTTATTCGGAGACACATAGTCAGACGAGCCCAGGAGAAAAAAAAAGTATTGTTAATATTAAAGTATATATGAAAAAATCTAAACCAACACATTGTATCATTAAAGGGTTAAAAGGTAATTTACATAAAAAATAATTTACCCTAGCAACTTAAAATATATCCTGTCAACGAAAATTTAAAAGACGAATGAATATAAATATTACAAAAACAAAGTAACAAAATTCAATTAAAAAATGTAAATTTTCTTATTATCAAAATTTAATTAACATTAATAAAAATAATTCACAACTTCTTGTAAAGTAATGAATCATTTTTTTAATGATGGTATATAAATATAGTGATAATTTACCAGGGAACCTTAGTATCAGATCTTAAACATATTGCTAATTAGTTGGACTATATCATTCCAGAAAATGGGGAAAAATTTTGTTAATAAAATTATACAACCTCACAATTACCTGACTCCAAGAATTTAGGTTTTAAATAGTTTTGTATTATATTCTACTAATAAAAATCTGCTGTGTCCAACACATGAATTTTCTGTTATTACAGGCTTTTTCCGGTTGTTTCCATTTTTAATAATAATCACTATGACAGTTTGTTATCACACACTATAAGAAATAAATTAAGTTAATGATCTCAAACAATAAAATTTCAAATTGAAAAAAATTACTATCCGTGACAACCGACAACACAAGACCAATGTTGCCAACTGATGAACTAATTTTAAAACAAAATTGATAAATGAACAGAAATTTAAGAAAAATCAATGGAGTAAATTAGGGTAATTCGGAATAGTAGTTTCAAAGAAATTTGCAAAAAATTTAAATGTTGAATATTTTGATTAAAATAATTAACATGTCTTAGATCTAGGTATGGACTACGCCAGACGAGAATTTCAAAGTATTTAAATTAATTTAAAAGTATTTGTTCACTAATGAAAAATAAAGTGTCAAAAATCTCTGTCTACGTAACATGCAGTTAATTTGGAATACCACCAATTTGGAATATTCCAAAATAGCAGCACATGCTTTTTTATTAAAAAGGTAAATGAAACATTGTTGAAGTAGTAACCGACTATTTATTAAAAGGGAAAATTAGATAGATTATTTACAGACGTCGCACACATATGTTCCGGCGTCATATCCGCCATATCCGTCATACCTACTGCTCACCCCTTGCATCTTCGCTAAATTTTCCATCGCAGAAAAAACATACTGTCTCCTGATCTTCTAGCTTTCTATCTAAATCAAATTAAGGGGCAAGTTCTTCTGAGGAAGTGGAAATAAAACTAATAAAAATTAATAAAAAAGAAAGTCATGTATATTTTATATTAATAACACGACTACATGCGAGCAAAGTAGCGAGCAAAGCCGCGGGCAATAGCTAGTTAAATATAAAAATTGAAGTAAAATAAGACGTACTCGTACAAGATAAAACTAGGTATTACCGAAACCTAAACAAATTTTTATATCAGTCTCTACAATTGAAAATATCAATGTTTTGAGAGTGGGCATTAAAATTGGTTTGAATTTGATAAAGTGGTGATTGTAATAAAATGTTTGTTCGCGGTATGGGCAATGGGAAAGTTTGGTGATCTCTTGAGGTAATACGAGGAACCCGTAAACGTATTTGCGACAAAAGTTAGGCACAGTTAATTTTGTAGTTAACGAGTTTAAACAAAAATAATATAGACTGCATTACTCGACGATCTTGAAGATTTACACAATTAAAATTTTGAAGCCACTGATCCTGTGGTAATCGTAAATTTTAAAATGGAGACTTTTCAAGAATCGTCTCTGTACCTTTTCTAGATTTGCAATATGAACATCATATATTGGGGACCACACTGCGCTTGCGTATTCCAATTTGGATTTAACGAGTGAACTAAATAACATTTTGCATGTGTCTATACTTTTAAAATAACTCATATTTCTGAGAATGGATCCAAGAATTCGAAAAGCAGAAGCAACTACGGAGTTAATGTGTGGAACAAAACTTAATTTCGGGTCAAAAGTAACTCCCAAGTCCTTAATATAATTTGGTCTGTTTAAACGCGTAGAACCAATTACGTAGTCGTAGTGGATTCCAATTTTTTTACGTGTGAATGTCATCGCGTTACATTTGTGCGCGTTTAGTTCTAGACAGTTAGAATTACACCAGTTTTGAATCAGCTCAATGTTATTTTGTAATACTAAGCAGTCCTTTATATTATTTATATTTTTAAATAACTTACAATCATCCGCGTAGATTAGAAATTTAGTGTCTAGATGCTGACCTATGTCAGTAATAAAAATAATAAAAAATAGCGGTCCAAAAATGGAACCTTGTGGAACTCCAGAGTATTGTTGAAAATAATCGGTTTTAGAGGATTTTACTTTAACATACTGCCACCTGTCATATAAGTACGATGAAAATAATTCGTGCAGGTCATGCGAAATAGACACCGAATTCAGTTTTCTAAGTAAAATTTTATGGTTAATACGATCAAAGGCCTTAGAAAAATCGGTATAAATAACGTCCATTTGTCCATTTGCATCTAATACCTCACTAAAAAATTGTGTCGCCTCGATTAGGTTGGTTACTGTCGACCTACCACTGACAAAACCATGTTGCTGAGGAATTACGTAATTTGCAAAATGAGCATAAAGTTTTCAGTTTATACATATTTCAAAAATTTTACTAAAATTACATATGACTGCTATGGGTCGGTAGTTCTCGATTAGTGCCCTATTTCCATTTTTAAAAATTGGAATAATTTTAGAAACTTCCCATTTATTAGTGAATGTGCTTGTGCGAATAATAATATTAAATATTTGACATAACGGAGTCGATAGTGCATAAATGAAGTCCTTAATAAAAAAAGCAGGAATTCCGTCGGGTCCCATTGTCATATTCGCTTTTAGCTGTCTGACAACTAGAATTATATCACATTCGGATACTTGAGTAATAGATAAGTAGTTGTGGGAGAGCCCTAGTGGGATATTGGGAGTATTGTCAGGAGATGTGTGATCAGAGAATGAGGTTAAAAAGAAACTAGCAAAAGAAGAAGCAATGTCGGAGGAATTATCTAGATGTTGTTTGTTAAAAATCATAGTATCTGGAATGGTCAAATAATACCTTTTTAAGTTGTAATAAGACTAATGGGATAACCTCGGCTTCTGTTTATATACATTATATCTATTATACTATAAAAAGAAGGTATGATATTACGCAGATTGATACTACACGTCATATTGTGGTGGAAGGCGTGGCTTTTACGAATTTAAGGTATCAGATGATCGAAAACAACGCGCGAAAATAATTTTTTTCTGCTCATATGATAAATATGATGAATCAGATAATAAAATTCTACACCACAATGCGTCATGCGTGAACTCTGAATGAGATTTCATCGGCTAAGTATCACACCTGTATAATTTTTTGTATCATGCCTTATATCTATCCAATTATTTATTTATTTGCGTATTTCAGTGTGGTATGTACATGCATCCCATTTATATTGGTGATTGGCCAAAGATAGTGAAGGATAGAATCGCACAACGAAGCAAATCGCAGAATCTAACAAAATCTCGACTACCCAGTTTCACCCGAGAAGAAATCGCTTTTATAAAAGGAACTCAAGATTATTTAGGATTAAACTATTATTACACATATTTGGTTTCAAACATTGCAGCAGGAGAAAAAGGATTTACGAATTACGAATACGACATGGGTGCGATAATTTCCGAGAATCCTAATTGGAAATTTGATAAAAATTTACGAAAAGTGAGTATTAATTAATCTTTCTTTGTTTCGGTGCCCACGTAAGTTTAAATTAATCTTCAGTAATTTGAGGGATAGTAGAATAGGATTATAGAGTGGTCAACTCAATGTATCTGCTACTTATTATCCCTTTCTTCATTTTGGCTCTAGGTACGTACTCATTTTCACAGCCTGAGTGGAGCTGGTGGCCTAGTTAGTAAATATGACTATATATATATATTATACACACATCACCAAAATTCTTGGACCCCCTTACGTTTGTCAAAATAAGACACTATTATTAAAAGTCAAGAAGTATGTTACATAGTACATTTAATTTGATTATGTATCCAATACAAATTGGCTGAATTTAAACTGAACAAGAAAAAAATACAAACGAAAAATAGTGCATAATAAAATGATTAATAGAATTTGAAATTCGGAAGAAAACCACTTTAGAGCGAAATCAAAAATTTATTAATATTGGGTGTGTCCTCCCCTGTTCTGTAGTAGGGTATTACCTCGCCTGTGCATGGAAACAATAAGGGTGTCAATGTAATCCATTGGGATGTTGTTCCATTCTTCTTGAGCCGCGACTGTAAGTTCCTGGAGGGTGATAGGAGGATTAATTCTGTTTGACATTGCTCGTCCAACGAAATCCCACATATCTGTCGAATTTGCTGGCCACGGTATTCTTTGAATATTCTGAATTTCTAGTGCACTTCTCGTGCGATGGGGCCTAGCATTGTCGTTCATGAAAATGAAATTGGCTCCAATTTCATATCGGAGAGGATAAATAATGGGTTCAATAATGTTTCGAACATATCTATTAGCTGTCATAGTGTCTGGAATGGGAATAAGCTGCGTAAGACGACCATGCATTATGCCATCCCAAAACATTACTGTTCCTACTTGATATAGAACGACTTCTCTTGCAAAAGATAGTCTTTCTGGTCGCCCTGGCCTTCTCCAAATTCTGTGTCGCCGACTATAACTAATTAAACCATATCTGGTTTCGTCCGAAAAAAGAACATTTTGCCACTGAGTTAGTCTCTGTGTTTCTGTGCCCACTGTAGATGAGCAGCTAAATGTCTGGGAAGTAACCTGGGTACTCTTAATGGTCTCCTAGATTGTAAATTGGCTTCACCAAGTCTCCGCCGTATTGTGGTACTGGAAATGAATCGAACATACGTTTTTATAAAATGAGTTCGGACAGCTGAGACTGTTACGGTTCGATTTCGACGTACATAACCTGATACATACCGATCTTTTCTTGGATTAGTTACCCTAGAATGCCTAGTCCCACGTCTCTAGTCAACGCTGTTAGTTTCCTGGTACAAACGCACTATTTGGATAACTAAAGCGCGGGGAATCCCTAGTCTATCTGCGATTCAATGATTCGGCAGACCCTCGTCATGCAAAGGCACTATTTTTGCTCTGTTGAATACTGAAATTCTATTGCCAGGCATAGTTGCAAAGAAAAACTTAACAATCACTTAAATACGCAAAATCCATATGAACTACTTTTTAAACATTGGTACCTAAAATTGTGGGAAATTGTTTTTGTAAACATTTTTAGATGCTTATCAACGGTGAGATAAAAGCAGCCATGATAAATATTTACGAGGGGGGTCCAAGAATTTTGGCGATGTGTGTGTATATATATCGTCGGCCTAAGATGAAAATGGCCTAACTTTAATTTTTACCGAAAATGCGTTTTATTGGCTATCCGTTAGTTAAAGATCTATACCGTCGATTCGAAATCGCCTACCATGCTTATTTTAAATATTCAAGCCAAAAATTACATGATACATTTTGCTTAACTTCTTTACAGTTAATCCATTTGCATCTAAGGCTGAAGATATATCGCTTTGTCAATTAGAGATTGAACTTGCAGTATACCATTCTAAAAACCACTGAACTGACAAAATGATAAGAACAATTCAAGATTTTTTAATAAATTCGACAACAGTGCATATAGCTCAGTGGCGATGATCTGTTGTCCATCCGCATCATTTGTTTGTGTGGAAATATTATAAAATTTCATGGTAATATATATTTAAACACAACAGTTTTATTAAACAAGAACTTTACATATTTTTTCTTTATTTTCTTTTACATTTATTTGTGTTTGGTAAACTTAATATATAACAAAAGCCAACTACATAGCGCCGACCACACAAGGCTATATCAGCAAGTAAAAAGGGATAATATTATAGCTATGCCTACTGATACAGTCATAACCACACACAAATTTGAAAGAAATTGTGAAATTCAAATATCAGCCCGAGAGTCCTGGAAACAGGGACCTCCCGTACAGGCTGAACTCGTCTGGTACACAGACGGTTCAAAAACCAAGGAAGGAGCCGGTGCTGAAATCTATGGACCCAAGTCGAAATCAACGATTTCGCTGAGGTTAGTAAAATATGCAACAGTGTTCCAGGCTGAGCTAATAGCCATACAACACTGTCCTGTGCCAATGCGAAGGCCTGGCTGGAATGAGGTTTCTAACATTGGGAGAAGAAAAGCCAATTGCATGCAACTACATGAGGTAGCCACTGTCAAAGCTACTAAGTCTAATAAAAAGGACCAGGCTAGACGACATACTCTAAAACAAACGGAGTCTCACAATAGATCTGAAAAGGTCGCAGTGGACAAGGACAAATAACGTCCAACTCCTAATCTAATCTAATATATAACAAATAACAAATCAAATATCTAACTCTTGGGTCATAGAATATTTATTAAGGAGTAAAAAAAAATAGTAAGCGTGTCATCATCAGGCCAATTTGTAGAAGGTCAATCATTATAACAAAAAATTAAGAACTAGGTCCAAAGTAATAACAAAAGGTCAAAAATGAAGCAAAAACTAGTATACAATACTCATTATTCAATATTATGTACTATACGAGAAGAAGAGCAACCTTGACTTTGTGCTATGTAAGTTATTGGTTAACCAAATTCAAGCCGACGCGACGCCAATAAAGCATTATTGACTCATCGTTAAACAGTATTGTTTCTTTCGTCTGCAATTATAAATGTTTTTAAACATAACTAATTGTCCAAATTATTTTTGCCTCGTCTCGTAAATAAGGTCTTGTTGTACTACTGTATATTGTTCGATTCGACCACATAGTTGAAAGTTGTAACTATTTGCTATATTCCCTTCTCTGCTGATCCCCTTATCACAATACTTTGCTTTAGTCTTTGTTAATGTGCCGTAAATATCACATCTATATTATATTTTCTAGTGAATTCAAAAACAAAAAGTGTACCGATGACTAAACCTCAAAGTAAACATTCAAGAAACAAAAAACTCGATACAGTAGTTCACGGCGCGTTTAGAACGTGTCATATAGATGGTTTAGAGAGAAACTGTCCGATTGAATCTACAAAGTTTCGCTTTGTCAAGCAATTTTCCAGTCATATCAACAATGAAGTCATTGTGTCATTGATTATTTTTACGATTTTTTCACTGTTAAATAATTGTGAATTGAACAAAAATTTAAGTATTTTTTTTATGATACCAACTGGTAAAAGTTCGTTTCTTCTTTACTATTTTAAATTATTATAGTGCATAATTTCTTTGCAAAAGTAGTTGTTATTGGTCTTTTCTTTAGGCTTAAGATACAGAAATTTAAAAAAAATAAATATCCCATGAAACTTGATATCTAGGTACTTGAAGTATTTGTTTTTTGTAGTAGATAATGTTTATACTACTGTTGTTTATAGGTACATATATAATTGTTTCTGATGACACTTTTCTTTTTACCCGAAAAGATAAGACCTTTATTAAATAATCAAATGGTTTATGACATCATTAGACACATTGTTTGTAATTGACAATACATGTTTATCGTTTTCTGTATGTGATAATGGTAGATATTGAAATTTTAACTTAACTTACGACATTACAATCGAATATTTTACTGCAGTGTTTGTGATAACAGTAGATAATAGTAGATTACTGTCTGTGATGATAGTAAATAATAGTAGGTTACTTTTTGTAATAATAGATTATTGAGACTTTAATATTAAAATTGAATATTTTCCTACACTGATTGTGATATCAGTAGATAATAGTAGGTCACTGTTTGTAATAATAGTAGACATTGAGATTTTACCTTAACTAATGACATTATATATCGAATATTTTGCTGCACTATTTGTGATAACAGTAGATATCAACATGCTGACTGTGATAACAGTAGATATCAATGGTTGACTGTTTGTGATAACAGTAATATCAATGAGTTTCCTGGACTTTTGATAATAAGAAAATCCTGCATTGTTTAGTATAATGAATTTTTACATATTTTTTTATGACAACAGTAGACCCAAAATTTTGCTATTTATGATACCAGTTGTTGCTTACAATAAAAGAATATTTTTTAGACAAGTTAAGATATTTCTCGATTATAATATTGAAGAATATTCCGATTGTGACATTAAATATTTATGAGTAAGAAACCTATATCTTTCAATTACGAGATCAGATATAGTTTATATGTGTTTTTAAAATCCAAATTATGTAAGTATACTTCCTTGACTGCGTCATTGAGTTACAGTTTGATTATGACATCGGATAATCAAGAGTTCACATACTTTGATTACTATACGAGGCAAGAGAGAGGTCCGACACGCCCAACATAGGGCGCGGCCATTTTGAACCCTGTGACACAGTTTACAGCAAAAGAATCAGATCGCTCACTCTGCGTCGGCACTTTTGATCTCAATGTTTCAGTTTATACACTGTGCAACTCGGATAATACAATATATGACAACCGCCTATAATAAAACAGCAGTCTTCTGCGTATCCTGAATTTGTATCCCTGGAGTAGATGTTATTTTGGAACTTTCAACTGGCCCGAGTAAGCTAACTGATTCTTTAGCAATAAACTGTGACTTCAAAAATAATATTTACTGACACTGACAGCAGCAAGCAAAATATCAGGTGAGTTTTAATCATCCGCTTCTGCTTCCGGAATTGTCCGTTTAGTCGTTTTAACCTGTCAGATTAAAACAAGAAAACAGACAATTCCGAAGCAGAAGTGCATGATTAAAACCATTGATAAGGCAACGTAAGGATACGTCATATGTATTATTTTTGATATACAAAAGTGGGACCGGTAGGCGTGGCTTTTGCACTCACTAAAATGGCGGAAGAGCAGAACCGGATTTACAAGTTTTTATTGTACTATTTCTGGTTAAGTATCATTATTTGAATTATAAAAAAATGAATTTCCTTTTTATAGAAATTGACTTAAAAGGTGGTAGAAGGCCGAGGTTATAAAAGAAGGGGGTTTAAAAGCTTAAATATGCCCGGTTTTCAGCCGAGAGGTGCTGAATAAAGTAAATGAAAGAAATAAAATATAACTGATTTAATTATCACTCAAGTGGCTATTAAGCGCTGGAGAATATATTATTTGCAAAATTGCAACTAATCAATGACCATGATATAACTAACTTGCGGTCGATTCCACCATTGGGTTTAACGAAGTTTGAAATTACATTTTTATATAAAATGTAATTTTAATCTTCAATTAATAGATTAAACTTTAAGGCCCGTATTTATAAACAGAACTTACGTGAGTCGGACTTGGGTAAGTCGTCCTTGAACTAAAATCAAAGTTCGGTTACAACGTCTCTAAAGTTCTAGGTGGTTCTGGTGTTAAACTGGAATTTAGAGATGGATATTAGGAAATCTGTAACTGTTATGTACATTTACGGATTTGTTACTACCCATCTCTAAATTCATGCGATATAACCGAACTTCGATTTTCGTTCAAGGACGACTTACCCAAGTCCGACTCAGCTGAGTTTTGTTTATAAATACGGGCCTAAGACAATGGTGAAATTAACCCTAAAGCGTTAAAATAATTCACAGAAAAAATAAATAATACATTTTTGGTTCACATAAGCGACAAAAGTAAACAGAGTTCGATTTATTGGATCAGTCGTCACACGTTTGCACTAGGGCACATAAATAGCCCAATCTTTAGTTTTTCGTTTTTCTATGAGCCCAATGCTTCCTGTCTTTAAATCGGAAAGTACAAGGTCGCAAATGTCGAGTAATCTAACCTTTAATTAACAGCTTTCTCGAAATTAAGAACAAATGTTCATTCACTAAAAGCTCGATAATCAGATACGAAACTTAATGCAAGGCTCGCGGAAAATGGCTAATAAGCAATCTCTGTGTATGTAGATGCACTATTCAGGAAATCAAAATGTGGATTAATCTTACTTGGTCTTGGTCCTTTTGTAGATTCAGACTGAAAGGTGTATATCTTCATGCAAGACATTCAGTAAATCAGCGAAGCTACAACCAGCGATGTGCAGGTGCACTTCTAACAAATGTAAAATATGAAGAGATCTTACTTGAAACCTATAGATCTAATGACGATATTATGGTAGTTGGTTTGAGCTGGGCTTCTCACCATCTGCAGAGATTACGGCTACTTATGTAAAGGCCTACCGTAGTAACATAACATGCACCACAAGCATGCCGATCCAATTTAATTGGTCTGTACACAATAATCATGCATGTATGATTGAAAGTCAGACAAAGAATGTGAAGATAAAGTTGAAGTCTCAATCATAGTTAAAGTCACAGATGAAGTTAAAGTTAACAGCAAAAGAGTTGAAATTGTAGGCTGGTGATAAAGGGAGGCCAACATTTAGGTAATAAATATTTATCGAGTTAGGAAAAGTATCCACTGTAAGCGCTTTTCTTGACCACTGAGGTGAAAACCAGAATATTTCCTTATACACAATTTCTTCGCTAGGCAAAATAAGAAATAAATTTGTAAGAGTACTTCCCAAGTGTTTTTCCAAAAGCTCTAAGAACAAAATTGACGAAAATGGCCTAATCCAAGTTCAAATTCTAAAACTTGAATATTAAAGATAAGTATCTTACTGTAAAACAAGTAAAATCCATTTGTTGACTATATTCCTAAATAGTTGAATAATTCATTACCTACGTGAAGGTAGAAGAGGGACTAAAGTTTAGCAGAAAAAGCCACTAGAAAAGGTGAACAAAACAGACTGGGGCATATGAACGACAAGCAAATATTGTAAATGCAAATAATGTGCACTGTGATTAAATAAAAGTGTACAAGGAATAAAGTTTTAATATTTTTTTATCCATAAATATGAGTGATATTTATTTTTAATACTAGACAAACGGTTATGGTTTTGTTGCTAGTCTCATTAAAAAAAAACTAAGTGAGTATTATTGTTAAATATTTATTATTATAAGAACTTATATACAGTATGTTCATAATATGCACTATACAAACTTAAATATCATATTCCTGAATTCATTTCAAGCATAAAATGTCCTATGAACAAATATCCAATTCTACATGGTTACCAAGCTACAAAAGTTTAAATATCAAAAGATATATTAACATAGTATGCCATGTGTTGGAATATGTCGAAACACAGCACTGAATGTTTGGTGCCTTGGAACTTGTCACTGATACTCCATACAAGCAGCTCGCGAATATTCATGACAAAATCATTAAAGGTACACTATTTTGGCATATTATTAATTTAAATTTATCATAAAAAAGAAACGTAGTTGACAAGTGTAGTACTGAGTAGCCAACTGACGTTTATAATTATTGTTGATAAAAAACCAAAAGTTTTGAAAATGTGATATTTAAGTTTGTATAGTGCGTCTTGCAACATTTTTTTTTAATAAATGCCCCAAGTAAACAAATATTTACGATTATTACAATCTAATCATTAAAATCAATTAGAAATTTTATTCTAACTTATCAAGGGATGAAAAACTTCACAAATTGATATTCTACTATCTAGTATACCTTAGAGTCTAAATCACTTAACTGCACTATACTATGCTTTAACATCACTGAACTAACTCAAAAGGCTTGGTCTATTGAGTCTTCTTATTAGATTTGGCATTGTTGAGGAGCTGGATAATCTCGAGGTTTCCATGCTGGAACAGTTGTTGTTGGTGACTACTGGCAAATTTTTGTATTGTATTTTCAACAGTCTCCACTTTAAGGTCCCTATGAAGATCAGTATTGTGGCAGTACCAGGGTGAATTGACGATGTTCCTTAATGCTTTATTCTGGAATCGCTGAATAACTTTGATGTCACTTTTGTGGCACATCCCCAAAGTTGGCGAATCGCTTCATTTTCACCAATTCCTTTAAACGCACTAATCTGAAACAAATTATAGGTAATTAAAAAGGTATATTAATATTGTTTTGAATTAACTATAATAAAACAAACAATACTCATGCATACACAAAACTTGAAGCTCTACTTTTCAATCAGCTGTAGAACTAATAAATAAAATTGGTGGAAGGACAGCAAATGTAGGTTATATTTAAATAGAAATAAGAATATAAAATGCCTATAAATTTGATAAACGAAATGGCGTACGATTAATGTACTTCTCAAGAAAATGCTTGAAACATATACTGCTGAATTTAGAAGGTTACAAATTATACTTGTTGACAAACTGTATTCACGCGCTACGTTTTTTAGGATTTTTTGGAAATCTATAAATATTATTTCGTATGAAAAAGTATTATTCCAATATGGGTAGGCCCAAAAGTTGATAGATGATTTTTTTTGCATTTTTAAAAGCATACTTTTACACATTTTATACAAACGTGTCATATTACTGTCCTGTATAATATTTATAATTTTAATACTAACCTATGAAACGTTATTCCAGTCGATTTTTCACAAAAACGTATATCGCTAGAGCAGGAACTTATAACACATCAAGGCATTATATACTTTATAAGTTTGTAACACTCAAAATTTGCTCAAACACAAATTAAATTCAAATTTAATTACACAAATGACAGTAAAAATATAACCTATAAAATTGACAATTTGCACTCACAGTAATGGCGGACCGGTCCCACTTTTCGCTTACGCATGTCGTATCCCTAGGTTGCCAGATCAATGATTAAAACGCATCTATTAAAAATATTGCGCCAAGATGTAGGCAACACGTAATAAGGGTTCAAAATGGCGGAGGTTTCTATCTCCTTTTAAAAGGCACTCAGAAAGCTGCGCAGTGCGACCATTCTCCGTATAGTAAAAGAAAATAAAAGTATGTGCAAGAGTTACATTCTAATTTCTGTCTGATTGTTACATCACATATTCATTTAGTAGGTATATTAAGCTACATTCCGATTAAGATATCGGATATAATTTATGCATATCTTAAAAATAAAAAGCTAGTAACTATATATCCTATAATTCGTCATCGCGTTTCAGTTTATTCAAGACATTTAATAATCATGAGTTACAGCCTAATTTTAATCTGATTGTGACACCAGATACTCATTACGTGTATTGAGCTACATTCCGATTACTACATTGGATATAATTTAAATTTTGTCTTGGCTTAGTGTCTATTCTATACCGTCCTAGATTTAATCTTGTACTCCACCCAATATTTTCAAAGTCCCATTTAAGTTGCAACAAGTATGCTGTGAAATGGCTAAAGCAAGGTATTGGGATAAGGGGATCAGCGGAGAAGGGAATATATCAAATAGTTTCAACTTTCAACTATGTGATCGAATTAAGACATATACAGGGATACAATATCTTATTTACTTTGACGAGGCAGCATGTAATTAGGTTCGTTTGATCTTATAATTGTATCGCCATCAGTCTCGAAAACATTTTCAAACCATTAAATATATGATAAACCAGAATAATAAAACGATTGAAAATATATGTAAGCAAATAGTAAGAGGTGAATAATAGTAACGGTAGAATACTATTGATCCCAACAGTCTATTTAACCAATAAACTAATAAAATATTTTTTAGAATACGCCGTGGGGAATAAGAAGAGCCTTAAAATGGATAAAAGGTCAATACAATAATCCAGTTATTTTAATAACAGAAATGGGAGTGAGTGATGATGGTACAACTATACAAGATGATCAGAGAATTGAATATTATAGGGTATGTATTGGAATATTATAGCAAATAATAATTATTACAATGTGTTTTTATCAAAACCATGTAACTGAAATATATATATTTTAGTCATTACATAACTAATTGAAGATAATGTAATTTTAGAGCACAGGAGAAAAATAAGCAACTTATTTTAATATTAATTGAGCTGTCTGTGGCATTTTGTAGTTCAAAACGACATCATGAATTGTATAATAAATAACATTTACAGTCACAGAGTTGTCCATCTCTAAGTATGACGGTACCTTGCAATAATAAGTTAGATCCAAATTGTACATAAAATAAACAAGTTTTGTCTATTATTGGTTGCTGCGACAAGACCAGCGAGTTACAATTTTGAAATACTTTATTCTAATATCAACACGAGATGCCCAAAATATTTTTTGTGGTATGATTGAAAGGTTCTGGAAGTGCAAATGTGAAACTTTTAGATTTTTAAAAATACATTGTTTACCAAGATTTTATAAAAAAACATTTAGATTACGCCACAGATACATAGAATTGGCGTCATAGTAGATATCAAAAGAAGTTAGTTTAAATTTACGAGTCAATATACATCTGGAATTTTTTTCGTAAATTGTACATGGAGAATAATATTTACCTTTTTCATTCTAAAGGTTCAACATATATATTTACTTTACTTGGGTTATAAAGTTTTTAAGCGCTTGGCTGTAATCCAAATTATTTTTCTTGTTCGAGAATATTCTTATTTAAAATTGAAATTGAAATACCTGATGAAAGGATGAAAGCGGGTCCTGGAAAAATGTTTCACCCTTGAAAGTTATTGAAGTCGATCAGCTATTAGTTATATATAGCACAACCAAAATAAAAAAAAGATTTTTTATATGGCCCAATAAGAGAACTGAAAGTGGTAAATGGTGGTAATGCTAGATTACTTTTCAATGAGAACGTTACAATTATACATTCTTCTTAAACATTCACTATGCTTCTTCTTTAAAGAGACATTATGTTAACTGAAGAAACATTGTTACGCGGAGTGCTTCAAAATGCATACTGAACAATAATTCTACTAAGATAATCTTCCGTTTCTAAAGCTGAGTTCCGGGCCATTCAGTCTTTGGCATAATTTTGTGGACCCAAGGAGCAGTTCTTCTTGAAAAGTTGGTATAATGATAACAAGCAATATTATGCGGAACAAACTGGAGCGTAAGCTACAGAATTCCAGAATAAAGGTGATAAGATTTATGATAACATTCCGCAGTAACGTGGGCAACCAAAACTGCACAGACAAGTGCAACAGGGCAACTTACTGGTATTCAGTATCTCGCCAGTATGAGGTCAACAAGGGCAATGCCACTGCGCATCTTTATACAAGGAAAAACCAAGTCTGTCATTCACAGACTAATTCAAGGACAAAACCCAGTGAGCCAACTACATAGCGTTGACCATATGAGACTATACCAGCAAGTAAAAAAGGATAAGATTCTAGGAATGTCTACTAATGTAGCCATAACCACATACAAAAAGAAATGTTCAAATTCAAATACCAGCCCGAAAATCCTGTACAGGCTGAACTCGCCTAGTATACAGACGGTTCAAAAAACAAAGAAGAAAATACGCAACAATGTTCCAGGTTAACAGTAATACAACACTGTGCAAGAGAAATAATAAATTAGCAAGCATCAGGAAAAACTATTGCTATCTACTCAGATAGCCAAGAGCTACTTGGCAATTCTCTTACCAGAAATCAAATTATAACGGGTGAAAGACTGCCTGGAAGACCTGATAGAGCTAAGTGGTCAAAACAAAGTAATAGGCCACGAAGGATATTAGAGCAATGAAAAGGCCGACGAACTAGTTAGAAAAGCCTCAGATAAGGCCATAACAGGCTCCGAACCCTTCTGTACATATGCTAAAGCATTTTGTAGGGCATTTTTCAAATAATGAATGCAAAAAGAGTTTATTAAGGAACCAATCAAGTTCACAAAATTACCTAGTGAATCATAAACGACAAATCGTTAGAATAACAGTGGGTATTCTTGCCAGACACTGTCGCCGAAGAAGGCACATGAATTTCAGCGATCTAGCAGAAAAAGCAACATTGTTCAGGTTTTGTGGAGAAGAGGAAATATCAATCCGCGTTCTGCGTCAGTGTGAAAGCCTCGCGAGATCGAGGTTTCTAACACTAGGTCTAGAAAAGCCAAACGTATGTAACTATATGAGGGAGCCACTGTCAAAGCTACTAAGTCTAATGAAAAAGACCAAGCTACACGACATCTAAATAACGAAGTCACACAATAGATATAAAAAGGTCGCGGTGATCAAAGAAATAATGTCCAACTCCTTTCAAATCTAATCTAATCTAAACAAGAAATTCTCGTAATTATGAACATTGTATATTGTTTTTACGCATTTGACAGACAATGATTGATATTTCCTCTACATAATCAAACTCTCTTTAGTTTGTTTTTTATTACTTTATATATTACAAGAAAAAATTGGTTATAACGTATTTTTTTTATATATTTTGCTCTTTGACAATATTTTTAGTTTAAATGAAGTCGTTAAAGTTATTAGCCATTTTTCAATTTGTTGTTTTAGTGACGTATTTTTTTTTTCTGTTTTCTTTAAACGTTGCATTCTCAGTCTTCGCAAATTCTCACCAGAATACATAGATTGCCAAAACTAAAATACCCGTTTAAAATGCCAAAATATAATAATATTTATTATGTGAAAAACGAGTAAAAGAAACATATTAAATAATATCAGTCGTACATATTCGTATTATATTATTCAACATATAATATTATTTCAGGAGTATTCTTGTAACATTCTCGATGCGATGTACGTAGATAAGGTCAAAGTAGTAGGATTGGGAGCTTGGAGCTTGATGGACAATTTCGAATGGATGCTGGGCTATAAGTAAGTATTTGCTACATTGCATAATATACTGCAAAATTTTCACATTTTTTTATTTTTCTTATTTTGGTGTCATCGGCATTAACTACTTATGCTATTAGCCTCGTGTTATGTGTAGGCTTTGTGACTGTTTCCCATCGCTACTTTATGAACATCACTGTTAATTGGAACCCAACAGAAAATGGTCGAGTGGGGAATCCGACTTATGCATTAGAATTAAATAAAAATCTCTGCCGCCGGCGGTATTCGAACTCGTTACTCTTTAATCTCAAAGCCATGACCCTAACCACTGAGCCAACCCACTCCCATTTTCACACTAATTGATTGGCTAATTACTATAGACTTTATTATTTGCTGTCTTATGTACAAATGTGATTGATCTAATTATTTAATTTGGTTATTTTCAAATACTCTTCTCTCCCCCTTGGTGACAATAATTCTTCTTCTTCAGTTTCAATTTTTGTAGGTCGTAGTAGGTTTATAACGGACCATACCCTAAATAACACCACAAAGCGAAGCTTATTCCAAACTATAAGGGGTCTATTCTGTAACAATTCCTTTATATTTAACGGCCTTTAAAAATATTTTCTTCTTTACTTCTGTCATTATTTAAACGGATCTTTAAAATACATTAGAGTACTATCTTAAAGAAATCTGTTTAAATAATGACAGAAGTAAATTAATGAATACAAATATACTTTTAAAGGCCGCCAATATTTTTAAAGGCCGTTAAATATAAAGGAATTTTTACAGAATAGACCCCTAAGTAGGGTTAGGAACAGTAATGCATTTATAAATTTTTAACATTATCAATTAAATATTAAAAATTCGTAAAGTACAAATTAGTTTTTATCAGAAAAAGATGTAATTTTTCAAAGAAAGCCAAGAGAATTTATAATAAAATTTGTCACATTTGTTTAAAAAGGCACCTGTTTTTTTTTTCATCACATAAAAATTACAATTTTCTACAGTCCAGATTTGTTTTTTGTATACACGTACCGGAGATATGTTATTTCTAAAAATATAAAAGTAATATCTAAGTATTACACAACGTAACATTGTTTTAATTATAAAATGTTTAATATATTTTTAAAAAGTGGTGGTACTTAAACATGGTGTCATTTCTTTCCCTTATCAATGTCTTACCACTTTCCTAGCTGGAATATTTCTGACACAATGTGAGAACTGCTGATGCTAGTTCTATTTCCAGGTTACCTAAATATCTAAAATTTCAACTATACAAACTTTTGCTACATGGTAGCTAAGTTTGTTAGCATCAGCTTTCTTGTTTAATTTAATTTATTTACTACACTAGTCATAGCTCAATATTCCAACTAGACTTCATTAGTGATTCCAGCATCTGTAGGGACATCACTATGATAACAAAACAGAAGAACGCAACAGTGTATTAAAGACGAATTTTTCTAGGCAATAATATTTTCTAACATGAAGTTGTAGATACGTTGGAGTTAGTTATTTAGTATCAAAGGAATTGTGACATCATTCAATATACAGGGTGTCCCAATAGTGTGTGGAAGTTCGATATATTCTATATTATAGAAAATATCAAACAATGTTATTTACAAAAGTTGTAGATAATATTATTCTGCACATTTTAAAATCATTTTTGATTATACAGAGTGATCCATAACTTCAGAATTGATCAAACCTATGTGTTTTAAATGGACCACCCTGTATTTAATTGTAAATATAAATTCCCCTGACTTTGCCCTTCAAGAAAATACCAACATTTATAAGGTTATACTGGGTATTTTGGAAGTTTAAACCAATTTTATATGAAAATCGTACTAGGTTCAACCCTCTGTATATTTCAAAAGAAACAATCGAACATCAAAATTTTTTGATGAATCTTTTTTAGTGATAGTCTACTTTTATTAGAATATACTAATTTTTTTCTAACGCAACAGACGTATACAGGGTGAGTCAAAACTCAGATACATGATTTTCTCAGTTTTTTTAAATGTAAGACCCTGTATTTCATATCACTACTAAAAAGTACTGTATTTATACGTTCGTTTGAGTTAAATATTGCATATCCCTAAACACAACAGTTTAGCGAGAGTCTTAGATGCAATGTTAAAAAGGGTTAATTATAACTAAATTCACAATGTAATTTGATTTAAACTCCTGTTAAAATATACTGTATAATCAGTTCATATTTTTAAGGTACCTAGCTACAATTTATTATCAACTGAATTTGCTTTCTTTACTATTAAGGTTAGGTTCACCCTGCATTTCATATCCCTACTAAAAGTACTTTAATTATACGTTCGTTTGTCCCTATCCCTAAACACAAGAGTTTAGAAGATATTTTATACTTGAATGAAAAAAATAGACCATCGTGTTTGGCTATGTGTCATTAACTCATAAGGATTGGTGGTGGAATAGTAATGAAAATTGTGTCTATTGACGAAATCGTTTTTGTGAAATGTTGATTCATCCCCAAAAAGTACACAATCAAAAAAATCATTTTCATTATTAATGCTCTCTATTGCCCATTCACAAAAAGCTATTCTTTTTTGAAAATAGTTTCAAGGAGCTCCTGATGACGTTGGATATGGTATGGATGTACTTTATTTTTTAATAGTATCCTATTGACAGATGATTTACTTATTCCCGTTTCATTTTCCATGACGCGTGTACTGGTGTTTGGATTTTCGGTAACACTAAGTACAATACTGAGTTCATTTTGTTCATTTAAAGTTCGTTTTTCTCTATCATTTTTTTGATATGCTACAATACCTGTACATTTGGATCTTTTCAACAGATTTTCAAAAATTTCTTTACGAGGTTGTCGGCGATCAGGATATTTTTGCTTATAAATTCTAGTTCCCAACAAGCAATTTTCATCACTAGCCAATAGCACTAAAATCATATCAGTCAATTCATTCGTTTCAAAATTCATTTTTAAATTAGTCAAATCAATAAATTTAAATACTTGTGAATACTAAACGTAATTTTATATTTTTATTTAAACAATTTGGAACTGTCAAATTGTTCTTTTGACATGAATTTAAAAGCCCTTGACCTAATGCACAAAAAAATTTTAAGTTCTGTTAGCGCTTTCATTGCATTTTATATAAAAAGTTGTAAAGGTCCCAAAAATAATTTCAGTTGATAAAAAATTGTACTAGGTACCTTAAAAATATAAACTGATTAACTAGTAACTAATATATAATATTTAACAGGAGTTTAAATCAAATTACATTGTGAATTTAGTTATAATTAATCTTTTTTAATATTTCATCTAAGAATCTCGCTAAACTGTTGTGTTTAGGGATAGGCAATATTTAACTCAAACGAACGTATAATTAGAGTTCTTTTTAGTAAGAGTATTTTTTAGTAGTGATATGAAATACAGGGTGTTACATTTAAAAAAATTGAGAAAATCATATATCTGAGTTTTGACTCACCCTGTACACGTCTGTTGCGCTAGGAAAAACTGGTATATTCTTATAAAAGTAGACTATCATTAAAAATGATTAATTAAAAAATTTTGATGTTCGATTGTTTCTTTTGAAATATACAGAGGGTTGAACCTAGTACAATTTTCATATAAAATTGGTTTAAACTTCCAAACTACCCAGTATAACCTCATACATGTTGGTTTATTCTTAAAGGTCAAAGTCAGGGGAATTCAAATTTATATTTAAAGACAGGGTAATCCATTGAAAAGAACATAGGTTTTATCAATTCTGAAGTTATGGATCACTCTGTATATTCGAAACTAATTTTTAAATGTGCAGATTATTATTATCTATAACTTTTGTAAATAACATTGTTTGATATTTTCTATAATATAGGATATATCGAACTTCCACATACTATTGGGACACCCTGTATATGGTGTTTTTGAAATAAATGCATTACCACAGTAGCACTGGCGCCAAACGTGAAAGTTAACTAAATTTCTTCAAATTGCCACTCTAGGGCCATAAAAAATTAAAATACACCCCACCCTGACTTCTAAAAAAATTAACAATATTAAAAAATGTTGACACATACAATATACATATCAAAATCAGAAGGATTTGGCAGCATTGCCAATGTTGCCACTAAAAAGCTGTTGGCAGTGAACAATAACATAATTATTTCTATCTAAACCATCTCAACATGGCAGTAGCGTCATTTTAAAGTCAATTTTAAAACTTAATTATTCTAAAACAAACTAAGTCTTTTATTAACAGGTATTTAAACAAATATATGTTTTGATTCATTTGAAGAAATTTCAAATATGTACATATTATTTTGCATTCAAACTATTTCCTAATCATATGGGTAATATTTTTTAAATTTTTTAATCACATAAAACTACTCTTTGTTTTAGGTCCCATTTTGGTTTGTATTACATTGATTTCTATAATGATCCTTCTTTAAAACGAGTGCCAAAAAAATCTGTCCAGTATTTTCGACAAATTATAAAATCAAGAGAATTAATTTGCAACATCTATGATACTAATTTTTATTAGAGGTTTATTGATAAACAAAATTTATAAATTTGAACAAATAAATTAAATTCGTTGTTTGAACTAACGTGTCATCCACAAAACATGTTTCAAAAGTAGACCATGATCGACAAAGCCAGATATTCGAGTTATTCTCGTGATAACTACACACACCTCTGAATTAAATTCAAACTTGTATTTAAAAAAGAATTAATTGTACGTTCCGAAATGCGTGATTTATTCAAGACCTACTTAAGAAACATTTTTTATGGATCATTCCATATTTTTTTATTTCATTTTGCATTGTTGGACCTTTTGAAACTACAAATGATGAGAATATATCTAATAGTTGGTAAGATAAATATAGTTCAAATGGATAAAAAAACTGTCCGATAAATTTCAAGATAACAAATTCAACAAATTCCATATTGACCCGCATTATATGTCTATCAAATCTTTCAAAACTTTAATTATTGTAAATACGTATACCTAATTTGTGATATGTATTGTCAATTTGGATTTTGAGTTGTTTTATTACTATTATTCTTAACAAAGTAAATACATATTAATACATTGGTTAATTCGCCATCATCAGGCCTTATTATTATAAATGAAGAAAATAAAAATATCGACGTCAAGGAAGGGAAAGGAAGAGAAGGATATGAGGGTAATAGAAGGTCAAAAGTTATAGGAGAAAAGGGATTGAAAACACCTGATAGATACGGATCAATTGATTATCGAATTCTCCATGACAGCTCCAAGTGATAACGCAGCTGGGTTCTCCTTATTACAATTGAACTTTTGACAAAGTCACTAAATTTTCTTATAGTTTAATTATAAAAATGTTAAGTTAAAGTAAAAATATATTATTTTTTACCGAAATTTCAATCCGGCTTTAAACGCCTAAATTTATGTAAATTATCTGGTCATTTTCGCAAATGTGAAAAGGACATTTTTTCATTCCTCCGAGTTGTAAACATAGGCTACTCCCACTCCGAAGCACTTGAACTAGTCTGAGCGTAAAGTATAAAGCTGATATTCCCGCGAAATATTTTTATTTTTCTTGTGCAATTTTCGAGTTACTTTGAGTAACACCGTCACGGTTAATACCATCGGAAATGAAGGTAGGAGTCTTTGATTATTTGCCTGTACTATTAGGATTTATTTCGTTATTCTCTTAGTCGATCGTCGCTTGTTAAATATTAGCAAAGAAATCTTTTTTATAGCTCGAGACAATTAATCTTAACTAGTTCTAAATGGTGCATCGTTTTGGGATTACTGAAGTTTCGTAAGAGAGACCAGGCCAGTGTTCGCATATACCTGTTTTGCTGACTAAATTTCTCAACTTCCAAGGGATCCCGAGAAAATATACCCTTCACTACTTCTTTAATTTGTTAATTAACTTATATTAGGAAAACTGCGAGTGCAACCGTATTATAGATTTATTTTATTTATTGTCACAAAGCTTTATTATAACCTATTAGTATACAGGATGTGTTCAGAAAATTATTTATAATTGCGGATTTAATTCTTTTATTTTTTTATTCATTCTTACAAAGCTTTAATTTTGCAAATATTTTGGTTAATTAACTTAGAGGTTACACCGCTGATTAGAAATACTGTGGGCATATCAGTTTTGGTGATTTATTACTTTTTATTTTTTGGTTCATTTTAATGTAAATTACCTTAGAGCTTTTCACCGCTTATTAAGAATATTCGTCTAGACTAATTTATATTTATTTTCTTATTTTTATTTTTGTGCAATTAATTGTAAATAAAGACAAAATTTATTTGGGGTTTTGTATTGCTCCACTGTGGTTAGCGTTTTAAATATATTGTTTTGTACAAACATTCTGTGTTTTTTTTAACTATAATCCACACTGGATGCAGCTCTTCCAGGATTACCTTTAAAGTAAAAGGTACGAGGCGGTTACACCGTTTAGGTTTAGTAAGGTAGGTATTGCTGGTTTTTAGGTACTACCTCATTTGAAATAACCATCTGGAATTTAATTTACTTTACTGGGACTTTCTTCAGTGTTCTCTAGGTGTATTCAACGACGTAGTTATCAAATTATTATGAGAGAGTATGGGAGGTATTAGTACAAAGATTGTTTGCATATTTGCATTCCAAATTATTTTTACTTTAAAGTAAGCAACATTTTTAAATGTACCATACGTCATCAAACAAGAGTAAAATAGCTGCAATATAAAAATCAACATTTATATTAATAAATAACAGTTTAAAAACTAAAAACCAGTCTTTAATAGAAAAACAATCTAAAAAGTCAAATTTTTAAAAATATTTTTTTATTTAACAGTTGTCTGATCAAGCAGATCCCACTTTTTTAATATTTTTCCTGAAGAAACTTATATGTAAAAATAGTTTACATTTTTTATTGTTTAATAAAAAACCTGTTAGAGTAATAAAATTTGTACAAAATAACTAACGATAGGTATAATAAACTTGTGTTTGAAAGATGATCGTCGAAACAGGTCTTAAACATCGATTTGAGGTTTATGGTGCCCTGTGAGAAATGCAACATAGGTATAAAACTAATATGCAACAAACTAATACCTTAAAGAATGACATAGAGATAGATGTCAGATACGCATCTGAACTAAAGACGAACTTTGCGGGGCCAAGCTTTAAGCAGACAGATAGGTATAACACTTCATATTCTAAAGACATTGTAGACATACGACATACTACACGGAATACGAATGAATGGAAGAGTCAGATGCAGGCTTATGTCAAAAAAAAAAGACGGAACAAAGCTGAAAAGGTAAATAATATTTATTCCAGGAGAGAGAGAGTTAAGGAATAAGTTTATGAGTGTATTGGTAATGCATTATTTCAGTTTATTTTTATTTTTAACACGCTTTTATTAGCTTGGTATGTATTTATCTAACGGAATTTTTAAACGTGATTTTCACCCCTTTCAAAACGTCAGATTGATTTAAAACTTTGCACACTTATCAAGGACAGATGACAATGCAATAATTTAAAAGGTTTGTCCTATTATCCTGATCAGGACTGTAACCTACCTCACCCAAGTACCTTAATAATTTATTAATTCCATTTAATAAATAAAATATTGCATTCTTATTAAATTCAAAATCGATCATTTAACGAAAAATCTCCCAGATAGTTAAATTTTATTTACGACACCTAATAAATAATATCTATAACCCTGTCCTCAAGAGATCCACTTTTCGTGCACGTGTCTGGGAACCTAGACCAAGAAACACTTGACACACTTATCTTAAGTGCGTTTGAATGGTAACTTTGTTTTCGATACACAGAATTTTCAAGGCAAGTAATAAATCAGCCACCCCCTTTCCACCCACATTCGTTTTTCGCTGGGAACTAAGACACACAGAGACACCACAAAAAGCAAATAAAACTGCTACAAGAATCCAGACCCAAATGAGCTCAGATTCATTCATTTTTATTATTTGATGTGTTGCATTGGTATTTTTTTAGTTAAACTTATTTTTTTAATGTTTTGATGTTATACTCAGGGGCGTAGATTCTTTGCCAGGATGTATTTCTTATTGAGAGAGCAAATTAGGTCAGTTCACGGATCTAATTTACCTTCACGAGAAGACAAAATAAATATTAATAGGTAAAGTACAAAATAACAAAAAAAAAAAAACCTTTGACGCCATCTGCTTTTCTCAAAAAGCAGAAAAATACCTCAGTAAAAAATACATACGGTCTCTTAGTCAAGTCTGTAAAGTTAAATAGATGGAAATTAAAAGATGAACCTTCCTATATATAATATAATACAATGTCAGTTTGAATACAATGTCAGTTTGAATACATTTGAATACAATGTCTTTAGATTGTTCAGATTTCTTTTATTCGAAGAATAGGTACTTCCTTAAGTTCTGCGAAGCGAAGATATCCCTCGTAGCTACTGATGTAGTATAACGGTGAATTTGCCTTATCCTGATCTCCAATTTAGTTCATCTGCCATCTGATTCCGAGTCTGATTTATCTCATATCTCACAAGGTCTCATAGGTCTTAGTTAGTTAATTATAGGAACTCCCACTTAATGCTAAAAGAATTTCAAACAATGTAGACCGTGAAACCTTTTTTTTGTTACAGAACTCAGACAGATTGTAATCTAATAAATCCCAGTTTAAATTCAAATCAAGGTT
The DNA here is from genome assembly GCA_927349885.1 of Psylliodes chrysocephalus. Taxonomy (NCBI): domain Eukaryota; kingdom Metazoa; phylum Arthropoda; class Insecta; order Coleoptera; family Chrysomelidae; genus Psylliodes; species Psylliodes chrysocephalus. The sequence continues at coordinate 58,884,020 of OV651814.1, read as the reverse complement.
GTACAAAAATAACTCAATTTAGCATTTAACAATAATTAAAACAGAAACAACTAAATTTAGTATTTAACAATAATTAAAACAGAAATATAATTTAATTGACAATTAAAAAAAAAACAAAATCAATTTCAGCAAATCATTGGGAACATATCCATTATAATTTCAAAATGTCTGATATTCTTGATAAATAAGAAAACAAAAATATGATAAAAAAAGCAAGTAGTTTTGTATGCTTATAAGACATGAGTGACCTTCATGCAAAATTTAAAGCTTTTATATTAGCACAGAGAAAACAATTTCAACCGTTATTTGGAATATCATAATTTACCTATTTTTATATGGATAAAAAAACAATGAGAAAAAAAAACTACATCAGAAATTAAATATACTAGCAAAATAAGCTAAAATATATAGCGAAATTTGAATATGAATTATTCTTATAAAATTGTTGAACAAATTTCTCGACCCCTCAGCTGCCTGTATAAAAAAACTTAATTACAGATAAATATTAAGCCGGCATCCATTTTGTAATCACACGTGTCAGCATTTTCTAAGAAAAAGAAATACACATCTTCTTATTAAAACAAATTATTCTTACCAGATATTCTAATGTGGCAAAACCCTTATTATCTGCACTAACGAAAATTACTTTTAATTCACTACATCGAAAAATGTAACGCTTTTAACAAATTCACGACTTGCGTTGGCAGCGATCGTTGATAGAAAAGAGCTGAATCAGTCAAACGCGAGTCAAGGTGCGCCACAGCGAGACAAAGTATCGATTTTTCACCAGGCCAATAGCATTGGTTCCAAACAACAAGCGCCAAATGTTCAGTTATTCAAATTTTGGCTATGTCTACTGCTCCGATATCCGGTACGATTACTATCATTTTATTCTTAATTCTCGTAATGGACAGAATTTCTGTTACAGTGTAAGCATTCAGTTTATTTTCTGTATCTGGTCATATAGTCTATACCTTTCCTAAAACACTCTTCCTAAATGACGTCTATCCTACAATACCTCCTATTTCCCTAAGGTGTCAATGTCTCGACGCCCAACCTTCCACCGTCCTACTTCCCTACCTTTCTACGCTATCACTTCTAACACCACTTTAGTATTTCCTACCATTTAAAACGCTTATCGTCTCGACGCTCAACGTCCAGATGCCCTATTTTCCTACTTATCTACGTCTCGAACGCTGTCACATTCCGCACCATCTAAGTATTTCCTACCTTATATTCATTCCGACGCTCAACGTCCCATCGCTCTACTTCTCGACGCTTGCCGCCCCTAAATATTTTCTTCATAATATCCTTGTCGACACCCTTCGTTACGTCCTGCACCACCTAAATATTTCGACCGTATATCTGTCCCAATGCAGTACCGTATTAATTACCTTCCTCTCCACCACGACGCTAGGCGCCTCGACGAAAAGCGACACTCAACGCTGTGGCGTACCTAAATCGACGCCGTCACAACGCTAGATGAAATAAGTTCATTATCTTATGTCTTTATTTTCAATAAAGATTTATGTACCTTTCTTTGAGATACCACCGGGATCGTTAAGACAAGGGGCTGACATTTGCTTCAAATTATTATCAGTTTAACCAATAAACCATATGGCATTCAGTCGTTCACCCCGAAAGATAGTTAGATTAGTCATCTGTTTGGATAGGTGAATTTAAGTTAATTCAATAGAAATTATAAAAATCAATATTAAGAAATATACAGGGTTGTATTAAGTCATTTCAAGAGAAATTATAAAAAACAATATTTTAAAAATATACAGGGATGTGCTATTTTGGATAAATTGTACAAACTGAGATGGTAAAATTAACAATAATCCAGTATCACTGGGAGTATTATTCACAACTAAAACGCTATATTAGACTTAAAAAATATTTAAATGGGACTAGGGGTAATCTTAAAACTGAGACACATGAGGTGTGTAGTGTAGGTATTAAAATAAATAAATAATAGTAATCTATTTAAGGTCGCTAGGGGTAAAAACGAGTAATACTCTGTTATTTATTAAAATTAATAGTTACCCATAAGTAATATACCCCACGAAGAGCTCTTGGTGACGTTTTCGGGTTTATTAAAATCTAATGTAATTTATACACCCCTAAACCTCGTTTACATTAGGTTTAGATAAGGTTATGTACTAATACCCCCAAATAAAATAGATTAAAAATAGTAATATAGTAATATAAAAATAAGTGAGCAAAAACTTGTCCTACTATTTCTGCTTCGTTAGCGGCATACAAATCGAACTGCCAGTCATAAAGGTATCTTCTAGCAGGTTGATAGCCCGTCACAAGAAGTACTACTCTGCCAAAAGCCTACTAGCCCGTCACAAGGAGTGTTAACTCGTCACAAGGAATTTTGGCACATCACAAGAACCCTAAAGAAAACGTATAAGATAAAATACAGCGATAACTATTTATCCCTGGTTAATAAAGAAGTTAAAATTAAATAACCAGGTACCTACAGCCTTCTCGTGAAGGTCACAGACTTTCAGATCGATTGACATTTCAGTGCGATCTCTTGTGTTAACTATTCGCGATTTAAGCTAAATGATACGCCCTCTGGAGGAAATTAGTAGAAGGTCCCTATAAATAGGATGACGTTCAGTGTTGCCAGAAGCAGCAAAATTTCGTTACGTCATCGGATTTTAGTTCTTGAACAAATGGATAAGACCTTTTATTTAAGAATCAAAATTTGTGTCTAGTAATATGTAATCATACTTTTATTTAAGGATTTTTTTATAAAATCGATTTATTATATTGATTTTTTTTTTTAATTTCAGATCATTTATTAATTTTAGTTTTAAAATCAGTCAGAGACAAAATCAGTTCATCATTTGGCAACATCGGCGTTCGTGTTCATTGTTTACATTTTAATTTGTATCAATTACAATTAGAGTTTTTTGTTACTTTTTAGCTTTAAATTTGTTTATTTCTTATAGTATGTGATAGTATTTAAATTAAAAATGAAATCTGCGAAAAAGCCTCCAGCAAATTGCAATCTATATGGTGTTATTGTCAAAATCAAAACTGAAGTATTCATTATTTTTCAAGTGCAAGTCATAAAATTTTGTTTCTTACGATAAATTGGTATCTACAAATTCACAATATTGAAATGTTGCAAAACGTTGTTTAGAATCAAACTCCAATATGAGTTGTGACGGTTTTATTACCATTTATATGTATACAAAGTACTACACAATTCACTTCATGATATAAGAATAAGGATAGTAAGATTTTTAAAGAAGTTCATCAATAATAAACGTTTGGTACCTGATATGTCCTTTAAACCACATAATAAAACATGTCCTGGGTTTAGTAAATACATATTTCTAGATGTTCTTGTAGCAACCAATAGGTCAATATTTCCAACAAATTAGTTCATACTACACATGAAAAATATTACATTTATAACGAAAGCACGAAAACTAAACTTAAATTAACACTAAATGAAACTCAAAAACACTATTATAACAAGAATATTATCTAAAAACAGTTAAAAAATCACAAATACAAAATCCCACAACACGTAAATAAACAAACATCCTACTTATACATGACAAATGACAGGCGCGCGAAAATTAATTTGAATCGCGAATACTCTTTAGTAGGGATGTTGCCATACTACTGATATGATACTGGTATCGATACTTTTCTTTCGATACCGGGTAATTTAGTACCCGATTCTTTTTGCTTTTGATACTTTACTCATATGGGTACTACTTTTGTTCCGATACTACTACTTTCGTTTTAATATTTTACTAGTTTTGACTTTACAATACGAACCAAAATGGTATGATATGTAGGCGTACCCTATGACCTTTTTTTTTGGGTTGTTCTATACTCTTTCCGATATCGGTATCAATACTTTCGTTCAAATACCCTATCGATACTTTAGTTCCGATACTCCTTTCGATACCAATTTCGATACTTTACTGGTATCGTAACATCCCTAGTGTGTGTGTGTGTGCGTGCGTGCGTGCGTGTGTGTGCGTGCGTGCGTGTGTGTGTGTGTGTGTGTGTGTGTGTGTGTGTGTGTCTGTGTGTGTGCGCGCGTGCGTGCGTGTGTGTGTGCGCGCGTGCGTGCGTGTGTGTGTGTGTCTGTGTGTGTGCGTGCATGTGTGTGTGTGTGTGTGTGTGTGTGTGTGTGTGTGTGTGTGTGTGGGTGCGTGCGTACGTGCGTGCGAGCGAGCGAGCGTGCGTGCTTGCGTGCGTGCGTGTGTGTGCGTGCGTGTGTGTGTGTGTGTCTGTGTGTGTGCGCGTGCGTGCGTGTGTGTGTGTGTCTGTGTGTGTGCGTGCATGTGTGTGTGTGTGTGTGTGTGTGTGTGTGTGTGTGTGTGGGTGCGTGCGTACGTGCGTGCGAGCAAGCGTGCGTGCGTGCGTGCGTGCGTGCGTGCGTGCGTGCGTGCGTGCGTGCGTGCGTGCGTGCGTGCGTGCGTGCGTGCGTTTGTGCGTGCGTGCGTGCGTGTGTTTGTGTGTGTGTGTGTGTGTGTTTGTACTTCTTATATTATTCTCTATAATTTTTGTTCCATACAAAATTTTCCTAAAACGGTCCGTATTCGAGAAAGTTTTCAAAATGTAAAAATTCTGATTTTTAAGAAAATTGTTAAACTAAAAAATGTTTGCGATATCGATCTGTATAATTTTAGTTTTTTACAAAATTTCTCTAAAATGAACCGTAATGGAAAAAATGGAGGAAAACTATAAAATTTAAATTCTTCAGCGTTTTCGTTGGTATATAGAAAAATGTTTCGAATTAGATGTATGTAGAATATGTATATATTAAGTTAACCTCTTAATATATACAGAGGTGCTACAATAGATTGTACAAAATAACCGAAAAAAGCATGTAATAACTAGATAGGAAAGTCAGGTGTTGGACACATCTAATTTTTTTAAGGGTATTTGAGAGTGTTGATAAAAACTGTTTGATGAAAAATAAAATGTATGTGTATAAAATGTTGTGTAGATTTTTAGGACATAAAGGGTAAAAGTAAATAACATTTTATTAGAAGAAATTAATTACATCAAAGCTGTTCCACATGGAAGTAAATTTGGTCCCGTATCATTTTAAGTTTATATCATTGACATTGTTGATGTTAAGGGTCAATGTGACATTCACCTGTTTGCTGTTAATGCCATTGTATATTTATTTATTTTTGTAAGGATTCAGATAACTTAGTAAGGGCTGTTAATAAATGTTTATAAATGTTGTTGCAATAATCTTTTAACAAGCAACACAAATAAAACAATATGTATACTGATAAATAACTATAATTACTTGTATATTTTGTCTATAAACAATATTAAATCACAATTGAAAAAAAAATTCTATTCAGTTAGTAGAAAGTGCAAATACTTAGCGGTAATGATTTACAAGCTGATAAAATTCACAGACCATGCCGACAGAAGCTGAGAAATATACTCTTAAACAAAGTTGTGTTGAAAGTCAAAACGTGCTTTGGTTTTTTACTTAAATATATAGGCATTTATACAGCGACCATTAACTCTTTTTATGTTAAAAAACGTAGCTTATTCGTAATGGATTAAAATCAATTCAAAAGCGTTTTAAAGCTCCTAGTGCAAGTAAAATAATGTATTTATTTCAAAATATAATATTTCTTGTAAACTTGTCACAACCCGTATCTTATGAAGTGTAGATTACTTTATTACAAATTTCTATAATATAAAATTTTACAGTCATAAATCAATAATAAATTACAAACAACAATAATTACATATTAAATTTAATTTACTAGAAAAGAAAACTTATTTTTAGAGTTTTAATGTTAGAATAGAGCACCCCTTATAATTTTGGGACAAGGATATCTCAAAAGGTAATTTGGTCAAAAAATTTAAATTTTGGCAAAATAAATTAGGTAATCTTATCTAGATTTCAGAGCTGGGTACTTACATGTATTTTAAAAATAATTACAATTACAAAGTACTTTTTTTAAAGGAATTAATTACAAGTACAAAGTACATGTTGTAAAAATATGAATTATATTGATTTAATTACAATTACATGAAAAAAGGAATTAGCAATTAATTTTATAATTACTTTGCCGATGAAACAACAAATTATGATAGAATTGAGGAACTATGAACCAACCGGACCGGTACAAATAAAATTGTTAAATAGGTAATTTAAAGTGTCAAACTAACAGCCGTTTGCAACGACTTTCGTAAGTATTCCTTAAAGTTAAAGAAACTTAAGGGCGGGTTGTATAAATCTTACTCAAGGTTAAACTCGGTTTGAGGTAACACATGATACATTTTGTATGGCATAGGTACAGTCTTAACACCATTTAGCACTTAGAACTTGTTTCCCTATACATTAGACTGTACATATAGATCGGAAATTGACATGTATCACCTAAAACTGAGCTTAATTTTAAATAAGCATTATACAACCAGCCTTAAGTTGTATTGTTTTCTGTACCATTTAAGGTCTTCTTACCTTCAGGGAAAAGACAAAGGACGAGATTACAGAAAAAGCAAGTCTGCAACTTTGTAGATTTGCAAATATGGCGGTAACTTTGCAGATCTGCAAATATGGCGGACTTATAGATGCAAGTATCAAGTTTTCGTATGCCAAAAAATATCTGCAAATCCGCATTATTATGTTTAAAAACTCGATAAACTGACACCACGAACTGTATTCAATCAAAAAAAAAAAAAAAAAAAAAAAAAAAGTAAAGTAGAAATTGACAATCTGCAAGTTTGTAAGAGTTACAGATGATTTGCAGACGAAAAAGTGAAAACACGTTTCTGTAATACCATGTTTCTCTTTTGCAACTGATATTTGCAGATTCAAGTAAATCTTGCAGAGCTTCTGTAATCTCACCCAAAATCGATAAGTAGTATAAAAAATGGAACAGGTAAGTTAATAATAAAATGTGAACTTTTAAAAGTTTATTGATTTGGAACAAAAATACAAAAGGGTACTTTTATATTTTACCTAATCATACCATACAAATCGGGCATCATTAGTCTGGGGCCGTTTAATCAAGAAGATAAAATAGTTAACACTAAACATTTTATTTACATTCGGTGGGGTAATCAACTCTCGTCAAAAATTATGAGATACCCTTTTATTTTTGTCGTTTAAGCTTGGAATATTTAATAAAAGTTTAAAACCAATTTTTCAAATATCATACCCTTGAAACATATTTTTTAACAAGAGTAGACCACAGAATGTAAGAAAAATATTTAGTGTAAAATTATTAATATTTTTTACTTTTCATCAAGCAGGCTAAAAGTAATAACGCCAGATTTGCAAGATCTAGCTACAATTATTCATAAAATGTTTACATTTTTACTTTTCATAACAAGTTTTTCAAAATTTCTGTCGGATAGCGCATGCCTTCTGGGAGCGTTGACAATTGTGACAAAGGACAATAATCTCTCAACGGGCCCAGAAGAAGAAAGTGCCGTATTATATTTAAAAAACACAAGGGGTAGCTACCTAGCATCGTAATATTTTTTCTTAAATTATCGAGATATTGTAACACTTCTAACTGTACCCCATTTTTTGGTACAACCGAAGGTGTTACGCATTCATTGAAATCAAAATAGTTTTTATTTATAATATCTTTTTTTGTAGTACTAATAAAATTAGCTTTCAAATGAAGTGTCACACTTTACCATAGGAAATAATTTTTTATCCCGCTGGAGGGCGCTAAAATTAAAAGGAACGCAATGAACAATCATATTGCTGAATTCTTCATAAAATTACCTTTCCGACGATGTGTCATACTTGGTACTTTCCCTATTTAAATTGTATTGGTTTTATTGACGTAGAAGAGAGGAATGATATATGACAGTTAAGGATATTATAGAAACGTGTCCTCCTTGAAATAAAAATCAACCAGTTTTTGCGTTCCTTTCAAAAAAAGTTCTACTTCAAGATATTCTGAGATACGGTCGCCACCCTTAATGAATCACCCTGTACATAATAATAAAATTATATTAAATAATCTAAAATGTATCGTTCTGTATCTCGTTCGTACAAACAAAAATGAGACACAGTTTACTCAAATTTGGTTATAGATCTACATCATCAAATAATTTCGCTTGACATAAAATATATTTATATTCCGTTACAAGTGCTGTTAATTTAATTAAAATATTGCATTTTCTATGTTAAAATCAAATACTTAGAATACGTTTATTAAAATAGTTAATCCTTCATTTCAATGTAGTAAATTAGAATAATAACTAGAAATACCTACGCAACGTAAATAAGTACATAATTTTTAGTATTTACACCATAAAAACTGCTATTTGCATCACTTTATACTAGATTTCCTTAATTTATAATGTTTATGCAACATAAATTATGTTTACAATAATACAAATACAAAATACGTCTTAAAAATAAAGATATCTGCATCTACCTACCCCTTACTGTTATTAGTTTGAGTTGATCAACGCTTTCCTCAAATGCATTCAAACAAATGATATGGATGCGAGTCCGAGTTCTAGTGACCGGTTCTTATAGGAAATTTCTTGTTTTTATATCACATGCATCTGATAAACACGCATTTAAAAGTAATTGTAATTTAAAAATGTAATTATGCCTATAAATGAAATTGTAATTGGAAAACTAATTGTATTTGAAAAAATAATTGTACATATGACAAGTAATTGTATCTAGACAATTTAAATAAAATGAATTAATATAATTACAAAGCACAATTCCTCCACAGATTCTGCTGCAATTACAATTCCAAATTACTTTGAGGAAAAAGTACTTAAATACAATTACAAATAACATGAAAAAAACAATTGTAATTATTAATTACTTTTTAATTGGGAATTACCCAGCTCTGCTAGATATGCATATATTTTAAAGTTTTAAAATCAAAAAGCTTTTAATTTTGAAATATCATAATGGAAATAAATGCATTCCTCAATAACACTATTTTTAATATAATCCCTAAATTTTAGCTCTTAATGCCTTGTTAATGATTTTTTAAAATTCGCCAAAATTAGTGGCATTTATTTTCATTATATTTCAAAATTTAAAGCACGTTGATTTTTTTTAGGAAACTGCAAGGAATTGAAACTTTAAAATACATTCATATTTATATAATATTACCTTATTAATTTTGCCAAAATTTAAATTTTTTAACCAAATGACTTTTTGTTATTAAATGTTTATTATAGGATCCTAAACGTTTAGAACAATGGCAGCAATATCATTCTTATGGCCGCTGTTTGCGAGATTAACTTTTCAGAAGATATTTCCAAATATAATGAGACTGTTTTTACTGATGGTACTGTTAGCAAATTAAAAAGGGGAATGCCTAAATTAAAGGATGAGTCAATAACATGTACAATTCCCAAATCACCCTTTATGCTTGGATTATAACAATAAAAAATCTGTTGTGTTTTATTTTGCTCTTAAAACTATATTTAGCTATAATTCAAAAAATTTAATAAATAAATTGTACTTATCAAATTTCTTCATTTAACAAACGTTTTCGAATTTGGTCATACCCACCTAATTTGCATTTTATGTAAAGTAAATAATTTATCAATTAAACCATGCAAGGCTTATTTATAAATAAATGCAACAGTATTTTCTGTGCTTTATTTATCAATAAACAAGCTTAGTTTTATTTTTATAATAAGGCATGCATTTTTAACAGCACTAGCTACACCAGCACCTCTGCGGTGAATTGTAAAAGCTCAATTAGCGTTCGATTTTTGGAACCGTAATTCAAGTATGCCGATTCGCCTCGTTATCTCTAGTCTTCACAGTCATTCCTAAAAATATTATTGATCTCTCATTCACGGAAAATACATTGAAAATGGCATTGACCAGAAAAAGAGATTCTAAGTCACCGAAAAGCTCAATTTACATTTTTTTGAAAGATGATTAAGGACAAAATTGCATCATCCATATCATCGTCCTCAATGTCTGAGTCTACCAACAATTCAAAATTCAACATAGAATTGCTTCTATTCTAAACAATAAATTTTTGTTAAATATTTGTAAAAAATAAGGGTCTAAAAAGTATACTTAACACGTTAACGACCATGTGCACCAATATGGTGCATCCAGTAACTTCTACCCAGACCGTGTGACCCAATTTTTTTTGCCACAGACTTTTGTAAACAGAAAAATTATTTATATTTTAATATTTTCTTTAAATAAAAATTCAATAATTAAGTTATATATTTTCTAATTAAATTAACCTAATAAAATAGAAATACTTGATGGAAAAAGGATATCTAGGGAAGAAAGTTTTTTAAGAAAATCTGAACGATGAGAATTATAGTGGCTACAAAAAAAAAGTAGGTGGTTGATATCAGCAAAAGAAGAATTGTCACATTGACAGAAAGGTGATATAATAATACCAATTCTGGAAAGGTGTGATGGAAAACCCCCATGATTCAGTTTCATCCTTTTTAAAGTCGTACAATAATACCTAGACATTTTAAAATTTGTAATGTGGGGAATAGATTTTGGAAGAACAGGGTGTTTTAAGTGTTTTAAGTAATGTGGGCCTGCTAGGAACGCAGCTACATGGTTTTTAAATGTATCGAGTATTTGATTTGGTCCCTGGAAAACAAAAAGTTGCCTTGGGTTGGGATTTTTTGTATTTTGTTCTAGATTATAATACTAATAAAAATTGCTTATTTGCCAATTACTTACTATATCAATAAACTTTTTACTATTGTATACTTTTACTATTTTTAAATATTTTACTTTAAATCTGCAAATATAACCATGAAGAAGACAAAAAAGAAATAGTCTGCATGCTCTGAAAATGTGACATTTATGTGTATATGTTTATTCTTTCAAATTACATGCTGTTTCTTTGAAATCACAATAATTGTAAATAATTAAAATGTGTGATAATTAGAATGCTAGGTTTAATTTATAATAAAAATGGCGGTTTATTTTTGGAAAGTAAATACAATTTTAACTTTTTTAGTTGTGACCTGATTTGGAAACCACTGGTAAACTTATCTTTACTTTTGTTTTCCACGAATTGCGCAAACCAATAGAATGAGGGTATCAAAAACTCCTTAATAGTAATTTATTTCTTCAAAAATTATATTACCAGACTCTCTTTTGCCAAGATTTAACAAAAAACTACCCTGGTCCACGAGTAAAATTTTAGAATTCGGAGCCGGTCGTTAACGTGTTAATTATTTTAAAAGTATATAGGTAGGTCAATTGTTATATTATTTTATATTTTTGTCCTTTTAACTTCATTCGATAAGAGGGACGTGAAAAGTCACCTTTCGAGGTTATTTCAGATTTTCAGTCCCCAGATTACGAAAAACATGTTTCCCCATTCCGTCGGTCTGTCTGACGTCTGTCTGTCTGTTGGCATGATAGCTCTTAAACTGCTTTATAGAAAAATTTTAAATTTTTTATGCAGAGAAGGTTCCTTTCTGGCTCAAAACCAGTTATATTTCTGATAAATTATATACACGGTGAGCAGGTTTTTTACAAAAAAATAATTTTAGAAGTCAAGGATAACAGATTCTAAATAAGTTTTCAAAAATTCAAAATTGAAAGGAATCATAATGAATTAAAAAATGTCCCCTTGAATGGAACTAATAAAAAGCGTCCTTTTAGTATGTGTAACTGGACCATTTTTAGTGCAGCCAATCATCATTATTCAATAACAGTAAACGTGACGAAGAATACCGAGCGGACCCGAAGTGATATTTAGGGTGGGATCAAGAGGAACATCGATTGAGAGAGAACTGTGAAAAAGGGTTTTCGGTTTGGTGGTTCTAATTTTAAAATAATAAAATTTAAGAGCTTAAGAGTTTTCTGCTTTTACAAATTCTTCATCGAAGGAAGTTCTGGGTAAAATACTTTAAAAATTTTCATACAGTTTTTGATCGTTTACTATTCAATAATTAATCGGCTGTAAATGTCACGATAAGTTTAACAACTTCAATTCATATTTTGGACTACAATGTAAAAGTCATTTTTGTGCATTTACATCTACGTTAACATTAACGTATTAAAAACACTTCAACTCTCTAACTCTGCGCTATACCATGGCCCGTTCATATTTTTACTCACTGATTAAACTCATTTAAAGTTAATATATGCCACTACATTTTTCTAAGTATATATAAATTTAAAAAATTACAACATACATCGTAAAGGTTAAAATACATACGTTTCCAAAATTATCATAAATATACATTCTATGAAAATCATTTAAATAATAGCAAAACAAACAAAGTGCATGTAAATAAACTAATTTGTAATTGTTATGAAAAACAAGCATTTGCGAAATTCCTATTAAAATTAATAAAATCCTATAAAAAGACAGAAAAATTATGTACTAATGGTTACTTGTAATGTGGTACATTCACAATAATGTCCTTATCGATTTGGTTCTTCATTAGTTGTATCTTTTCGTAAGTTAATTTCACTCTTGCTTTCTTAGTTTAAAAATTCGTACATTCCGAACCTTTTGATGTTCAAACCAGAGCTAGACAAATATCTGTAAACGAGAATAACCAGTAAACTTTTTTTTATATTTACTTTATATCACATCATTTTGTACATAATCCGTTGAAGATTCTAAACCTTAATGTCTCCAGTTTTTCGGTTTTTAGCTGTAGCCATATTTGTAATTTCTGGTTACCTACATTGTTTTATGCTTTATGCTAATAATTAATTTGCATGGTTCGTTATAGGATTTTATATGTACATCTTTCTAACAATACGCTCTTCCTATGTTTCTTCCATCAAATATCCTGCATTAAGTACATTTTTATTAAAAAATTCGAGAGACGCTAAAATGGTGGTTCCCACCTTATCGAGACTGAGACCCACAAGGCTAAACTCGTAGCGTAACAAAAACGAGAAATTATTTAACTTGGAACGAAAGACCAAAAGCCGATAGTAGTATTAGGACGTTGAATTTTTTGATTTGTGAAGCATCATTGGCATTAATTAGGTTAAACCATGTGATGATTTTCATAAGCCTTGATTTTTAAAACCATTCTATATAGCCTTTTGATTAGGGTTTACAAACTTGTTTAAGCAATTTATCCAATAATAGTTGGCCCCATTATTATTAAAGGACAGAAGGATGAGTATTGCAACTATGTTAAAAAAAAATTGGCTTTCAGTTCAGAATTATGTTCAGTACATGACTGATATTTATTTATAAAATAAAAATGACATAGTACCATCGCATCAGATCTATTAGAAAAAATTCACTATAATTCGAAATATCACAACTAAATTACAAGAAGCCAATCTGACTTTCATGTATGGCAAGCCATCACTAAAAGTTCCCAAAATACAATTTTTATTAAAGGTTTAAAAAATTTAATAGACTGCCTACAGAAATTAAAAAAAAAACAATAAATGTATTCAAAAGTAACCTCAAACAATACTTAATAAATAAACAGAACGGATATACTTTTTTGTGATAATACTCTTTAAACCTGCTATTTTTAAGTATTTCTCTTAATTTATTGTTATTTTACCCCTCGTTTTACCCGCATTTATTATAAATTATTTCTATTTTGAGATCATGTACTTTATTTTAAAAAATTATTTGATGTTATAATATTACTACCTACTTACTATCTTTAAATTATTAATAGTTTTGTGACGATAGGTTATAGCAACTTATAGCCACAAAACTATTTTTGTGTTAAAGTGGATCCGTAGAGAGGAATGTAATTTACAAATGCCTTCTTTCAACATACAAATAAATGACAACTTTATAATTAAAATAAAAAACACAACAAAATACCTCGGTAAATTTTATTTATTGAGAAAATTTATGACTAGAAGTTTACTATTTATTATTTACAATTCGCTGGTTGAATATGTAATCCAAAATCGTATAATAAATTTTTTTTACAAAAAAACAGCATTATATCCTACCTTTGTATAAGAACATTATATTATCTATCTTGTTGTACCTTTATGGAAAGCCTAAATTGAGATATACTACAAATTATTTGCAATAAATATCAAAAGAAGTATACATTTTTAAATAATTTTACATTTAAGAGCCATTCACACATCACAGTTGACATCTTGATACTTGACAGGCACAGCCAAGCATTATTCTGATTTTTGCCAAATAAAATGACCGGTTAATTATTCTATGGGATTGCGACAGAGAGTCAATAAATTTGATGAAGGTGTTTTTGTGGCTAGGGGCGAAATAGTAGTACGCTTAAGTTAGCACCACCATAAAAAAGTCATTTTTAAGAAATTGCTTACATATTTTTCATAAATTGGCAGGCTTGGCTACTAATTTCGAATAAAAATAGACTCCAAAATGGCTATGATTGCAAGTATGAAGGTCGCAACCCGCCTTAGAAATTTCACCTTTACTATCAACAGCTGTTGTTTGACAGGTCGTTAGAGAATGTTTGTAATTTATGAAATTTTAAGAATGTTAGGAATGTTGACTTAGAAATAATTGAAATTCCTAAAATTGTAACGTAAGAAATGCATATGCGGATTTTAAGAAAATTGATTATAAAGTAGTTAGGATGAACCGAAAATTCTGAAAATCAATAGGGTTCTAAGTTAGAAGTAATTATTCAAGAAAATCAAAACCGCAAGTCGTGCCGGCATACATACATACAGACGACCAGACGAATTTTTTTTTTTTGCATTTTCGGACTCGGTAAACATGAAAAAAAGTTTTAAAAAATGGGGGTAAGAAAATTTTTTAGTCTGCACGAATGCAATACTGAGGCACCATAGAAAGGGCCTCAGTAATTTACTATTACCTTTGATATAATCTATTTAAAAATAAAAATAAAGAATCGAAAGCATTAATATGAGCTTTTTATTCATTAGAATCACTTAAGATTTTTATTTATAGTCTTTGACACGTGTATCGTATGTGGGTATTGAACATTCTGATTTATAACCTTTAAGTTTTGCAACACAAGACATTTTGTTGACGGCGTTAGCTGACAGCTTAATTTTTATTGTGCTTTTTTGGTTTTTGAGATTTTCGAGAATAATTTGAACATTGAACTGTTTATTAAGGACATTTAGAGGATGGTAAGGAAATGTGTAATGTGTCAAACTATTTGTAATAAGAATGATATGCCGTCATTACATAGATAATGTTTTGTTAGCTGTAACGAGCTATTTAGTTATTCTATCTACTTGTTATAAGTGTTTGAGCTTAATTTATAGGGCGTGGGTTAGGTTTTTAAATAACTCAAATAACTTTGAAAAAGAAGTTGGGCACCACTATATTTAAAGCTTAATACACTTGACTCTAGATTAGTGATAAAAATATAGAAAATTACTAACCACTAACAAATAATACGTAAACCATGCTTTAGATAAGGTAGTTAAACCATGCTTTAGACAAGGTAGTTATCATATTCTAATTCACATAAGTTGTACTAAATTCAAATTTAAAACGATTTATTGAGTATGTACTTATCTGTTGGTAAGTTAGGTAATATACGGAATGTAAATCTAGGTTATATCATGGTATTTCATCAGGCAACTTTCACCACGGAATTCGGGATCCTTATTCGTAATTCTGCATAATTCTGCACCGTGATCTTCAAGATATATGGTATTTAAACTCAACTGACTTGGGGTGAAACGTCTAGTGATGAAACGTGTGAATGATCTTCAGTATTCGAACTAGAACTCAAACTGTCTAGAGATGAGATCAAAACCGTCTAGATATTGAACCAAAACCGTCTAGAGATGAATCCAGAAACGTCTAGAGATAAATCCAAAACCGTCTAGATATAGCCATGAGCTAAAAAGGGTTAACATGTTATCATAGGAGAGAGGAAATTTGAAAAGGATTTAGATAAAATGCTTTAAAAAAAAAACCAAAAAAGGTTTGAAAATGCTTTAATTATTAAAGAATAATTTCAAACTATTAACTGAATAATTTCACAGACTAAAATTAATATGAAAAGGAAAAAATCTTATTTAATATATTTAAATATAGTAAAGCATAATATCTTGTTCCAAAAAAATAATATATAGTTTTATTTATACAGTGTGGAAACCACTTATGGAATAAAATTCTTTATGTCATTATTTTAGAAAATTGTAAAAAATGCCGAGACACGTCAACTTTTGAATTGAGTTTTGCGTTATGTAAACATAAATTTAAATGTACAGGGTGATTCACGCAAGTATGCCATAGTCGGTGTTGTTTTTTTTTTAATGAAACACCCTGTATATTTGCATATTTTTGAAATCCTCTTAATGAACCGATTCCAACAAACTGAATAATGTATGTATGCAAATATACAGGGTGTTTCATTAAAAAAAACAACACCGACTATGGCATACTTGCGTGAATCACCCTGTACATTTAAATTTATGTTTACATAACGCACAACTCAATTCAAAAGTTGACATGTTTCGGCATTTTTTATAATTTTCTAAAATAATGACATAAAGAATTTTATTCCATAAGTGGTTTCCACACTGTATAAAACTAACATGTGTCATTTATTGTTGACATTGAGGTTAAGTTTAAACTTTGACAAATTGTTCAAGAAATCCTTACACAAAATATATATATTTAATAACATAATAATATTAAAACTTACCTTATAAAATCAGACGGATTTTAAGAAAAATAAAATTTATTTAATACTTCAGATGACCAAGATAAATTAAAATATATGTGATCTATTTGATCTATTCAAATGAAAATGAAAACTTTTGACACAAGGCATAAACGACAAATTACATTTGAGTAAGAGAAGATTGTGCCTAAATAACGAAATAACGGTTCCAACCGTTACATAGCATAGACGGAGGGATATTAAGGGAATAAGGCTTGATTTATTTGACATTGTAAAGGCATGTATTATAAAATTATCGTTGATACCTGTCATAAAAGAGTTGTCATTTCGTTATGCAGACAACTCTAAAAGTAGATATGACGTGTAATACAAAGCGTTTGTTTTCATAAGATCGATTTTTTACTTTCCTATCTGTATACAGATAAGGAAAGTATAGGAATCATGATTTTTTATATCTATGTCTAAAATAAAGTTATTTTAATATTTTTAATAAGTTTTGTATTTCATAAATGAAGGTAGTCATTACAATACCGATGTAAAATCTATAATGAAGATATATAATAGTTGGCATTCTATATTATACTCTTCACAGTTTAACAGACTTCTTTAACCACCCTTTTCTATCAGACTTTTTCAGAATCAAATAGGCTTGTTGATCCTCTTATAAAACTTAATTCTTCCTGAAGATTGCAATTTGATATCGTATTTTGTTTTTTCTGAGTTAGGATTTTTTTCAATATATAATCCCCACTTTTCTCCTCATTTTATTTATTTATTCATTCCCTCATAGATCGTGATTTTTACTAAACATTTCATGTTGGCCCCCATTTTATTGGGAGTTTTTTAATCAATAAGCTTTATTTCATTATAGAGCATGATTTTTGCCAAAAACTTCAGGTTAATATTATTGTATTTGAAGGGTAAAGGGAAAAACAGATGTAATTACAAAACTGACTTACTGAGAAAATTGAGTTTATAATTAATATTATTACCAAATTTTATGTTATAGTCATAGAAATAAATAAAACTGCACGTTAATATTTTTAACGTAATTTAGTACTTTATTACTGTATAGTGAACGTGTTACAAAAGAATTTAAACGTTAGAATATTATAATATTCAGGCAAAAAAAATAAACGTGACAAATAACTTGTTAAAAAGGAATTTATTTATTTTAATAAAGAATGCAAAACGGGACGAAGCCTAGGTCAGTATTCACTATTAACAATAGATACAAAAATTTCGATTAATCAATTTAAAAATCAATAATAATAGAACAACCGTATTTAAATTGTATGGCCTAAAAATAATTTGTTTAAAGTATTAGTAAACGATGACAAGGAACAAGAAAAATATCGAGATTTAAAAGGTTTTATAATGTGTTATATGATTTACTAACTGTAGGAGAATTTATATGATAATTAGTTGTGCTTAAACTTAAATAAAATAAAAGAGGAAATAATTCCAAACTCAAATGTGACACCGAGATGTAATACACATTAAACAATTCTCATCAAAGCCATAGTCACAATATACAGGGTGGGCCAACGAAAACTTTACACCCCAATTTACCGGATTTAAAATGAAAATAGGGAAAAAAGTTCGGACCCGTTGATTTTTGATTCGAGGGGGAACAACTTGCTTGATTATTTAAAATATTCGATAATCCGTTTATTATTTTTTGGAAACACCGAATAATCGATTTTAAAGGGAATATTAAAAAAAAATAGTTTGAAAATAAACGATTATTTTCGTTGATTGATAATTTATTTCAATAATCGCCCGCCTTTAGCGACCGAATGACTTTTGTTAGGTTTAAATTGTAAAATGTTATCTGGTTTCATAAATATGCTTTTCTAGAGATTTATGTTACACGTTCTCTATATTAAATAATATTTCTAAAGAAAAGCTTTAATATAACTTTTTATATATACAAAACAGCATCTTCTTATTTTGACTAATTTTTAATATTATGTATTAAGCCTTAGAAAAAATATAATGTTCAACTCCCAACGTTTGATTTGCAGTATTCGCCTGCGCACATGCTGCTATTTTAATACTTGTAGACAATTAGTACCATTCCTTGCTCGATTGACAATATTTTAGTTTAACATTTTATTGTAGTCCGTAGTAAATAAACCCATATGAAATTTTCTACAAAAGGCCATTTGTCTTCTCTTTACATAAAATGTCTGTTTAATATTAAAAAATCCCTTTAATTTTACGTCATAATAATACAATATTCCATTAAACACCTTTTTAGTAAATTTAATAGTTCATTATGATGGTAATAAAGGCAGTGCCTGATACAGAGTTCGGGTCTCCTCCCAGTTCCCCCACTCTGTAATTCATTCTCGCACAGGTTAAACACCGTGTAACATGTTTGTTCTCTTTAATCTAAGGTCTTTTAACTACCTCTAGAGGCATGAACGAGAAAATCGTCAAGTTCTATTTGTTATCATCTCCTGGTCCATAATTAAATTACTTTTGAGATGCGATAAGACCTTTTCAAAGATTTCTGTATATTTTAAAATTGCGTTTATTTAATTATTTTATTTCAGAATAGGCTGTGAAATACATTACAACAAATTTCCTAAAGAATTTTTATTTGGAGTCGCCACATCAGCATACCAAATCGAGGGGGCATGGAACATAGACGGAAGAGGACCAAGCATCTGGGATCATTTTACTCACAAACTACCTTCTCCAATATTGCATAATGACACTGGGGACATCGCTTGCGACTTTTATCACAGATACAAAGAGGATATTCGAAATATGTATAATATAGGTTTACAATTTTACAGATTTTCGATTTCTTGGTCCAGGTAAGTGAACAATATGGCCAATGTTTACAACATTTTGTCTTGTGGTTCCATTTCTAATACATTTTTAAATTACAAAAATTATATTTTGTGATGATGTCATGTTTTTTTACAGAGTTTTGCCAACTGGTTACAGCAAACCTATTAATGAGAAAGGTGTAACTTTTTACAAAAAAGTTATAAAAGAAATTTTACGATACAATATGACTCCTGTAGTGACTATTTATCATTGGGATCTTCCACAGCGGCTTTACGAGGATGGAATTGATTGGACCAATCCGAAACTCGTGGATATTTTTGTAAATTATGCAAGAATTGTAATCTCGAGGTGTTTAGTAGTTCTTAAATCATCTAGTAAAATAGAAAATCAACTCATCTTTATCTTTATTTAATTTTGATTGAACGAATGAATAATTAGTTCATTTATTTTGAATTATTTTCATCCAATACAGTGTGAAAATTTAAAAACTTACAATGGGCTATATCTCACAAATAACAGATGGTATCAAAAAATGTTTAAAACTATTTGTAGGATAGGAAGGGGGAACTAAAATGACATAAAAGAGAACTCACCCCGATTAATCCTTTAGGCCCAACCTAACCCAACTAAAAAAGTTTAAATAGCAAACTCCTACATGTGATGGTATAAATTATAATAATTGTACAGGGGATATCAATTACTAATTACCAAATAAATATCTAAAAATGTTTAAAACAAACATACTCTACTTGTGATACAATGTTAATAAGCTCTTAAGGCCAATAAAACCTTATTTTTAATAATAAGTGTCAGTAGATATTTTTTTTTGTTAAATAAAAACTTGAATTTGCCGTTTTTGCAAAAGAAGTTGTAAAAGTTGGGTTCTGTAGCAGTCAATAATTTTTTTGTTCATTTGAAACATTTGTACGATCGGTACTGTCATTCGGCTTATAATGAACCAGGGCCTTTTATCGAGCCCCTAAAAAAGGCAATTTTTATCAAAATGCAATTTTGTTGCTTAAAAATGTATAGTTTGACGTAGACGGGCCAAACTGGTCAACGGGCAAAGGGCCAAGAAAACGACAATGGCGGGCCGCATGAAGCTCTATGTTATGCAGGCCTGGTTTACGGTTTACCTGAACGTGTGGACATAATTATTATATTTGGCTCCCAGAACCAGTGTTATTTACGAACAGCTCTATAATTTAATAAGTCACGTGTACATCAGCGATTTAGTTGAAAAGTTTAGAGAAACGGGATCAGTGCAAAATAAAAAAGGGATTCCACAAGATTACTGAATGGAGCAAGCCAAATTGAGGTCCTTAGACTATTTACAATAGAGCCTACTGCATCCATACGTTAAGTATCTGCAATGACAGGAATATCATGTGAGTCGATTAGAAAGGTGTTGGAATTACATAAGTTTTACCCGTACAAAACAAAAATTCTTCAAGAACTAGGCGATGATGATCCAGACCGACGAATTGAGTTTTGTGAACTCATGATTGAAAGAATTCGCGTTAAACCTAGACTATTCAAAAATATTTGTTTCAGTGATGAATGTACTTTTATGCTGAATGGTAATGAAAATAAACAAAACTGTCGGTACTAGAGTGATGCGAACCCGCATCGATTTAGAGAAGATCACACTCAATATCCTGAAAACTGAATGTTCTGACAGGGATATTAGGCGACGCTTTAATTGGGCCCCTTGTTTATACTAGGCAATTTAAGTGACGGCAATAATCTGGATATGCTGGAAAACACCATCGAACCTTTAGTTGTGCATGAATTAGAGAAACAAAAGGACGACCAAGGCAATCTAGGTATAGACGAAGATTTGCTGCACTTCCAGCAAGATAGAGCATCTCCTCCTCAAGTCAGTTGTTTATAAAACTCAACCTGTGCCACTTGGGGAATTGCTATTACTGGAACAAAATTTGTCAAAGTTCGTGCAGAATTTCAAAATAGGCTGTATTATTATTTACAAAAAAAATGGAACCCGCTTTGAACATTTACTTCATTGACATTTTTAACAAACTTGTAGTTCAACAAAAACTTCATTAAATGTTTCCTTTTAAGGCAAGGTTTCACAATTATTGATTAACCCTATAAAATTATATTTATACTGTTGGATAGCATTTTTTATAGGCTTTTCAACAAGTAGGGGTTTGCTATTTAAACTTTTTTAGTTGAGAAAGGTGGGGCCTAGGGGGTTTTTATGTCATTTTAGTTGCTCTTTCTGTCCTAAAAACGGTTTTAAGCATTTTTTGACATCATATTTCCTTTGTGAGATATAGGCCATTATAATTTTTAAATTGTCAAACTGTATATTTTGATAATATAGTAATAAAACAATTTAAAGATTTCCAGAAGTTGGACTTTGGACTACAATTAATGAGCCCAAGCAAATATGTCATTTTGGATATGGTTTAGGTATTTTTGCACCAGGTGTAAAGAGCGACGGGTTATTGGAGTATCAGTGTGCTTATATTGTAATGAAAATCCATGCCGCAACCTATCATATGTATAAAAACGAATTTCCCCATTATAAAGGTAAGAAGTATCTCGATTTTCATCACGTTTTTTAACATTTTTTATTACGATTACGTTTAAGGGGCAAAAAATCGTTTTAATTCGATTTATTAACATTGATAGTGAAATATGTCTTTAAAATTTGTTTTATGAGTTGATAAGTGGGAATATGAATTAATCAGACACATATGCTAGACCAGGCCAAGCAATATATAAACTTAATTCGGGATTTTTTAAAAATGTTATATAGCCTCTTCATCTACTTTAATTACTACATTTTAAATACAGTTAAGAAGACGTGTCCCGCAATTAGTTACTTAAACAAAAAATAAATAAAAATAATTTTGTAGTTTGATAAGTGTAAATGGCAGAGGGGTTTATAATAAATAAAAAAAAAATAAATGCAACCTGTTGGGGGGTTGAAGTAAAGTTTTAGGGGGTTGAAAAGGGGCGTGATAAAAATGCAAAAGTTCCCTGGAATTTTTTATTTTTGTTTCTTATTTGTCACTTTTCAAAAATAATTAAATTTGGTGAAATTAAATCTTTTTGTGTCTTAAATATTCAAATAATTTGGAGATATTAGTTTTTTTTTTGTATAAAATACTTCAGGTACTTATTTTTTTCGTTTTGGCATATAGTTTTTAATAAAATAAAAAAGAATTATGGTCATCATTAAAAAAACATGCTCAAAAAGGGATAAAAACAAAAAATGACAATGGCAACAATGAATAAATCCTTAATTAATGATAATTCATAAAAAAAACACATAAAAAACAGATTGCACCATCCAATTTTATGGCAAAAATATAAAAGAAACGGTTTTTTATTTTTTGACCACAATTCTTATTTTTGTATACACGGTTGGGACTCTAACTGGACCTAATTCGTTTCTAACGCAGGATAAAATATTTGGATAAAACGCAAAAACAGGTCAATTGTGTTTTGTTTGTGTGTTTTCCAGTCATATTAAAAAAAACATTTTTTCACCCCGTTTAAAGGGTGAAACCTATCTCCACTTAATTTTTTTAAATGAGATGATACTACTTGTGGCTACTTGTTCAAAAGCTCTTTTAAAACCAAAATTGGCTATGAATTTTTTCTCATTTTAATTTGATAAAAATAAAAAATAGAAAAATAGATAGACCCTGAAATGTGTCTAAAAATTTTTTTTGAGGGAATTAATCTTAAAACTTATGCAACGTTTAACCTATATAGTTTCAATTCTAATTTTTGAGTGAGGTCGATCAACTTTACATTTATTAAAGAAAACTGTGAATTCGTTATCAAATTTAAATTTTTCTTGTTAAAAGAGCTTTTAAACAAGATGTCATAAGTAGTATCACATCGCAAAAAAAAATAATAAGTAGGGTAGGTTTCACCCCTTGAAAGGGGTGAAACAATTTTTTTTAATATGAAAGGAATGACCACAAAAAAACTCAATCGTTTTAACTAAATATTTTATCCTGCGGCCCTAGCGAATTCGTTCCAGTTCTGGAGTGCTAGGTAGCGTACAGGGTTTTGGTGATAAGTGTTTGTATAAATTAATGCAAAGTATTAAATGTACATGAGTCTATTAAAAACTGTGCCATTTTAAGTATAATAATAATATTATCCGTATTCCCTATTCACTTAAGAACGATTTTTAAATAATAAACTGTAATTATATGATACACTTCTGTGCTAAAAATACATTTTTATAAAACTAGCGACCCTTCAGAAGAAAACGGAGAAATTTGTAATACTTTGCGGGATACGCCTTCTTAAATTAATACCATGTGTAGAAACCTGTTCTTATGCAAATTAACAATGTTTGTATAAAGTATTATAAAACGTAAATTTAATATTCTAAAACTGTTCTTTTTATTTTTAAGCTAAAATGTCAATAGTTATTGACTGCCAGTGGATTGAACCTTTGACGAACACCAAATCTGATAAAGAAGCAACTGAACGCTACAGGCAATTTGAGGTGTGTAACAAAAAAATGTTTTTTAATAATTATTGTTTTGATACTCTCTCGTCTCGTCTCGTAGGGCGTGAGAAATCTGTTTTCTCGTCTTGAGATGGCTCTTCTCTCGCTCGAGAGAGCAATTTCTCTCGTCTCGTTTCTCTCGTGATAAAAACATGTCAAATTTAAATTTGGATATAATATACATAGGACGAAACATAAAAAACTATAAAATTATAAAGACAACAAATAATTTTTCAGTACCCAAATTGGCAATAAGAAACACTTAGGGAATTATAGTACAAGCAAGAGATATAGTGTGACTTTAAAGCTTTAAAGCTAGCTGGCAACATACAAAAAAAACTAAGGAGACATCACCTTTAAATTAGTAGCGGAGCATTTAAGAGATTGAGTATACTTATTTTATTTTTACTTCCCTCGATAAAAGGGAAGTATTGTAATCGTAAACATTTAGATTTTCACGTTTTCGGGACCCTAGATTACGAAAAACATGTTTTTCCCATTCCGTCTGTCTGTCCGCCGTCTGTTGTCTGCCGTCTGTCTGTTGGCGCAATAGCTCAAAAACTGCTTAAGGGAAAAACTTCAACTTTCTATGCAGGTAAGGCTTCCTCTTGGCTCAAAACCGGTTATACTTCCGATCAGATATATACAGGGTGAGCAAAAACATTTATTTTTAGAAGTCAGCAGATTTCGACTAAAATTGGTTTCTGATAAAAATTTTATCTGATCAAAGATCATGAATTACTTTTTAAAAATTCAAAATTGCTTCCCTGTTTTTACAATTTATACAGGGTGTTTTTTATAGGTATGCTAATGTTGTAGGGTGTGATTCCTCAGATCATTTTATAAAGAAAAACTCATATGAACATGTCCGCAACGATTTCAATTTTTTTGCTACAAAAATTTGTTTTTTAAAGAGATATTTTTAATATCTCTGAAAATAGTTTAGATATAATTTTTAATTTTGGCATTTTAGTTAGAAAATTTATTTTATTGCTTTACCAGTGGCGTCTCTGCAAACATATCATCTGATATTTTCTACAAAAAAAAGTAGTACGCCACTGACATTTTTCCATTTTGATATTTTTACTCATTTGACTGGTCAATTCTACATCACTATGGCATCTTGTATTTTTATCGTCAGCCGCTCGGTTCTAGATTAAAATAATAGAAATTAATCGTCAATACTGCAAAATGAAGAAATTTTAATTTAATTGATGAACGATAAGGTAAACAACACTAAAGTATGTGGTTTTATACAGGGTGTTTATTAAGTACTTGTACAAACTTTAAATAGTGAATCTTTGACTAATTTTAAGGAAAAAAGTTCATATGAACACGTGTCCTAAACCTCTTAACTTTTGTGCTACAGGGTGGTAAAGTTTTCAAAAAAAAATCTATTTTTTCCAATAACTGTGAGACTATTGTAGATATCTTTACGAAATTTGGTACACGTATACTATGCATTATGTTTTCTACCAGTGGCGTCCATACCTACGGGGTTTGTATTGAATATTTTTGCAGAAAAAAATAGTATGCCACTGCTTCATCTTAAAACAAAAATTATTTTTGAAATCCTGATTTATTTTTAAACAAATTTAAACTTCAGAGTTTTTTGTTCGATGTATAGTTTACGCTTTAAAAAATAAAATCCGTTTTATTTCAGAGTCAAATTGCTAAAATGTACAATTGTACATACATGCATAGCAAGCCTTGCAAACAACCGAGAGGTTTTCATGGTAGCGGAATCAGTCACGACAGTTTATTTAAAAAAAAGATCATGGTTTTTGTCATTTAAAAATGTATGTATGTATGTATGTATGTATGTATGTATGTATGTAATAATTTATTGTCTATTATTGTGTTCAAAATGTACGAATATACCAATGCAGAAATGGCAGACATTCATTTCGTCTCACGGTCTCACGGTAATGCACAAGCTGCAAAAAGAATGTATCAAGCCCGATTTCATCAACGGGTGGTTCCACATGTCCAAACTTTCATTAATATTCACGCAAGACTTTGTGAAACTGGCAGCTTTAAAAGAACAATTGATATCCCAGAAAGGCCTGCGACAGTTCGAACAGTTGAAATTGAAGAAGCTGTGTTAAATAGAATTGAAGAAGACCCGCAAACTAGTACAAGGAAAATTGCTCATGAATTGAATATTACGCATACAATTGTGTGGCAAATTTTAAAATCTCAACAACTTTATCCTTCAACGCGAATTATAAAAAAAATAATTTTTGTGCTAAAATATGCGCAAATATATTTAGTTGAAATTCTGAAATTTTGGGTTTTGTATGTTGAACCCTTTAAGCACTATAGGTTTGGTTCCATCTTTAACAGCTACCCTGTATAAAAATGTTTCGAGTTAGAAGTATGTGGAAAATGTATATATTTAGTTTATCTTCTAAACATTTACAGAGGTGTTGAAACATAAGTTGTACAAAATAACCAGAAAAAGCCTGTAATAACTAGATAGGAAAGTCATGTGTTGGACACATCAGATTTTTATTCATATCACCCAATAAGAGAATTCAAACAACTCGAGAAAATGCTGTTCAAGCAACATCAACATCTTGTTTACATTTATAATATTCAGCGTAATATTTAGATACGTGTAACACTTAAGATAATTCCAAACATAAGGCGTAAATACAAGAAAATTTGACTAGCTTCGGGTGTG
The DNA here is from genome assembly GCA_927349885.1 of Psylliodes chrysocephalus. NCBI lineage: Eukaryota > Metazoa > Arthropoda > Insecta > Coleoptera > Chrysomelidae > Psylliodes > Psylliodes chrysocephalus. The sequence continues at coordinate 58,857,450 of OV651814.1, read as the reverse complement.
CTTAGTTGCACGTTTTTTTACCACCTCCTTTTTATCTCACATTTTAAAAATAAAAAAAAAAGAATCTACAACGAACTAAGTTAATTTTATAAAAGTTTATTCACAAACCTAGTCCGCTCCTGCAGGTTGTATTTCCAGCCACCTGTACTGCATTGAGAATCGTTTAACTGCCGACGAGTAAGTCAAGACGCAGATTGTTTAAGAGTACATTAACAATGACATACAAAATTCTCTAATGGACAATGATTTGTATTTTAAAGACAGCTATAAGAACTTAAAATTTTACGGACGGAACAATTTAAAAAAGTATACGCCATAGATAGAATTGCTGAATACCATGGACATACTTTATTGAGATTTACATCTTATTTTTGTACTTTTAATAGGATATAAAACCACATACTTTAATGGCGTTTATCTTATTGTTCATCAATTAAATTAAAATTTCTTCATTTTGCAGTATTGGCGATTAATTTCAATTATTTTAATCTAGAACAGAGCGGTTGGTGAGAAAAATTCAAGATGCCGTATGGATGTATAATTGACCAGTCAAATGAGTAAAAATATCAACATGGAAAAATGTCAGTGGCATACTACTTTTTTTTGTAGAAAATATCAGATGACATGTTTGCAGAGACGCCACTGGTAGAGCAATAAAATAAATTTTCCAAATAAAATTTATATCTCATTAACACATGCCAAAACTGAAAATTATATCTAAACTATTTTTAGAGATATTAAAAAATATCTAGTTAAAAACAAATTTTCAACTCCCTGTAGCAAAAAATTGAAGCCGTTGTGGACATGTGTTTTAAAAAGTAATTCATGATCTGTTATCTTTAATCAGATAATAATTTTATCAGTAAGTCGAATTCTGGTGACTTTTAATAATAAATGTTTTTTTATTGCTCACCCTGTATATATCTGACATGAAGTTTAACCGGTTTTGAGCTAAGAGGAAGCCTTACCTGCATACAAAATTTGAAGTTTTTCTCTTAAGCTGTTTCTGACCTATCGCGCCAACAGACCGCAGACAAGAGATGGCGGACGGCAGACAGACCGACGGAATGGGGAAAACATGTTTTTCGTAATCTAGGGACCCGAAAACTTGAAAATCTAAATTAAAATGCTTTCCTTTTTAACCGACTTCAAAAAAGGAGGAGGTTATCAATTCGTCGCGATATTTTTTTTTTTTTATGTATGTTCAGCGATTATTCTTTAACACGGTGTCCGATTTTAATGATTCTTTTTTTGTTAGAAAGGGGGTACTTTAGGGGTGGTCCCATATAAATTTAGTCAAAATCTAGTAATTGGGTCCATGAGAAAATCCTCAAACTCTTCATTTTTTATGTATGTTTCGCGATAATGCTTTAACGCGATGTCCGATTTCAATGATTCTTTTTTTGTTAGAAGGGGGGTACTTCAGGGGTGGTCCCATATAGATTTGGTCAAAATCTAATAATTGGGTCCATGAGAAAATCCTCAAACTCTTCATTTTTTCTGTATGTTTCGCGATAATGCTTTAACGCGATGGCTGATTTCAATGATTCTTTTTTTGTTAGAAGGGGGTACTTCAGGGGTGGTCCCATATAGATTTGGTCAAAATCTAATAATTGGGTCCATGAGAAAATCCTCAAACTCTTCATTTTTTATGTATGTTTCGCGATAATGCTTTAACGCGATGTCCGATTTCAATGATTCTTTTTTTGTTAGAAGGGGGGTACTTCAGGGGTGGTCTCATATAAATTTGGTCAAAATATAATAATTGAGTCCATGAGAAAATCCTCAAACTCTTCATTTTTTATGTATGTTTAGCGATAATGCTTTACCACCTTGTCCGATTTATATGATTCTTTTTTTGTTAGTAAGGGGGTACCTCTGGGGTGGTCCCATATCAATTTGTTTAAGATGTGGTGATGGCATCTGCACGTTTTTGAAGTCGGTTTTTTTAAATTTTTAATTTTTAATACTTGTATTGAGGCAAGTAAAAATAAAATAAGTATACTCATTCTCTTGTATGCTCCTCTACTATATTTAATGTATCACTGTCCTCAGTTTTTTTTGTATCTTGCCAGCTAGCTTAAAAGTCACACTAGATCTCTTGCTCCTACTATACCTAGGTGTCTCTTTGTCTATGCGTCTATCACAATCATTTTACTTAGAGACTATTTGACATAAACAAACAGTGGACCAAATTAGGCGTTAAACAGAAATGTAAATACTTTGTCTTGGAAATCAGTTGGGGGGGGGGGAGGAAGGATTTCAATTGGAAGTTAGAATTTTTTTGATGCCATCGTGTGATATCAAATTGAAGCATTTGCTCCGGTTCAGCGCGAGGTTGCCACATTTCAAATAATTTTTGAGTATAAAGAAATGCATGAAATAAAATAAAAATATGATAAGACGTTTTAAAAATAAAAAATATATTTTGGCATCAAATATAAGGTAGTGCCATAGTACAGTGGCACTACCTCACGAGCCTGTCTGGAAATAATAAATAATCATTGAAATAGCGAAAATTGAAATAATTGAATCAACCTTATATTAAGAGCACATTGTTCAAATATTTATTCAGTAAACTAATAATTATTCTAACCAGGGTAAGTAAATAAACGCACATAAATTAAAATTAAATAATACATAACTGTTAAAATTTTATATCACATTCAATTAAAATAATTGGCCAACGAAGGAATGTAAAAAAATCCTTAAATATAACATAATAATATAAGTATGCTGCTTCTAGTCGTCAAAAGTATGTAAAATGTAAATTTTATGCGAACAGCGAGCCTAGTTATTATCATCATCTTGTTTTGAAGTTGTCGCTTTAATATTTAGGTTGGATTCCCTTCTAAGCTTTCCGAGATTAAAATTAATTTACCAATTTTTCCCAAGTGACAAACTCCGCTTATTAGAACACAGTGGCATCGTTTAATTTGAAATTCGTTATGACATGTTATATAATATAAAATATAGTACATTATTATATAGTACAATATAGGTTGGAATAATAACGATATAACTGTATATATTAGTTTTTTTTACTAGAACTTTTCCGGGCTAATTAGATACTAAAAAGATTTTTGGGGATGCAGCACAATAAGAAGAAATTTTATCTTAATATTGAAACAGACTTTTTAATAAATCATATTTATATGAGTGGCTCTGCAGAATTTTTCGTAATCTCCCTGGAAAGTTAAAAAATAATTTTGATAGGTTAATGTTGCTAAAACTTTTATAAATCATAAATATAGTTGTAGGATCATTTTCAAAACTTGGTAGATCAAAGGAGTATAATAGATTGATCCATGATAGTTGAAATATAATATACCAACGATATAACCCAGGCTTTCGTTTATATGTCTTATATCTAACCAATTAATTAATTTGCTTATTTCAGTGTGGTCTGTACCTACATCCCATTTTTATTGGCGATTGGCCAAAGATAGTAAAGGATAGAATCTCAGAACGAAGCAAATCACAGAATTTAACAAAATCTCGACTACCAACTTTCACTCAAGAAGAAATCGCTTTTATAAAAGGAACTCAAGATTATTTAGGATTAAACCATTATTACACATTTTTGGTTTCTAATATCGCAGCAAATGAAAAAGGATTTTCGAATTATGAATACGACATGGGTGCCATAAATTCCGAGAGTCCTAATTGGAAATTGGATGCCAATTTACGAATTGTGAGTATTTGTCTTATTTTTCTCCAGTTCCCACTTTTAAGTTAAAATTGATTATTAATATATACGAGTATTATTTTTTTAATATACCGCTCTTACAGCTTAAGAGATAGCAGGATATAAGTGTAGAATCTATGTTTTGGCTACTTATTATCCTATCATTATAACCCCAGGTATTTACTTACTTTAACAGCATGAGTGGAGCTAGTGGCCTTCTTACCAGAGGCGGCTTGTGCCTTACTACACGGGTGGTGCCAGGCTAGTATATTACGTCGGAGGCCAAACACTTTTGGGCGCCTCGCCCAAATTTTGATTATCCCTAGCAAAACATACGCAAAACAAAAAATGCATTTTTTCGATCACATCCACAAATCCAGTTACTTTTTAAATACATATTCCGATTAAACTTCCTTATACGACTGTTGAAGCTTGACGAACTAGAGTTGTTAGCCTTCTGTGTTTTTGTGATTTCAAAATCGGGAAAAAGCCTTTGTAATTCTTTGATTTTAATTTTTTCCTCGAGTGAGTTTTTATTATCATATTGCTTATTTACCTTGAATTTTTGCCGTATGTTTAATAAATACCCTGCATAAGACAGTGTGGGGTCTCAAGTTTTGATTTGTAAACCCCATCAATAAATATTTAAATAAAAATGATTTTAATAACTGTATAATGCATATATAATTAAATAAAAGGATTAATATCATGACAAGTAAAAAAGTATATGACAATGTAATATAAATAAATATTATATTGCTGTACAACCGATATTGCCAGTGAGGTTAATCCTTCATTAGGTTACCAGGTAAAACAAGGATATCTAAAGGTGATCGTATATACGGGGTGGCGCATTAGAAACAGTCCAGCTCAAATATTATTGACGGGGGAAGTTTTTACGACAAACCCTGAGACACGTTGATTTTGTTATCGAAGGGGACAACTTTTGATCGTTAACTCATGGTTATACGATCATCCCCCTAAAAGGAGTGGCAACCCTTTCGAGAATCTTTAATGGCATGGGGGATCGAGTGGCTCATCATTTGAAAGGTATTTCGATTCTCTTTACAGACATGCTAACATTTTTGTGTTAAATATTAAAATTAATGCCAAAAACCAGCTGGAATTGTGGGTGAAAGAAATTAAAAAAAAAGTTGCCAGAAAAGTTTTAATTCAAGTAAGTGTTCGAATTGCGATCCATTTACTTCCAAACAGTAATAAAACGTTTGTTCTACACTGTTCCGAACATTTTATAGCATTGCAGGAGATATTTCACGACATGCCACAGTTATCTGGTGACGAAGATCTAAAGAGTTTGGTTGCGTTTTGTAAATAACACCTTTTAAATAATCCCATAAGAAGAAATCCAACGGTGTTAGATCTGGCGATCGTGGGGGCCATTTTATAGAACCTCTTCTACCAATCCAATGTGCGGAACAATATTGATTTAAAAAGTCACGCACAGAAGCTGTATAGTGTTGTAGAGCGCCATCCTGTTAAAAAAAATCATTCCTTGGGATATGATCATCGTTTCCTATTATTTCCACAATGTGAGGGTAGATATTGTCTTCAAGCAAATTAAGATATGATTCACCCATCAAATTATGAGAGGAAAAACGGACCAACAATATTTCCAAAAACCCCAGCCCATACATTCAATTTTTGAGGATTCTGTGTATTTTGTTCTCTAATAATTGCAGGATTTGCATCACTCCAGTATCTGCGATTATGTCCGTTCACGTGACCATCATGAAAGAACGTGCATTCGTCAGAAAAGTATGTTGAATATAAAAAGTGGGAATTGTCCACAACTCTTCTAGTCATCTCCTCAAAAAATTGGATACGGCGATCTGGATCGTCTTCGTTGAGCTCTTGGGAGGGAGCTCTTAGCTCTTATAGGGATGGATTTTATGCTGTTTCAAGACCCTCTGAACTCTGAAGGCTTCTACGTGGAATTCCTGTAGCTGCTGCTATTTGTCTCGTGCTTGAAGTGGGATCAAATGCTACATGTCTCAAAAGTGCAACCTGTGTAGCCTCGTTAGTAACAGGATGTTGTCTTTCATATTTTCTGTTAAAAACGTATTCCAGTCTCCATGAATTTAGACATTCAATTTATCACCTAGGGATGTCTTACATTCTTACCGGGATGTCGTTCATTAAAAACTCTTGTAACTGCCCGAGCAGACTCGTTGTTTCTAAAATAGTGTGCGACAATTTCAATTCTCTCTGCAGTGGGGAAACCATGATAATTACATCCATTTACTTTCAAATAGAAAATAAAGAAATTTCAATAAAATAAAACTAGGTACTCGTAAAATTAATTTTGAATTTCGAGGACATAGTATCGATGCCTATAACGACTCTTCCAGTCATATATTCTCAAAGAAGGGTATGATTTAACGTTCCCTCTTCTATTTGGTATGCTCTTAAGTATAGTTCCCTGGGATTTTGGAGTATAACACATTCAGTTAGAATGTAAAAAAAGGTTTCGTCCTCCTTCTTACAGAATTTGCACTTATAATCTTCTATTACTCTCAGTTTACTAAGGTGTCCTTTGAGTCGGCAATGCCCGGTAGGGATCCCTGTTACAATGCGTAGACTGCACTTGCTCAGGCTGATAGAAGCTTCTGGTCATATTCACCCAAAAGTACCTTAGCCTGTCTTAACCCCAAGAGATTGTTCCATTTATCAATTCTTCTACTGCCCAATTTTTTTTTTAATCTCTCCTAATATTGTGTTGCTGCTGAACGGCTCACGTTCCACAAAGGTTGTCTAAGTCTCTTTACTTGCGAGACTATCTGCAATCCCGTTACCCTTTACCCCGTTATGTCCCGGGACCTAAGTGGGAGTAACTGTATTTTCCTCGTCTAGCTCATTCAGTTTTTCTAGGCATCTCCAAACTATTTTTGAGGTGATTACGTAAGAGCTCAGTGCTTTGATAGCTAATTGGCTATGGGACATGATGATAATTTCTTGTCTGCGACAGTTTCTTTCGATGTTGAACTGGATACACTTCTTAATAGCGTGAATTTCCGCCTTGAAGATGTTTGGATATATACCCAAACTTTAAGAGTGCCTGTTTCTGAGCCCATAAATTTCTATTCCAGTTTCTTTTATGGTTTTGGAACCATCCGTTTACCACTGAATGGCTTGTCTTTCGGTTGCAAGCCCGATGGATTCTTAGCTCCATTCTTTCTTGCAGTCCACTTCTGTGGTATTAAAGTTTTCACAAAACTGTACTTTTTTCTCATTTCGTCCTGGGGCTTATCCCAAGTATCTTCGTTCCTGAAACTAATATTTTGTCTGATTACTCCGTTCCTGATCATTCTATATTTGGTCCTTATTGCCACGTTCTCTATCATTAAATGTAGAGGGGTAAGGTTTTACATTTTCAATGCGGCTGTAGGACAGGTTCTCATTGCACCAGTGATGCAAATACAGGCTAGTCTTTGACTTTTGAGCTAAACTAGTTCTGTTACCCCAGGCTACAGCCCCATAAGTGATGACTGGTCTCACTATTGTTATGTACATCCATTGCGGTATGTTCGGGTAACATTCCCAGCTTTTACCCGCAATTTTTCTTTATACCAATAGGGCTTTTGTGGCCTTATCTACTACTTCCTTCTTATATATGTTCTAGAGAAGTTTGTTGTCCAGGGTTAGACATAGATAATTTGAATTCTTTTTTTCTAATTGGACGGTATTAAGACTTTAAAAAGAATACTAATGTTTTGTTATAGTTTATACTACGACCCACCTCTTGGCACAATCTTCTGGTATATTCTAGTCATCTTTAGACTATTATCACACAAGATATTTCCAAACTTGCCTATAGAAAATATAACTAGGTCAGTCAATCTGCATAGAAGTTCATTTACGGTTAGGCTCCACATTAGTGGGAATAAAACTCCTCCTTGTGGACATCCTCTGGCTGTGCAGATAGAAATGGTGTCCTGCCCTAACTATGTCTCTGCAGTTCTTGTAAATAGTAGCTGAGCCATCCATATGGAAGTGATGCTATCAATGCCTCTGTATGCGAGTTTCTTTTTTGTCAGATTCGTGTGATTGTTGTCAAATGCTCCTTCTGTGTCTAAGAAGGCACACACGACCGTTTCCTTGTTCATCAGTGCATCCTAGATTACGTCAGGATTTCGCTTCTGATTTAACTATCAACAGCCTTTTCAATTGTTTTTAATGCGAAGGATATGAGGCTGATTGGTTGGAAAGATTTAGGATGTGTGGTATCCTTTTCCCCTATTTTTGGAATAAAGGTGACTTTGGTCCTTCTCCATGATTCTGGTATATATTTTGGTTCCAAAGTACTTCGGGATCTTCGAATTATATGTGGTAGTAATTCGTCCTGTGCTGAAGCAAGTACGCTAAGTTCCTTTGGTTTTCCTGCAACTTTCCTTGTTTTCCTCTCCCTAATCCCCTGTCTTGCAATGTTACACATTGTTGAATATGGAACGCCGGCTGAAAGAACTGCTTTTTGCAAAGAAGTACTTTAAATCCAAGGTCCGTTATTAAATTTTGATATACATTTAAGCAAACTTGTTTCGTATTTTGACTGAGAAATGTATGCCCTAACACTGCTTGGTTTCCTCATTTTCCGCCTCATTTGCTTCTTCAATACTGGAAAATTAACATTCGTGGTCTGAGTCACTGTCCAGATCACTGTCAAAGTTTTTACTGTAAAGATTATCGTATTTCTTTTGCATCGACGGTCTCCAAAAATCGGGACTTGGATTTTCCCAAGTACGAAACATTTTAAGGTCTTAAGGTAGATGATATTAAAAAATCAGTTAACCAGAAGCACAAATAAGCAAAAAACAGTAAAATATATACAAAAATACTGACTAAAATGCAGTAGGTTAAACAGTGACGCATATAATATATCCTAATCCAAATCACTTCACTAACAAATTAAGTTCACCTCTTCTCAAAACGGCCCTGACCATGCCCGCGGGCACTGCTTGAGGCAAAGCTAATTTACGAAAATCGTGTAAGTGCGAGAGAAACAAATAGAGTAGAAAACTATAGGTATGTGATGGGACCAGAGATAACAGAGATATAAACAGTCATTGATAAAATATAATATTCATGGTGCCAACAATAGTTCGCACTGGATACATTCTATTTCTAGACACGGGGCGAGGCGACGAAAGGTGAGAAGTAAGAGAAGGGATAGAGAGAAGAATTTTACGTAGTTCTATCAATGAATAACTGCGCGAGCTTATGCTACATAACGTAAATTTCCATGCCGGTGTAAGCCCTGTTGCCACTACCAATCTAACATCACTAGGTTTTGGAATTTGTTGAAAATTATTACATCTAATTTAGTGAAATTACATCTAATTTGGTTAAAAATGCCTATTTTTTGTTATAATGCTCAATTAGGTCTTTGTAGGAAGTATTTTTTTATAATTATTTAAAAAAAATCATTTACATTAGCCCTTATGGTCGAAAAAAAATTTAAACGTCAATATCTCTGTTTCAACCGTCTACAAATTTGTATAAAAAATCTTCTTTTAGAAATATACCTCTCATTTGACGAAAAACGAAGACCTAAATGAAAAAAAACTATTCTTTATAAAAGTTTCGCCTATATATTGACAAGGTAAAAGTACTTTCCTCATATTTTTTGCTTTTAAATTAACAAAAATATAGCAATAAACAATTAGTGATGTCATGGTTTTACTAGAAAGCAAACATTAAAGGCAGAGCCTCTCGACTCTTTATGCATCTATCTCAGTATTGAAATGTATGCAATCAATTAGTTTGACTCTCTTAATATTATTTTATACAGGGATTATTGATTTATCCAATAGGGTGTATTAATTACTTCAAGATTTTTTTTATTTTTGGTGGAAAATGAAAAATAAGAAAATATAAACTATTTATTAAAGGTATTTATTGAAGTATCAATTATAAACAATAAGGCTATTGCTTTGCAAAATACAATAAATCCCCAATATAAATAAATTATAATAATAATAATCATAATTGGAAGGAAGTATATAAAGCATAAATTAATAATATTAAAATTTCAAATTTCAAACTAATCAGAATCAGATTCACCACCCGAATCAACATTTTCCAAAACATTAGCGGCTGTGGTCAAACTATTTCTGCAGTTTTTCTGTGCCATACAGGTGCAGAAACCGATACAGCAAATATTTTTTTTTCTGCATTTGCAAATTTTGCTTCCACAGTCTAGAACATAATATTATTGTTAGAATATTGTATAGTATCTTTTTTGCATTTGCATGATGTAAGTTCTGTTATGTCTGATGGCAGGTCGGGCAGAGTCTTAAAAGTGGGTATCAGACTTCCATCTTGATCTACTTTCTATCCATATTCTTCAACATTAGGAAGCTGCATCTGGGTTTAAAGAGCTTAGCCAAATATTTAGCTGGCAAAAACATCTTAAACTATGTAGTCTTAGGGCGTCTTCAGTCGGTGGCAATTTAGCGAAGGTTTTTGAAGAGGCCACTAATCCCCTCTAAATGTTAATGGAAGTAACATTGGCAGTTTTGAATAAATTATTATGAAAATTCTTTCAAGATTAGAGAATATGTTTTCAGAGTACTGATCAGTGCCAAATGCATCCAAAAAGTAATGGTGTTCAAGGTAGGTTTTCCAACAGGTTTTTTCCCAATGCCGGACAATTAGCTGATTGTATCACAACCGGTCAGAGAATGAAAAGCAAGCACATTTTTTAGAAGGTTTTCATCCAAATTTAAACAATGTACTGCTAGAAATCGTCTTGAGTCTCCTCGCCCTGTTCTGAACCATATATCTTTAGTTAAAAACTTCTTAAAATAAATTAATAAGACATCTGTATCGTTGAAATAAATAATGCAGCGTGAATGCCCCGAATTTTTGTCTGACAATATGTGCAATAAGATACGATTAGTAGCGTCTTCGTGATTTGAATTTAAAAAATCGTCTTTTGATGGTTCAAAATTCTTCCCATATTTATTGGTTTTCGCGAATCCACCACTAGTTAGAAATTGAATATGCTTTTGCTGAATGGAGTTTTGAAGAAGTTGCTCTGGCAGAAAATGTGTTAAACGTCTTTTGTTAAATATCGAATGAATAAACAAGTTCTATTGTTGCGGAAGTGGAATATTGGGTCGCTCAATTTCTATATCAATTGATTTCTGAAATCCTCTCTTTTGACGTGTTGTATTTTTGATAGAATGTCCTTTATAATGATCAAATACTACATCTATCATTTGAGAATTAAATTTATTTCTAAAAATAATGTTTACAAATATATGAGCATATTCTTTAAATGATATGCAACTTTTGGGCTTTCCTATTTTGATATAATTTTTGTCTTTGCTACTTGCAGCAACAAATCCGTAATTAAAATTTTAAACGAAAACTTATAACTTACCCAAATATATTCAGCTGCAACAAGATGAATGTAGATATAATAAAGATGCAAAAATGTCTATATTTTTCCCCAATTTATTAGGTAATTTAATATATTACACATACACTTATTAATTCTTTAGTAAAAACAGATAACAATATGACACATTGCCCAATGGAACATAACGAGAAGTTTTATAATAAAAAAATGAAAAATCCTACCATATCAATAATGTGATACATCAGCCGGCACGTAGAAAGAAACAGAGCTATGCTACGTTTGAAGGTGAAGAGAAAGATACACTGAAGTCGATAAAATTGGCGGTGAGAATGAATTACAGCATAAACCTATGACATCTCTCATCGTTTATTGTTATATCTTTGTTAATTCAAAAGCAAACATATGGTGTTTACTCTGTTACCTTGTCAACACATAAGCAAAAATTTTATAAAGAATTTTTTTTTTCTTCATTTAGGCCTGCGTTTTTTATTAAATGAGTGGTATATTTACAAAAGACGACTTTCTAACTGAATTTTTGAAGGGCTAAAACCAAGATATTTACGTTTATATTTTTTTCGGCCGTAAGTGCTAATGCAAATGATTTTTTTAAATAAGTATGAACAATTACTCCCTACAAAGATTTTATTGTGCATTTGACCAAAAAATTAGTATTTTTTTCTCTATTCGGGGGTATCAATATCTGGATTTTTGATGATAGTGCCCTTCTGCACGATCTAATTTTGTATTACCTCCGGAATAATGGTTACCTTATCATGACCTTTCATCTGTGAAAAATTCTGCCTTGTGACAAAAGAGTGGGAGGTGAATCGTTTTCTTGAGCGAATATTTCAATACATACACTTTACTAACAATGACAACAGCGGATATTATACCCTACTGTGTCCCTTAGAATATGTCTTATTCACGGCCGCAGGATATTTGTTAGTAGTTACATCTCCTGGTTATCTCTGGATGGGACTGTTCGAAATAGCTTATTTAGTCCGGAGCCTATATGTGGATTTCTAAGTGTCGGATTATATCATATTTATTGAATTCTAGTAAAAAGTTCTATTTTTTTTTTAAGAAAATCTAATTTTTCTTTCTCAAAATCGGTTTTACTGTGTTTGATAGAAAATGTTGGCATTTAAATTTGTTTATTAAAATAACATAGGCGTCCAGACTGTTGCGGCTTTAGATCAAAGAAAATAAAATATTTCTGACAGATACCATATCATTGATTTCAACTAATAGTTTTGTTAAATCAATATCTCAAAAATAATGGTCTTAGAAAAAAGTAACTCAACCAAACCAAATATAACATTTTTCTTTTCTGAAATAAAAACTGCAAGAGGCATTTTCATACCGTTATAATAATGAAAAATTGATGTTACACGCAGAGGCTTGTACACGAGTAAAATTTTTCGATGCATGAATTTTTTTGTGATTCCTAACTTAATTTTAATTTTTTGTCAAATGCATCTAGAAGTCTCCAATTTATTTAACTATTAAAATATTTTTAGATGTCACCGATTTATTTAACTATTAAAATATTTTTAGATGTCACCGAGGGGAATAAGAAGGACCTTAAAATGGATAAAAGATAAATATAATAACCCAGATATTTTAATAACAGAAATGGGAGTGAGTGATAATGGTAAATCTTTACAAGATGATCACAGGATTGAATTTTATAGGGTATGTATTGGAATATACAGTGTGAAAGAGCAATAAATTCGGTAATAAATAAATTAGGGCGTCTTCGGAAAAACGTTCGGACACGTTGATTGGTACCTATTTTTAGTTGCGCATTTTTTTACTTAAAACTTAAAACTTTATACAGGGTGTGTCATGTAACTGGCCAATACCAACTTTCTTGTTTTAAATGCAACACCCTATATATTTTTCAATTTTTGAATTATATATTTTATGTACTATATCCTATACCTAACTGTTTGCGGAAATAATAAATGTTTATCGATTTATTGCAAAAATTAACATTAACAAAATAAAATTGTTTGATTACATAAATTCGCTACAACACACTCAATACTTATTTCCCATTTAGGTCTTGATAATGACAAAGTAACCATTTCAGCGTTCCCTTTTACTGATATGAAATACAAAAAAAACTGTACTTAAATAGTTTTGTTTACTTTTGTTTAAAACGTCTGACCTTGTCAAATTGTTATCTGATAGCATGACAATAGTTGTCAGTGTTATATTCGTTTGAATTTCCTTATCTGCATATGAGAAAAATGGTTCATTTAACAGAAATACACAAAATAACAATTCTACAGATGATTGGTTATGGAGATAAAACACGGACACAAATGGCTCGCTTATTTCACGAAAGATTTCCAAATTTTCCGCGTATATCCCAAGGAACAATTAGTAAAATAGAGAAAGAGTTTTGCGAGCTTGGACATGAAAAGGCAGACAAAAAAATTACTGCCAATGCAATAACTAATGTTACCAAATTGAATATTATGCCTGAGTTTCAGGAAAACCCACATTATTCTAGTCGACAAGCAGCCTCAATGTTCGATATTAGCCATTCATCGATTATTCGAACGTTAAAGAAAATAAAATGCATCCCTATAAAATATAAGCAACTCAGTAGCTCACGGAAGATGATTTTAACCCGGCATTGGTACGGTGGGGTATGATATTCCCCAGCCTAAATAATAATGCCACCGCTTCCATTTTATTAATTTCAGAGGCGCCATCTGCCGTGTACCTTCAAACTAAATAGGTGGCTGTAGCACAGTTTATAGCTTAAAAGAATCAGTTCGCTCACTCTGCGTCGGCACTTTTGATCTCAATGTTCCACTTTATACATTGCGCAACTCGGATTTGTATCCCTGGCGCATACAGAATCAAATCATAATAGCCCAAGAGCCCACTGTAAATTTTTACCGCTATCTGATAATGAAATAAAATATACCCCAAAAGCTTGTAAAAACATTGTACTTTACCGAATGGCACCTGTGACAATCCCAATCCTGAGCAAAGTGTTAAAAAAATATATATTTGATATTAAAAAAATCACATAAGGCAATGACAGCGCTAATTTTTACAGGTTGTCATAGAAACGACAAAAAAACTACTATGATTATGGGTTAAAAGAATTGTCTAATAAGAGTTTATAATTATTATTGACTATCTCTGCCAAAGTTAGGTAAAAATATTAATAATTCAGGTTAAAAAGCTAGGTTCACAATGAATTAGGATTGTAATTTTCAGAGAAAATACAATTATCGCTGTAATGTCTTATGTAATTTTTTGAACATAAAATAATTTTTTTTAACCACTTTGCTCTGGATTACAAATTGGCACAGGTGCAATTTGGTAAAGTACAATGTTGTTACATGTCTTTGGAGCATATTTCATTTTGTTATCAGATGGCGGTCGTAATTTGCAGTGGGCTCTCTTACTTTTACCAATTAAGCATTCCAACGACCTGTCAAACAATAGCTGTCAGTGAGAAGGTCTGATATATCTAAGGGGTAGAGACATATTCTTGCATCCTGAATGTTTTTTTTTTATTCGAAATAATAGTCACAAAGCCTGCCAATTTATGAAAAAATGTATCTTATTTTTATTGTGTTTGACATAAAATATTTAAATGTAATCCATTATTTATGATTTTACGTATTGTAAACAGAATACATCGTATGTCGCAACCCTTGGATATATCAAATCTTCCCATTGGTAGTTCATTTGTTTGGAATGCCTAGACAACCGCCTATATTCAAACAGCAGTCTTCTACGCATCCTGAATTTGTATCCCTGGAGTGGATGTTATTTTGGAACATCCAATTGGTCCGAGTGAGCGAACTGATTCTTTTAAGCTATAAACTGTGGCTGTAGCATGTTAGACTTGTTTCGCTGCTCAGTATGCGTCTGGCATTCGTAGAGGTGTGTAAAGTGTTGTAGGGTATCTCATACCCCAGTGTGGTTATAATTTTGTACCAAGGTGAAAAAGTTAAATTTCTTGAATTCATAAGGTTTAGTATACTATAAATATTGACAAAGCAAACTTAGGTAATTATTTTTAGGTAAACAATGTATTACGAAGACGAACAAAGAAGACTTTTGAAGCTTTGGGAAGAAGTAAACGATAAAGAGTCAGACATTGGCTCGATATCTGATGACGAACCACCGGATCACATAAGTGAGAATTCCTACCACTCAGACTCGGAAGAGAAGCTTCCATAAATACATATTCTAGTTGATAGCCAGAACAATAAACGCGCAGAAGTCTCTGAGACTAAAGAACAGGTCGATGATCACGCAGTTGAACAAACAACAAGGATAGCTCAGTATTTACGGGGTATTGAAAAAAAGACTAAATGGACTGAAAATCCAGGTAACTCAGCAATTCATACTAGAAGATAAAATATAATAACTCACTTGCCTGGCCCTAAATGAATTGCGCAAAAATACCATTAGATTGTTGGAAGCTATTTATTGATGATCTCATTCTAGATTCTATTGTCGAATGCACTAATGAAAAGATCGTAGGGAAGGCAACCAATTACACTGATAAACATATAGTGAGAAAAACTTCCCTGACAGAAATCACCGCTTGCTTAGGCCTTTTATACCTTACTGATCTTTTTCGTTCAGCAAGACAAAACTTGGTGGATTTATGGGCTTCCGATGGAACAGGCATTGACATTTTCAGATGTACTATGCAATTGAAAATATTTCAATTTTTATTAGCCTGCCTTAGATTTGACAAAGAAAACACTAAGGAAGAAAGACGCCATATTGATAAAATGGCGCCAATACGAGCAGTTTTGATCATTTCGCTGAAAATTGTCAAAATTCTTATACACCGTCTGAATATCTAACTGTAGATGAAAATTTGAAATCTTTTAGAGGCCGCTGCGGGTTTCGCCAATATATACCCAATAAGCCGGCGAAATACGGCCTAAAAGTTTTTTCAGTGGTGAATGCAAAAACATTTTACGTGTTCAATTTAGAGGTTTATGGGAGTAAACACCCTGAAAGGCCCTTTCAACAAAGTAACAAACCAGAAGATATAGTTCTGCGACTTGTGGAGCCACTTACAAATTTTCGGAGGAATATTACGTTTGACAATTGGTTTTCTAGCTACCCTTTGGTTACAAAACTACTTAAAAATTATGGCCTGACTTTCGTAGGAACGCTACGAAAAAATAATGGTGAAATACCCTCTGAACTACTTAATACGAAGACAAGAGAAGAAAGGAGCTGCAAATTTGCGTTTCAAAAGTCTAGTCTCATATGTACCCAAAAAAGGAAAAAATGTTATTGTGATCTCCACTTGACGAGCTGTTAGGCACTTACGGCGTTTCGCGGAACAGCAGAAGGTGGCCTTTGACTCTTTTCTTTTCAATTATGATTTCAGCGGGAATAAATGCGATGGTAATTTACAATATCAATAATATCGGCTCAACATTACCAAGAAGGAAATTTTTAAAAAGTTTGGGCCTCAGTTTGGTCAAATCTCAACAGGAGAAGAGACTACAAAATCCTCTCATTCGAAAAGACCTTCGTAGAAAGATTTCAGTAGTTGGTGTAAGTGATAATCAAACTGATCAAGAACAAAGAGGGAAAATTTTGATTAAAACTGTTTCCTTATCCCTTGATTCTACCCCAATGGGTTATCGTAATTTATAAAATAGAGTGTGTTAACTAATAATAACAACGATTAGCTAAGATACATATTTTTAAGTTAAAGTCTTTAGTGTAAGGGAAGATGTTTAGAAAATTTTGTATTTATGAAATTCACTTTATCACTCTGTAAAATGAAAACTGGGATGTTTTTAGGAAAATTAAATTAAATGTGAATCTATTTTTACACCAAGATATTTAATTTCAGATTTTAAAGAAATTTCAGTAATCATATTGTTGACTGTAATAGTAATTTTATTATAAAGTGGTAATTTGTGTTTATAACTAGTAAACGGAACGATATAGGTTTTGTTGTAGTTAACCGTAGGCATTTTGTGTCTAAATATATCTATATATCTAAATATATTTTTTTACATCAGTTTCTATTCTATTTTTAAATTTTCCTACGTTTTGTCACTATATAATTATAGCAGTGTCGTCTGCAAAACCAATTACCTTTCCCGAGGAGTTAAAAGAAAATATATCATTAATGTACAAATTGAAGAGAATTTGTCCCACACGGAAAAAAATGTGACTAGAAAATTTTACTACAATGTTGTAGTAGTAGACTTGTAGAAAAATACTTAACAATTTGTAGAAAATTTTACTACAATTTATAGTTAAAAACTATTCATTATTGTAGCAATTGAATTGTCGAATAAAATGCTACAACAATAGGAAAGAAGTCCACAATGTTTAGTATATTTTACTATTGTTTGTAGAAGTAGAAATTTATTACAATTATCGTAATTACTACTACTAACTTCTGTAAAAATTTGTACAAATATTAATAATTATCTCTACAAAAAATAGTAATTTTCTCTACAAAAAATAGTAATACTTTACATCCCTTCTTCAAAAATATTCTATAATATTGTAGAAATTCTAAGTCATGTGAACAAAACAGAATTCTGCTATTGGCCAACGTTTTCTGACGTCGATCATAAACGGCCAGACAGCAGTAGCCATTCGCCATGTTCACATAACAAAGCATGGTACATATACGAGTACCTATAACACATTATTATATTATAAGCACCGATGCGTTTGAGAAAATTTTAATAATAAATTCTATTGGTGGTAAGTACATTTATTATTGTTTCTGAATAATTTACCTTTAGATAACTAATTTAAATAACCTTAGTAGATTATTTTAAAAAAATAGTTGTGGCCAACGATTGAATGTTGTGCCCAACGATCGAATTTTGTGCCAAGTTCAATGATGTTTTTTGTCTTAATTATAACATACCTACTTTCTCATTTTTGTTAGTTATCTGACTTAGTCATTTAATATCCAAATCATTGTAAAGGTGATAAATATCCCCGTTTTAAGGGTATGAACAATTCAATTGGTATTAATTTTTATTTCATATTTTTCAGGTGCAGAAAAGCCAACTGAGACTGAGGGCGCTATTATTACTGTTATTTATTACATAATGTAATTAAGAATTTGTATCTTTTATATTAAAACAATAAATTGAATATTTTATTAAGGAACATTTTTTTCTAGGTTATAATTATAATAATTATGGAATACTACTACAAATTTTATTAAAAATTACTACAATTTGTATGAATTTTTACTATTTATTGTGTAAAATTTTCGTATTTATTTTCATAAAACGCAATACATTTTTAATACAAATTCATACAATGAATAGCAAAAATTATAACAATTTGTAGAACAATTTTTATGATGCATTTGGATCTTTTTACTAAATATTGTAGATAATAACTCTACAATACATTCTCCACAAATATTTGGAAATTTTTTTACTACAAATTGTCCCTGTCCCTATATGTACTATTTATTGTAGAGAAAAAATCTACAATTGTAGAAATTTGTTCTACAATTTTTTTTCCGTGCAGTACGGTACCTTAAGGAACTCCAAACGATACAACTTTTTCTCTACTGAGTTCTCCATTTATCCTAACATGTTGTTTTCGGTTAGTTAAGTAGTCTTCGAAAAATTTGTATGGGAGTCCCCGTATCCCTGCATCATCTAAGACGTCTAACAACTGCGAATGACTCACAGTATCAAACGCCTTAGCTAAGTCAAAGAACAGTACTGCTGTTGGTTCGGTTTTACCAATGGAGTTATATATTGAGGAAACCAAGGTCTTAATTGCATCATTTGTTGATAATCCTTTCTGAAATCCATATTGCTAATCTGACAATAATTTATGTTTGTCTATGAAGTAAATTAATCTTTTCTTTACAGTTTTCTCCATTATTTTAGCCCACGTAGTAATTAGGGATATGGATCTATAATTGGACATTTGATCTTTTTTATGAATTGGAGTGACGATAGCTGTTTTAAATATGGAGGAACAGACCCCACTAGCAAATATCAAATTTATGAGATCAGCAATGGGTCTGATTAGTTCATTATGCAGTTTTTTAAATAACTCGGCTTTTAAGTTATCTACTTCCGGTACTTTATTTATTTTAAGTAACAATATTATGTCTCTAATCTCTTCGTCAGTCACTGGTAACCAATAAAAAGTGTTACAATTCATTTTCCGGGTTGGAGGAGGATTTGTTGGTCTAATAATTATTAAATTTCTCCGCAATTTCTTTTTTATTATTGACTCTTTCGTCCGAATTTGTGAGTATTTCATTAATATTATTGTTTAAAAAGACAAAGGTTGTCGCGAAGATATGTTGTGTGCCCAAGAAAATTAGATAGAAAAACTTTTTATACCTGTAAGTCTTCCAATAGGTTCATTTGTTTGAATCATGCTAATTTTACTTGCGATGAATAATAATTTGTTTTTGGCTATTTCACTTTTAGTTTTTATATTTTCAATGTTTTTTCGTTACAAAAATATTTATTTTTAAATTGAAAATATGTACGATTACTTTTGAATAAAAATTAAAAAAAGTTGTTTTAAAAAAGTGAAAAATACATTCATTTCCATTTACTATCAGAATGTCAGAGGGCTTCGGACAAAAACTAACCAACTTTTCTTGAGTTCAAATTTCTGTAACTATGAAGTTGTAACTTTAACTGAAACTTGGCTAAATGATACTTTTGTTAATTATGAGTTCTTTTCCAATCAATATACAGTTTTTCGACGCGATAGGTTATACAATCAACTCGAATGTGAACGTGGCGGCGGAGTACTTGTTGCAGTACTATCAACTATACAAGCTTCTTTATTATCCACACCTAAGATAGCGTCTTACGATGACATTTGGGTTCATATCAAAAATGAAAATTTTAATTTTATTTTGGGTAATGTCTACTTCCCCCAAATTCGAATTCTGAAGTTTATCAATCCTTCTGCGACACCTGTGAAAATTTAAAAAATATTTACGAAAATACTAAGTTTATTATATATGGAGACTTCAATCTTCCAGACATTCAGTGGTATTTAGATGATAATGTACTTGTCCCCAATCGAGTATCGACGCAGTCGGCTGCAGTTTTAGTTGAATCGATGTTTTTTCTCGAGTTTCAGCAATTGAATTCCATCCGTAACAGCCGTGGAAGATTCCTGGACTTAATTTTTGCAGACGATTTTAATGACATTTCTGTAATAGAATCTCAAATGCCTTTGTTACCTTTAGATTCTTACCATCATCCTGGTTTAGAAACAATTTTAAGTTTTAGTTTCACTGGCCCTTTGATAATTAATCATGAGCTATTGATATATCAGTATCCTCAGGCAGATTTTACTAAACCCAACTTATATTTGGAACAAACTGATTAGTCTTTTTTATACAGTACTGTCGATCTCGATGTAATGGTGGATATGTTTTATAAACACCTTTTTAAGGCCATTGACTTATATGTTCCTAAAAGAAAAATAAAAAATCAAAAATATCCAAAATGGTATGATGGCCCTCTGAGAAAACTAATATCTGGAAAAAACAGAGCATATAATAAATTTAAAAGGACTGGATATGCTTCAGACTACAAAACATATTCCGACATTCGACGTGAGGTAAAATATCGCATTGATCTATGCTACCTTACTTTTGTTAGCAATATTGAACATGTAATTCCTGAAAATGTAAAATATTTTATTTTTTATTTATTAATAGCCTAAAACGTACAGAACATATGCCGTCTATCATGAAATACAACAATGATACTTTAAAAACACCTTCATCTATCGCTGATACTTTTGCACTACATTTTGAGTCTTGCTACAGTAACCACAGCACTCTTGACTTAAATCACTTGGAATCAGTCAAATTTGGTTCCCATCTCTCATTTCACATCTTTAAAGAAGATGAAATAAAGAAGAAAATGTTGGATCTCGATCCTTCCAAAGGTTCTGGTCCAGATGGAATACCACCTATCCTTCTCAAGAAGTGCCCTGCTTTATCTGCACCACTGTGCACAATTTTTCAGAGATCATTCGACAGAGGATATGTCCCGTCCAGATGGAAATATTCTAACTTGGTTCCAATTTTTAAGTCCGGGGATAAATCAGACATAAAAAATTATCGAGGCATTTCTATGCTATCAGCAATTCCTAAGCTGTTGGAATCAATCTTAACAGATGAAATATTTTACACGTTCAAGAATTACATAATAGATGAGCAGCATGGCTTCTACAGAGGCCGTTCAACAACTACTAATCTGGCTATTTATCAGGAGTTTATTACCTCTTCGGTTGAAGCTGGTTACCAGGTTGATACAATTAACACCGACCTCTCTAAGGCGTTCGATAGTGTATGTCAGCAGTTACTTTTAAAGAAACTATCTGAAATTGGGATAACAGGCAATTACCTTAAGTGGATTAAATCCTATCTTATTAACCGTCGGCAGCGTGTTACAGTGAATGGTTCAGTGTCGCGGGAAGTGACAGTGTCTTCGGGTGTACCCCAGGGTTCACATATTGGCCCTATTTTATTTTTGTTATTTATAAATGATGTAGTGTCCTGTTTTAAAAATTCTCATTGTCTCTTATATGCTGACGATTTAATTTTTTTTAATATTGTTGAACCTAATTATAACGCCCTACAGTCTGATTTAGATCAATTTGTCTCTTGGTGCAGTTCTAACTATTTAGAACTAAACATATCAAAATGTAAAGTTATATCATTTTACAGACGTTCTAACCCCGTCGAAAACTCATACATTATTAATAATACTACGCTGGAGAGCGTCTCCACATTTAATGATTTAGGGGTAATATTCGACAGAGAATTATCCTTTTCTTTACATGTTGATACTATCATTCTGAGGGCGTTTAGGCTATTAGGATTCATAAAAAGAAGCACAAAGCACATACAAGATACTAAAGCAATAACATGTTTGTACAGTGGTTTGATCCGAAGTATTTTAGAGTATTGCAGTACTGTTTGGTCTCCGTCACAAGCCATTTATGTCAACCGAATTGAACGAGTTCAAAACAAATTTTGTAAATATTTGCTATTTAAGTTTCACTTTCCATATCGGGATTTATAGTATGAAACGAGACTGCTACTCTATGGTATGCAAACTCTTGAACGGAGACGCAGGGATGCAATGTTACTTTTGCTCTACAAAATAATTAATGGAGACATTATTTGTGAAAAATTGTTATGCCAAGTAAATTTCGTTGTTCCGTTAAGGCATACTCGACAGTCACAACTATTCTTTGAGAAAACCCATCGTACAAACTATGGACAAAGAGCTTTCATGAATAGGCTTTTGTGCAACTAAAGAAGCACTATTCTCACTGTGATATTTTTAATTGTACGTTATTATCTGTTAAGAGGATGCTCGAACTTTAAAATTTTTAGGTTGTTTCTTGTCTTGTATGGTGTTAGACTTTGTTTTTTAGACGTTAAATGTATTTTAAAATTTCTGAAAAGTTTTGATATTTATATATTGGGTTTTTTTTTATATGTATATAATTATACTTTAATTGTTGTTTTAGCTTTAAGACTGTGCTATTTGGAATTCATATTTCTGTAGTGTACTTAAGACAATAAATAAATAAAAAACAAAAATACATTGTACTTTAAAAAAATTTTAATTTTTTTTTTATTTTAATCGATATTCCCGATGAATTATTGACAAAATTTTTGAAATCTAAAAATATTCCATTTTTTTAATTTTTTCTTAAAAAAAGAAATAACTCCTGTGGGGTCTGTGATACCCCCCCAATGTACTATTAATGTTGCAATTTCAAGGTGTACCAACGCCGGGTTAATAGGAAAACGCAATTTTGTGTAAAAATGATGGCACTGTTAGATAATATGGTGATTCAATTAGAACATGTTTTGTTTTCTGATAAGTAATAATAGTAGTGAAAATTGCCGCTATTGGTCTAGGGAAAATCCAAACTGGATGAGAGAAGAACATACGCAATACCCTGAAAAGGTTTATGTTTGGGCAGGAATTGTTGGCGATCATATCAAAGGTCCCTTTTCCATTGATGGCAATTTGAATGGCAATAATTATTTAGCAGAGCTCCAAAATATTATCATGCCAACTTTAACGAACTTATATCCCGATCCAGCGAATATGATATGGTTTCAACAAGATGGAGCACCACCCCATTACCAAATCAATATCCGGAAGTACCTTAATCGAGTATTTCCAAATTGGTGCATAGGAATGTGAGGATTGATGTCAGATCCCCTGATCTGACATCATTAGACTTTTTCTTATAGGAATATGTCAAAAGTATTGTATACAAAACTAAACCTCTCGACCTAGCTAAATTAAGAAGACGAATAACGCTTACGATGAGATCGGTAACACCTGAAATTTTGGTTAACATTAGAAGACATTTTTATTTCAGATAAGGATGTTACTAAAAGGTTCGCAGCGAGCATTTTGAACATCTCCTACATTAAGATGTGTTTTTTTGTTACAGTATCAAGAAATAAACAGTATTACTTATTTGTTTTTGAGTGTGTTTTAACGAATTTCTGTAATTAAATTATTTTATTTTATTATTGCTAATTTTTGCAATAAATCGGAAAACTTTTCATATTTCCGAAACATAGTACATAAAACATGTCTAGAATTTTCTAAAGAATCCAAAAATTAAAAAATATACAGGTTTGTTGCATTTAAAATAAGAAAGTTGGCTTTGGCCACTGTTACATGACACACCCCTTATACTCGACGATAAATTAAACGTTTTTTTTTTTGTAGATACTAGTTATTGTATATTATACGTTTAGATATAATTTATCTTACCCGCATATTTACAGTTGTCGATTAACTAGTAGACAGAAGTAAATTATATGTATAGATTTAGGTTTATTTTTTGTATATTAATTTATATTGCATTCATATTTTTTCACACGAAACTATTTGATAAGGCGGATAAAATATAGCATAATAGGGCTATAATCTTTTTTATTTTTACTCTTGCGTAAGCGTATATTGAGTAGTGTAGTCATCTGTGTATTGTCGTGTAGATCGTTCATCCATTCATCCATACTCATTTGTAAACGTGTTTAAAGATATTGATTAAAAGCATAGGTAAGTTTATTATGTTTTATTTAATTACTCTTTCAATAATTCCTGCATTTTACAACAACTACTATTTTATCGGTAGATACAGTATGTAAGATGCTTACAGAAATTCTAAAACATAACCTTTCTACTTTTTGTTTCTCTTATTTTTATAAGTGTTTTTTTAGGCTTCCTATTTATTCCTATCATATTAATTTTTCATACTTTATCTGTCAGTTGATTTGTATTTCATAAAATGTCGAAAACAACCCTGGCGGAGTAAACATTAGGAATTTTACCTACCATGGACATTATGAAATACACCTTCTGAGGACTGAGGAGCCAAGTTGCTATTAAACTGGGCAGGCTATAATTAACAACCAATAAAAAATTGTAACGTTGCGATGGTTATTTTTGGTAAATTTCTTTTAACAGTGATATGACCTTCATATTAAAAACGGTTCTATTATAGAAGCCATAATGCATGCCCAAGGGATTTGACAGACGAAACCATTAAATGTGACATACAAGACTGGTTTAAATATAGCTATGGCATGTCTGGGACAACACACCAAATAAATGACTTAAGATTTTTATTTTGATATATATTGTTTGATTATAAAAAAAGATCCTGTTGAGTTTATTTAGAATTTTATTGTGTATTTTTTGAAATAACATTTTTTCCTATACATAACATGATAAAAAAAGGTAAAGTGGGGTAAGTATGTACCTGAGGTAAGTGTGTAGAGGCATCATAACTTCTATTCGGTGGTTTATTGTGGCTCTATCTATAAGCAAGGAGTACAACTACATGTTATGTCATTTTCTAATGTAGAATGTTTGAGCTCAAATAATTCCTAGACACGCAGTGGTATCCAAAAACATGACAGTGTGGGCACTGAGAACAATTTGGTTAATATTTTTTAATCTGCCGTCGTCCTCAAAAAGCAAAGGGATTTTATCAATTAAAACGATAAGTTGAAAAAGTAAGTCTTTTGAAGTTTTGCAAATATTTTTGTATTTTTTAGATATAACCTAAAAAT
The DNA here is from genome assembly GCA_927349885.1 of Psylliodes chrysocephalus. NCBI lineage: Eukaryota > Metazoa > Arthropoda > Insecta > Coleoptera > Chrysomelidae > Psylliodes > Psylliodes chrysocephalus. The sequence goes on along the minus strand of OV651814.1, from coordinate 58,832,262 downwards.
TGTATTTACTTAACAAGTTGCCCCACAGAAATCCAATGTGTGTGCAAGTGTGTAGTAAATAGAATGGACAAGTGTGTAGTATACTACACACTTGCCCCATGGCAATTAAATTAAATAAGTATTGTGTTTTTGTTATATTTTAGGAAACCATGGTGCGTTGTTACAAAAAAAACAAACGTTTAACCTATGATGAGGCCACCCTTCAGAAAACATTGGTAGAAATACATAGGGGAATAATTACCCAATACGGTGCTCAAAAGAAATACAGTATCTCCCAGATGACACTTAGTTGCCACAGGCACAGAATAATTATCCACAGGCGAGGAATTAGAGGCAAGAAAAGTTCATCTATGGGAAGATCCATGGCAATTCCTATTAATGAAGAAGCTAAACTCGCTGAATGTTTAATCACAATGGAAAAATGGGGGTGGGGGTTAACACGACGTGACATTTTTAATACTGTTGAGCAATATATCACTAGAAATAACCTTAAAACACCATTTAAGAATGGTCGACCTGGAGAAGATTGGTTTTTTGGGTTTACCAAGAGACATAATTTGTCAATAAAAAACCTTAATCGGTGGAATACGCAAGAAAAAAGTGTTTGGATCCTTTTATTATAAATAACTATTTTGACCTATTGAAGAAACAGTTAGATGAATTTAGCTTACACGATAAACCTCGTCAAATTTGGAATCTAGATGAAACCAGCTTTTCTCTGGATCCATCAAACACTAAAGTTGTGGGAAACCAAGGAGCACCTTCATCGCGAACAACTGCTGGATCTGTAAGGGAAAATACCACTGTACTGATAGCTGTTAGCGCTGATGGATTTAAAGCTCCCCCATTGATCGTGTTTAAAGCAAAAAATAGGTGGGATGACTGGATTGCTTCTTCTACAGACGAATACCCAGGAACTTTATTAGCCGCGACCGCCAATGGATGGATGGAATCCCAACTGTTCTTAAATTACTTCGAGAAAACTTTATTAGAAGTATTTGGACCTGATCGGCCCGTCATACTTATATATGACGGTTACGTGTCTCACGTCGATGACAGACTAATAAAAGTTGCCCGCGATAATAGAGTAACAATCCTTAAGCTTCCGCCCCATTCATCTCTTATTTTACAGATTTAAGCATTTTCAAGTCGTTAAAAGTAAAGTGGGATCAAACACTTGTCCAATGGCAGAGACATAATAAGGGAAGAAAATTACCTAAAAAAAAGTTTAGTTCATTAATAGGACAAATTTGGAAAGAAACAGAACCTGAGATAATTTGCAACGATTTTAGAAAAGGTGACATTTACCCTTTTAACTCTAACGTAGTTACCAAAGAAAAATATAATCCTGCAACGTATAAGAGATGGGAGGGCCAACAACGTAATCCTGATCAGGTATTGAATAACAATCAAAGTCAGTCGCTACAGCCAGGTCTTTCTGGGAGAAACGTAGAAAAACCTATAGACTTCCAAGAATTACTGTTGACTACAGTTAAACAATCAAATCCTACTGAAAAGGTAAAAAAACAAAGAGTTGCTAAAGGTGCGGAGGTCACAACAAATGATAAAGTTCAAATCTCATGGAAGGAAGCAAAAGTCAAAACTTTGAAGAGAAGAAAAATGGAGAAAACTCGAATGAAAATATTATATTTAATGACAGTGATGACGGTATAGAAGAAGAGATTACAGAGATGGAAGAACTTGATGCATACATGACGGAAATGGATAAACCTTTGACAGATATGGATGAAGGTGACTGGCTGTTAGTGGCATTATTAGGAAAAAAATTTAAAAAATCTGATGTGTCCAACACATGACTTTCCTATCTAGTTATTATAGGCTTTTTCCGGTTATTTTGTACAACCTATTGCAGCAATTTTAATAAACAACAATTTTCATAAAAATCAGAATTTTGCACATTTTGTCAAATTTCTCGGATACGGACCATTTCAGGAAATTTTTACATAAAACAAAAATTATAGATAATAATATTAGAAGTAACTTTTATTTGAACAATTTTCTTCTCCAAACATAAATAACAGATATATTCCATAAAATATAAAAACGGCCTCCCATAAAGTACCCACTAGATGTTCCGACTTTGTCCAAAATCTAATCATTTCACGTCAGGCCGAAATAAACCTTGGGTTTAAAATTTAATGTTTTTTCTTTATCCGTTTTTGAGTTTTCTTCAAAATTCGAAATTTACACATTTTCTCAAATATCTCGAATACAGTCCATTTTAGAGAAATTAGGTATAGAATAAACATTATAGAGAATTATATTACAAACAACTTTTATTTGAAAAATTTTTATAAAAAAATATTTTTTTTACATTTTGTCAAATTTCTCGAATACGGACCATTTTAGGAAAATTTTGTATAGAACAAAAATATAAGAAGTAACTTTTATTTGAAGAATTTTCTTCTCCAAACGTAAATAACAGATATATTCCATAAAATATAAAGATGACCACTTATAAAGTACCCCCCAGATGTTCCGACTCTGCCCAAAACCTAATCCGTTCATTAGACGCTGGAATAAAGCTTAAGTTTAAAATTTGGTGTTTTTCTGTGTATCGGTTCATGAGTTATGCGACCTACAGACACACACACACACACACACACACACACACACACACACACACACACACACACACACACACACACACACACACACACACACACACACACACACACACACACACACATACACACATACACACATACACACACACACACACACACACACACACACACACACACACACACACACACACACACACACACACACACACATATCATCGCGAAAATAGTCAAAACGGATTCAGGGGACCTCAAAACGTAAAAATCCGTCGAAAACTCGAAGTCGAAAAAATCATGATTCCTATACTTTCCTTATATCTGTATACAGATAGGAAAGTAAAAATACTATGTTGGTCAAGTTATTAAAGCAAAGAAAGATGAAGAAGAATAGAAATGAAATTTATCAAAATAGTACCTTCCTTAGATCCCTTATCCTCTTCAACTTTTGCGTGGAAATATCCAGATGAATGTGCTATTATTGCTAGAGAGGATATAACATTAGCCCTTCCTAAACAGACCTTTACTAAACGTGGTCTAATACGGTTTGAACTAAATTTTTTAGCTTTTAACATACAATAAAACTATAATATCATCTAAAATTAATGGTTAAAAATGTTTTTAACTATATTAAATTAAATTGACTTGTGGGAAATAAAGGACCTTTTCTAACCCCTTACACTTAATTTGTATTGTTAGTTTATTCTAACTGTTTTGATGCAATTAAATATGATGTACCTGGTTCATTTTCTTTTAAGGCTGCAATCATAAGATGTACCATATATCTTCCACAAGCATCTGTGCTTTCATCAACAATGATGTAAAAATTGCTATCATCCAGTAAAACTTTAATTTCTTCTATTACATTTAGATTCGTCAGGAATGGTTTGATTGCAATATTTTTGTAAAAATTCTCTTAGATGTAGGTTTTGTAACTTCTTTAGTGGAATATTTGCCGCAACAAGAGCTTTGCACAAGTCCTGATTAAATACCTACTTGTCACTTTTTGTTTTGTCGGCGTTTTGAAATGACCTCACAACGCATTGTTGAACCGGTTGTGATTTCATTTTTTGCAATTTGGCTTTATGCAATGATGTTTTCACGTGTTGAACCACTTTGAACTTTTTTCGCAAACCACTATTTTGGCACAAGCTTTACAAAAAACTTTATCCCCATTGATTTCCAACTCTGGAAAGTAAATAATCCACGAAGAAATTCTCGACATTTTAGGACACTTTTAAAACAACAAATTATTACAAGACTTTTCACTAGGCAAATAACGAGGATACTATCTCATTAAACCGAATGAAAAACATTCAAAATATTCCGATGTTAGGGTAGATTGGTCACAAGAAATTACTGAGAATTTTATATAAACCGTTTTATTGCATTGTAGGTAATACTTTATCTGTGTAAATACCATCTATTAACAATTACCTTAATGGGCTTAATCTCTTAAGAAGGTAAAAACCCAGTGCATGCCACCCTCTAAGAACTAATTAACAAGAATTTACAAGAAGTGACACTTAAAAACAAATACAAAAATTTAGAAGGTCTTTATTTCAAATATATCTGTATAATCTGTTAAAACAGTTTTTGATTTGCACAGTATAGTAACACATTTTTTTTTTTTCGAAAATATGCAATATTTTCATAAATTTTCTGAACTTTGGTAAAATATGCAATATTTTCTGAATTTTGGAAAAATATGCAATATTTTCTGAACTTTGGTAAAATATGCAAAAAATGCATATATATGCATTTTGCATATATTCCGCTCTCTAGTGATGAGTTTATATTGTATCCCAACAAACAATGAATTGCCGGGATATTGCTGGTCTTTTGCTGTAATTGAAGCAAAAATGAATGCGAGGATTAAAAAATAAAAAAATACTTTTGTCCTTTTAATAGTGGCCCAGCATTATGTTGGTTGATGAATGGGTGAGAGCCAGGTAAAAGTCAAAAGGCTTTTAACTGCCGCAGACCCAACCCTTCAACAGTCCAAGGTACCTATTCTTGAATCTTGGGGAGTAGAAATTTTGAGGGAAGAATGAGACAAAAATACAAATTTTGTGCGTTGCAGATAAAGAGGACAAAACGGTTTTCTACTCCCTCGAATTCAAGAATAGCTACCCAGGAGGGTTCCGTCCCGCGTTCATAGATGAAGACACCGATGATCACTTGCTACATACTCAACGAGTGGACATGAGCCCAGTTTGGGATTGATGGTACTCACTATTCATTGTAATTTTTTGCTCATACATGTTATTAATTTAGATTATTTTATGAAAATACATTTTTTAGAAGACATTTTATCTTTATTATATTTTATATAGCTGAATTAAATAAAATATCTACAATATTCTAGGTATATTGGAATGCATTCGGTTTTATATACTTCAAACAGTACTGCTGGTCAAAGAGGCACTATCGAATTGTACCTGGCACATGGCCTTTATTAGCAGTCAGTATTAATTTGATAAAAGGCCTGCAATTTCCCGTTAACTTTCCATCAATAGGCCATTAATTGCCAATATATTTATTTCAACACATTAAAGAAAAAACAGAGGTCTTTAACTTGATTTTATGTCTAACAAAGCCCGCTTAATAAAGTTTTAAAACCTTTACATTATAATTCGTTGCTTGTTATAACTTTTTACCTATAATAAAATTTTGAAAATATTAATACAAATCATATTCTTTTTCTATTAAAATGTTTAAAAATGAAACTCCTATCGATAACTTTTAACATACTAATGCTGCTACTATACATTAGTTACCTAAACCAACCCTGGCATCCAAAAAGCATGTTTAGAAAAAAATCATATTTAGTAAGACTGATTGAAAATAATTAAAATTGTCAACACCTATGCCATACCCATTTAAAGGTCCAAGGTCATAGAAATCGCATTTCAAAATCCTTTGATCTTTTGCCGGGTTTCGCATCGGTTGTGGTTAATCTGTGGTAATGCCTAAAAAAGATGTAATTTATACCAAAGTGTTTTGCCTGGGATGTCATTTGACATTTGAAGGGGCAACAGACCACTGTTAGTTATGTTTGGCTGAGTGTATGTTCAAAGCTCAATTTTCTTTTCTAAAAAATATTTCACATAAAACTTACTTGATTTTTTAGGTGGAGTAAAATAGTAATAAATATGTATATTTGAAAAAACATGGTCGACCTTGTGCAAAGTCCTTGAAAATGGAGACTCATCTAAACATTACTGAGACTGGACTGTTGTTCCTTTAATGTCAAATAACATTTGACATATGTTTGAAATATTTTTCGTAAATTATACAGAATAATATAATTATAACCACTATTAAATCATTATCGACATTGCATATTGTTTGTATGAATTTTATTGGACAATGATTTTTTTCTATATAATCCGTACTTTACATATTTTTTTAAATATTTTTTCATAATTTATAAGGAAAAATTGTTGTTAAAAATATTCCTTAATTATTGTCTTTGTACTTTTAACACATTCGCAGACACTCATATTTTATGGTATGTGCATAATTGGACACAAGCGGCATAAACCGCAACATATATTATCTCAGTAGGGACACTGACGGCAACAGCCGTCAAAGACTTAATGCGCTATAGATACATTTTGCGCTATATAACGTCAATTTTGTATATAGAACTATGTAAAGTGTCTCACTAGATACCTGTGTGATAAAAATTGTTTGCGAAATGTCATTGGTGGGGGGAAAAAATTTGGTTCGGTGATATACAAAGTTTTGGCGCGTTTAGTTCAGATTTACGCATTGTTAGGGACTGTGTGCTAAATACTTGGCTTAGTACGTATCTAAAATGGACAAAAAGCAAGAACAACAACTACTTAGGTGGTATGATGAGCTTGATACGAAGATAGAAGGGTCAGAATCGGATGCTAAAAATGCACACGATCCATATAGTACCGATGATCCCATAGATGATCCTGAATACACTCAAAATTTTTCATATTCTAGAAGTCGAAATTTCTCCTGATCAAAAAGTTGGCGGGGAATTTGTTAGAACTGTACCAAAACGAACTAAATCCATGCCATCTAAAAATTTTTACCAAATCATTTTGTATTTATTTACTAGTTTTAGTTCCATATGAATACATATTTTCTTTAAAATTGACGTTTTTCATTTTATTTTTTATGCGGTATATGACGTCAGTGTCATTTTGAGAATAAACTATGCTTTTCGCAGGACATGCCGTTATATGACGCAGTGGTTTTTATCTATATTTCTAATTCTTTGGAAAAATGTGATTTTAAAGCTATATGTTTCGTTTCTCTACGTATAAAACTACTTATTCTACCACTGTGACAATTTGAGCACACTTGACTTTATTTTAGTGCCCTGTTGAAATAAAGGCCAATGACGTGATTTCACGTCACTATCCGCGAATGTGTTAATTTATTTTATTGTTTAAAAAAAAATTGGCTTAAATAAAATCATTAATTAGCAATTTCTCGATTTGTTGTCTTGTGATAACGTTTTTTTCCTGTGTTCTTAATTTCATTCTCAATCTTACCAAATTCTCAAAGGTAATACCACAAGACGAGAAATTGTTTTATTGGACATTTGCATAATTTGTAAAGAAACATCATAATTTTCCTAAAAGAAATATTCACATTGCGTGGTATTTGAAAAGATTGTTTAACAATATAAACAGATATAAATAGCATTATTTTTCCGTAAGGTGAAGTCATCAGTAATGTCGAGTCTTTATTTACAATGTAATTTAAACAACCTAAACGATTTTTGTCAATTTTTCGTTACCTTTTTGAAAAACCTCATATTGAATTTGAGAGAAAATACTGTACCATTTAGTGTAATCGGTGTATTATAGTGTTAAATAATCAGAATAAAAATATTTCCAAAAATGAAATATCCATTGAAATTACATTATTATTCCAGACATATTCTTGTAACATTCTTGATGCGATGTACATAGATAAAGTCAAAGTAGTAGGATTGGCAGCTTGGAGCTTGATGGACAATTTTGAATGGGCTCTGGGCTATAAGTAAGTATTCCTTTCATAACATGCTGAATATTTTTTAAGAAGCGATTGACAAATTGCTATAGGCTTTGTTGCCTGCTTTCTCATGTCTAAATGTGATTGATATAGTGATAAATGTGACGAAAAGTACTACTTATTTATTAAATTTGTTTATTTTCATATTCTTACGTTGTTGTCGGTGACAATATTTGAAAATAATCGATAGAATAAAAATCTCCTTACTAGCACTCCCTACCATAATCCCTATTTTCATTTAACTTCTTCCCATTTCCCTCATATACTTCCTTCCTTTGCTAACCTCGACGTCGCACCCTGGGGCAAGAAGCCCTCAAATTTGGCAATAAATAAAAAAATTAAATAGCATATACACTCTACCTTATATTTTTTTCTGATATATTACTGTCCACAACATAATAAAACAAACATGTGCGATCTTCTGTTTCACGCGTTTCATCACCACCCTCAGTCGAAGTTACTTATCTGAGGCGAGTATATATTCATTATTTCGTAGTTTTAAACTTGTTTTTGTGCTGTGTTTAGGCTGTATTTTGATTTTTTATTTTCAAATTTCCGCCATCAAGCCTTTAATTTCAGCTATGTATTATTATTATTATTTTAATAAGTAAAAAGTTGTAGAAAAATAAACGTAATCTTATAATATTGGGGTTAAGTAAAATGAAGGTAACGTTAAAATTTTAAAATATTCTTAAATACATGAAGGCTATTTGTTATGTTCCAAAGCAGTCCAAGCTTTAAATTTCGACTTTTCATAATGAATATTGTTTGTACTTTTCGAAATCGTTTAGTTTCTGTGCACTTATTTGCACTTATCTTCACTATTTGGGTTTTTTCAAAGTATATAAATATATGGCGGGACGATCGTCAAAAACGAATTCTGTCTTTTTTAATACATTTCGTTTATTAATAAATCAATTTTATTGTCCTTAGGCTCATTTTATAGGCAACTAAATATGCTTCCAGGCACAAAATGCCAGAAATGTAAAATTTAAGATGGCCGACCTAATTGAAGAAAAAAAAACGAGCCTAAAAGTAACCCATTTTAAGCTCGTTTTGCGTAATAATTATAAACCAAATATAAAATCTAATAACAAAAGTTAAATATCTAACCTATTTTCTTTATTTTAAGACCTCTCCGAGCACGATTGGTCCATTCAATCCTAAGATATAGACAATCAAAGTTTTCTGGTTTTTATGTTTTCATAGAAGCTTATAATAACACATCATTATGCTTTGCAATGCTGCTATTTTAGTTTTTAACCGATTTGGACTCAATGAGTCTGATTTGGTAGGTATGTAAATATACTCTCCGACCATTTAATTAAAATGGCGGAAATTTTAAATTCCAGGATGGCGAACCTAATTGAAATATGAGTCGATTTAGAGCTAGTTTATTTTTGGTAGATCTGGGAGCATAGTTAGTTATCTATAACATGGAACAAAATACAGTTTTTTATAGCCCACCCGGTAAAAATAAAACATAACAGTGTTTCGCACATAACAATTTAATTTATTTTATATTTTATTTCAGGAACGAGGTTGAACACTATGTTTTTATGGAGAAAGAAACTTCTTAATATCATAAGAAGTTCTGGAAAGAATGAAATTAATAGAATTTGCTCACACACACCGCTAGATACTTTTTTGAAAAGTACCCACGGTCAATAGCCTACGAAATTGCACAAATACTTTATACATGGGCCTGAAATAATATCTTCTGCTTTGTTGCCTATAGTCCAATTAACAGAGAAAACTAATGAGGACGTCTTTAATTCGTTTTTACTTAGTTTTGACCTTGTAATCACGAGCAAACAAAAATTAAAAAAGAAGGAATCTGCAGCACTTTCCTAAAAAGGCAGTAGATTTGTCTAAATCTGGACTCGTCCAGCTTCATAGCCATGGTATATTCATGACACTGATGATAACCGTGAAGACGATGAAGAAAGTATCTTATCACATTCTAAAGAGGATGAAATTTGATTACAATTATCATAGCTTTTCTAAACGAAATTATTATAATATTACATTTTTATTATCTGTATGTTTAACTTGTGGAGGGTGGATTACCCCCACGGCACTTAGGCCTCATTAGGTCCATGACATTTTTATTATATTATATGTTAGTATTACAAAAGCAAATACACAGAGGGCTTAATAGAATATATATTTTTATTATATTATATTCTTAATAACTTTCTATTTTTTTTTTTTAGCAAACAAACACTTTATAAGTCCTCTATGTATTTTCATTTGTAATACTAAAACCTCTACAAAGCATTTAACTTACAAATTCATAAAGAGAGTCTGTGATTTATTGCCAACTTTGATGGCTTGTTGCCCCAGTGTGCGTCGTGATGTTCTTCTAAATTTTTGAATTTTTTTCCTAATTACATATTTATATGGCCTGATCATGGCGAATTAGCCGAAACCGGTTGCCGTTTCACTTATATATTAAGTTTTATATGGCATATGATTTTGTGTATTATTTTGTTAATAATTGATAAAGTTATGTACAATTGTTTCTTGCGTTTCCTATAGATGTTTTTCATAAAAAAAGTATGATCAGTAGTTATCACATGTCAGCAGAGAGGTGGAAGGGATGGAGATGTCATAAAGATTTATCGTGGTACAAACTAAATGGCATCACAAGGCGAAGTTTATTTCAAACTAGTAGTGGGGATAGAAAATGAAATGTATTTATACATTTTTAGTCCCATCAATTAAATATTAAAAATTTGTGAAGTAGAAATTAATTTTAATCAAGTACAAAATTTCATTTTTCAAAAAAAAAAATCAAGATAAGTTAAAATGAAATGGCAATGAGCAGAAATGTATGGGAATTTGCCCCATCCCCATTAAAATTGAAAGATCTTTTTGAGAAAAATATTTCTTTTCATTACAACTCATCTCAATTACATGTCCGTTCCGAGTTATATCACCCATGTAATTAATTACATGATAGGCCAGTGCTTATATTCTGTTATTGTAGTCTAGGAATTATAAGTACTATAAAATATAAAGTAATTTTTCGAGTATGAGTCCCATCAGGATGAAAGTACTTACGAGTACCTATTACTGAGTACTTTGGGTACTTGAGTACTGCCCAGATCTCTGTTTGTAACACATATAGGGTGGTCATCCTATACACGTCGGTCCAGACTATGACAGGCCCAGGTTAGAATCTGGGTGGGGGACTAATTAATTCAAATCCTTTTTTTTATTTTATAAATTAGTAAAAATCATAAATTATTTTAAAATTAGTTATTTTGTTTAATAACCTAAAATAATTTTTGTTAGTGGGTTATAGAAAAAATATACTGTACAACTTGAGTGGATTGTCCATATCGCACTTAGACGATTAGGTACTCCACTTATATCGTCGTGCTCAAACTCCGTCTTCGTGCGATATGGCCATCATGTCCACTCTTGTTGCACGAACTACTCTTTGTATACGCTTACCAGAGATATGTTATTTCTGAAAATGTTTCCTATCTACTCCTGGTATACTGGAACAACTAAGTATAACACAACGCAAAATTATTTTAATTATTAAATTTTGATTACAAATGTCAAAATTTCGAATAGTGGTATGGAGAAAGTGGTATTTTTTATATCTTATGATGTCAACTTCTTTTACTGTATTTTACGATTTTCCTAGTTGTAATATTACTTACATTATACTGCTGATGTGCTGATGCTGGTTCTCTTCCCAGGTTACCTAAATATCTAAATATCTGCATCAACAAACAACTGTACGATCTTTTGCTACATAGTAGCTAAGTTTGTTAGCATCAGATTCCTTGTTTGTTATTTAACTTTAAGTTAATTTATTTACTACACTAGTTATTAGCCCAGTTAGACCTAATTAGTGATCCCAGAATCTCTATTAGTTAACAATAACACAACAATGATTAAATAACAAATTCTTTCTAGGTATTAAAATTTTCTGACATGAAGTTGTATAGACGTTGGAAATATAGTTCCTTACCATCGAAGGAAATATGTCATTATCATTCATGAAACTTTTTAACATAGAGGGCGTTTTTGAAATAAATGTACCTATACCTATATATAACGTTACGAATTAACCCAGTAGCGCTGGTGCCAAACGTGAAATTAAATTAAACTACCTCAAATTCTTACAATTTTGTTACTCTAAACAAGCATAAAAAATAAAATAAAAAAATAAAAATTTAAACATATTCTGCCTGTGTGAATCAAATACCTTTTCTAACGTAAAAAAAAAAAAAATAATAAAAAAAGGTTGACACTATAATTTTGCCATTAGGCAGCTGTTGGCGTTGAGAACTGAACTCAACACAATAAATAATTCCTAACTAAACTAAACTAAACATTTGAGTAGCGAATGCTTATTTTAATGTCGATTTTCAAAAGATAATAAACCCTTTCTTAATAAGTGTTTAAAATTATATATTTTTATGCATTTGAGGAAAGTGAAAATATTAACCAGTTTTAATATTTACATATTTTTCGAAAACATTCTTGCGTTTAAACAATTTCATAATCACAAGGGTAATATATAATTAACACAAAAACTTCTTATTTTTTATTCACATCAAACTAATCTAACAAAACAATTTGTTTTAGGTCCCGTTTTGGTCTGTATTACATTGATTTCCGTAATGACCCTTCCTTAAAACGAGTGCCAAAAAAATCTGTACAATTTTATCGACAAATGATAAAATCAAGAGAATTAAATTGTAACATCTCTGGCAATTATTTTTATTAGAAGTTTTTCAATAAACAAAAATTATAAACATTTTGATGAAGTAACTATTAAAGTCATTGTTTGAACTACATAACGTGTCATACACAAAACATGTTTCAGAAGTAACCAGTTATGCCCGCCTTTGAATTAAATCCAAAATTATAATGTGATTTATCCAAGTATAACCTACTTTAGAAACATTTTTTATGGATCACTCACACTTTTCATTAATGGACCTTTTTAAATTACAAATGACTGGAATACCTATTATATTATTTGATAAGTAAAATATTTTAAATAGATAGAACAACTTTTAGGCCGGATAAATCTTCAGATAACTATCCCACAAATTTAACAAATTCATCATTGACCCGTATCAAATCAAAAAATCTTTTAAAACATTCTTTGTTAATACGTGTAGTAATTTGTATTGTCAATACAAGAGGTGAGTCATTATTAAATTCATCTTATCTGAAGGTTTAGTAATTACCAATAAACCAACATTCGTCACGGCGACGAGAAAAATAGTCCTACATATCTGTGCTCGATTAAAGCAAATGATAAAGTGTGATAACATTTCAAAGTGGCATGTGTCAGATGAACCATCGTGCTCAGACTACAGACATTTGATCTAATTACATCATCTCGAATTTCAACCAAATACAGAAACCCTTGAGAGAGGAACTGGAAAAGATATTCAACATCACTTAACGAGTATCTCGAAGAGGGTATGATAAAAATAACAGATCAACAAAGCTCTGACCAAGTTAATAAGGCTATTATGACCACTTACAACGAAAACTGTCTGGAGAAAACACGACAGCAAAGAACAAAAAAAGTATAGTGGAACAAACATCTTAGATGAAGTGCAAAGGCTATTTAATAAAGCCAAATCATTTGAAGACTGGGCCCTATATAGGGCTAAACTCAGGCAGTACAACAAGGAGATAAGCAAGGCTAAAAGACAATCGTAGAGGAAGTTCTGTGAGGAGTTATCTAAAACACCCACATGCTCTAGATTCCATAAAGTCCTAGCTAAAGAGGGTATTGCAAAACAGGTAGAATTTCTTAGCGAAGATGATAAATCTATACAAAAACCTTCGAGGAAACGACAAAAATGCTCACAGAAGTATACTTTCCGGCCGCAGAAATTTTGTTAGACCCGATAGTAGCATACAGCTTTCAAAGAAGGTATGATAGGCCAACTCCTAGCTAAAGAAATATCGAGGCCGAATAAAATTATATGGGCTTCAAACAAATTTCACCCATACAAATCCTCAGGAATAGATAGAATATATTCCATTATACTAGAAAAAGGACAGGAAACTTTAATTCTACATATTTGTCGCTTATTTAAAGAATCTATAGCTTGGCGATATATACCAAAGGCGTGGCAAAAGGTGAAAGTCATATATCTTCCTAAAGTAGGAAGGTTTAATAATATGACACCAAAGTCGTACCGCACTGAAAACGCTAAAAAGGCTAATATATAGACATATACGAGACGAAATACTGAAAGGAATTTCTCTCAGAGACCGTCAATATGCATATCAGCCAGAAAAGTCAACCGATTTGGCCCTGAATGTTCTCAACAGACTATTGTCAAAATTCCTGGAGGATAAAGAAATGACAGTAGCAACTTTCGTATACATTGAGGGAGCTTTTAATGATGCCCATACAAGATCTATGTATAACATACCGGCAACGAAAGGGGTATCAGTAGTCCTGTGTCAGCGTAGAAGAAAGGGTAATAACATAATTTTTAGGCGAAGCCACATTGATGGCTAAAGCAGGCAGATGCTGCTCCCAGGGGCATGTATACCCCTCCTTTGGTCAGTCCTAGTGGACAAACTCATAAAAAGGCTAATATCTGCATACTTCTACTGCCTGGCGATCATCGTAAGAGACAAGTTAGCAGGTACAATATCGGAGCGCACACAAACTGCTCTAAACATTGTTGACGAGTGGTGCAGAGAGGAGGAACTAACCGTAAACCCTGACAAAACCACAATAGTTAACTTTACAAAACGAAAAGTACTTACAGGACTAAACTCACCAGTACTGAGAAGAGTAAATATTTCATTTACCCAAGAGGTCAAATACTTTTATATTCAACAACAGGTTAACATGGAATCAATACAAGAGCAGAACATCCTTTAACTTATGTCGAAGGTTTTGTGGAAAAATTTGGGGACTGCAACCGAAAATGTCCGTACGGCTATAAACCAGAGTCATAAGGCTTATGATAACCTACGGGATCGGTGGTATGGTGACCAAGGACTCAGCAAGCTGGACCCATTAGACAGCTTACCGGTATTTAAAATCAAGCATGCTTGACTACCACAGGAGCCATTAAAACCACTTCAATATTGAAAAATATATTGATATTTAAAGGTGAAAGTACCGTATTTTTTTATCTTTCAGATAACATTTATTCTTCCGTATCAATTACTTTGTCTGTGTCTGAATATACCTGGCTTTTGAGTGGGCTATACGGATGTGGCCTTAAGAGCAAACCGATCACCTCGAAAATTTATAATTCATTCCAAGCCTTTAATTTTAGTCCGATTTTTGTCAAGTTTTCAGGAAATTCCAATAATAACAAAACTTAGAGTCGAGATACCTTAAACCCATTAGCGCCCATTAGCACATTCTTTACTTTCAACGTTACTAAAATATTAGCAAATGAAAAGTTAGGAAGCGGAGCCTCGGTCAGGTTCCAGGAGGAACCCTTAGTAATAGGTTTGAACGTGTTTCTTTGTTTAGTAGTCAGTTTAAGTGTTATTGTTGAGAAGTTAACATTGTTGATTTTAAATTCACGTAAAGTCATGGACTTTGTATTAGAGTGAGTACTTTTTCTATATTACATGTTGGAGTTTGAGTTGATATTTTTTGATTGTTGCTTTTTATAATATCTAAGCAATATATTTATGTATACAAGGTGTCCCGAAATTAGACGTTCATATTTTAACACCATAATCTACATCCTAAAATAGGAGTAAAAGTTTATATGAACATAGGTCCGAAAACGTTGCTTTTTCGAGATACAGGGTGTTAAAAGTGAAGTCCTGATGACACTCTTTTGTAAATATTTTCTAAACCGTTAAAGATAACTAAGTGAAATTTAGTACAAATGCTTACCTTTTTATGCTCTATTTAACGGACTAAACCTTAGTTTTTGATCATCTTCATAGGTGGGTAAATTAGGGGGGCTTAGGGTAAAATTGCCCTAAGTTTTTTTTGTTGACAGTTTTTAACATTTTTGACTATAAAATTTGGAAAACCAATGTTTTCCTTATAATAAAGCTACTTTTGTTGCATCTCGCTAGGACGCACCATTTTCAAGAAAAAAGCATTTGAAAATTTCATGATAAGTTATTCGAAAGTGTAAACAATAATTAGTAGGCCTGTGAAATCAGAAATTTTATTTTTTTTTTTTACTTTGGAAAACCGGTGACTAAAGAAATTTTAGAAAATATTTACAAACATGTGCCATCAGGACTTCACTTGTAACACCCTGTATCTCGAAAACGAAACGTTTTCGGACCTATGTTTTATTCCTATTTTAGGATGTAGATTACGCTGTTAAAATATGACTGTCTAATTTCGGGACACCCTGTATATCAAAATATTAAGTTGATTACGATTTACACAGTTCTTAGTTCATTCTTGGTGTAGCCATATTGCCACGCCTAGGCGTTCGCACTCATTAAATTTGACTTTGATTGAGTTTTGCTTTTTCAGAAAAGGGTTTTCTTTATCAGATTTATAATGATGATATTGAAATGAGACATATTTGTAGAACCACCAGATGTAAATGTTGAAACAGATGAGGACTCAGCGGATGAAGACGTGGGCGGGTAAGAGATAATGATTTTAAAAATTCGGAATATTTGAACTTTTTATATTTTATAGGCTAGTAGATAACCTGACACCCCGTCATTTACTGGCTAACGCAGAAATAAGACTAGTCAACAATGACAGACTGGGTACTGATTATGAAGAAAATGATCTTACAATTATAAACCTACATCCTGAACTTGTTTCTATGTTATCAAAAAAGGCCCAGGAATGGATGGCTGAAAAGGAAATAAATGATAAACCAAAAGTGAGATGGAAAAAAGGAGCTCATTTTGATAATGAAAGATTTACTTTATTTTTCCCATTATGCAAACATGTCCATACTGGATATTTTTGAAAAATTCGTCGACGACGTAATGATTGATCATTTAGTTGAAGAAAGTCGCCGGTACGCGTTGTTCTTGAACTGCCTGGATCCAAAAATTACTTCAGATGAGATACGATGTTTTCTTGGCATATTATTCATAAGTGAATATAATATTGTGCCATCTAAGCGGCCCTTTCTGGATGGAGGTGACGATATGAGGAATACTGCCATATTGTAAGGGGTTTTCTCGCCACAGAGAAAACGATTCCTTACGAATGACGCTGGTTACGGGCAGTTCTCGAGCGCCAGCTTTTTGGTGATGGTTTACTCCACGAACTTTCGACACGGCGTCGAAAGTATTCGGGTAGCTACAGATGGAGATGAAAAAGTCTCTTAGACACAGGTAATAGTAGGCCACAAGTAACGGGCTTTAATCGTTGCTTGGGCTGGTACAGAATTAATCACTAGCTGAAATATAAGAGGGAAATAAGTTTAGGAATTAACAACCACTAATATGGCCAGTTAACATTGACACATTTATTATTTTGAAGTATTTACAAAAGAAAAGGAATAAATTAATGTATTTCAACGCCCACCCTCGCGGTAATATGTACAAACCTTGAACAAAAATAAACAAACAAAACGGCCGGAAATGACTTTCGAGTAGTCTCAATCAGACGTAAAGAAAAAAAATTAAATTAATACTTGTTATAATCACGGTCGCAGTAAAAGTTTATTATTGAGTTGTCTATTCGGTTGTTGAGTTAAAAATTTAACTTGCTATTTCGTTCGGAAGTATTATTTCGGTCGTAGCAAAAATTAACTGTTAAATTGTCTAATCGGCATTTACAATCAAATGTAATTGAACGCTTCGGCAAAGCAAAATATCATATGTGGTTGCAGAGAATGCGAGGAGACAGGTTCGGGATAATACTAATTCCAGTGCTGAAACCGGGACTCTATAAGAGGTTTACTCACAAGTGGTTGGAAAGTAAAACTAACTAACAACCGGGATAGTACATTATCTCTGAGTGAAGCGATCGTAATCACGAGCCGCTTCAAACTGAGGAACGATACTATTTAATATCAATTAAAATAACGGAGTCTTACGTTAAATAAATTAATAACCGGGATAGCACGTTACCTCTGAATGAAGTGATCGTAGTCACGAGCCGCTTCAGACAGGGGAATGATACTATTTGAGTTCACTTACAATAACGGAGACTAACGCAAATGAGGGTTTCAGACGGATAATAAACTAATAACCGGGATAGCACATTATCTCTAAATGAAGTGATCGTAATCACGAGGCGCTTCAGACAGGGGAATGATATTATTTTAGTTCTGTTGAAATAACGGAGACTTACGCAAATGAATGTTTTAGATGTAAAATAAACTAATAACCGGGATAACACCTTATCTCTGGATGCAGTGATCGTAATCACGAGCCGCTTCAGATAGGGAATGATGCTATTTAAATTCTCTTAAAATTTGCAGTTCGGAGGATAAAACAAAAGAAAATGTCTCGTTGCAATTCTACTAATATAACCAATCAAAACATTAGACAATTCCCAAACAGTTCCAACCAATTATTCATTTGATAATGTTTTTAATAAACTGTATTATTTGTTCACGGAAATTTCCAGTAGTAGGAAAAATTAACTCTACGACTATATTTACGATCGAATAAAAAATAAATTATTTAACGGTTAAAACTTTAAATAAACTAAAATGAAATTTATAATTTATTCACATAAATTTCCAGTAGTAGGAAAAATTAACTATACGACTATAGTTACGATCGAATGAAAAATAAATTATTTAACGGTCAAAACTTTAAATAAACTAAAATAAAATTTATTATTTATTCACGGAAATTTAAAGTAGTAGGAAAAATTAACTATACGACTATATTTATGATTGAATGAAAAATAAATTAGTTAACTGTTAATACTTTAAATAAACTAAAATAAAATTTATTAAGAACGGTGTATTCTAACAAGAATAAATTAAAGTATTCCTTAATCAAAACAAATTTCAATTCTTAACTCAACACGGAACACTGTTAATTAAAAATAAATCAAATCAAATCGGTTTCAAATAGCACGGCTTAAAGTCTCGGGCAAGAAAAAAAATTATAAAGAAAAAAAAATGACAACAATTTACCTATTGGTAAAATCGCGGCTAGAAATGGGTTTCGGAAATGTATCGTATTAATTATTCGACTATTCGATTTCACGGTGTAAAAGCAAGTCTACTGTTCAATAAATCGGTGTATAAGCAACTAAAATTTTAATTCAATTTCGGAGCTCGTTCAGTCGTCGCGTGCCCTTCCACATCAGAAAATCCCACCATGGTCGCGCGCGCAGTTAGAGTATCTCGATGCTTCCGAACAGCGGCCTATCCACGAAGTTGAAATTAATTAAAAATCGAAATTAATACCCGGAATTATTTAAAAATAATAATAATGAAAATTGACTTCAGTACAATACGTCAGTCTATGAGAAGAGACAAGTTTCTTCAGATTTGTCGATTTCTTCACTGCATAGACAATACAAGAATAGTACATTGTGCTGAAAATTTTGTACTACAACAACACTTATTTATGATTAGAGCATGATAAGATATTATGGTAGGCACGGGTGCAAACAATTCATCCAGGACAAACCGATCTGTTTCAGATTTAAAATGTGGTGCCTCAATACCAGTGAGGGGTACTTGGTAAACTTCGAGCTTTGTCAAGGCAGGGGTCCTAAGTCAAATACGGCATATGAAAAAATGTTTGGCAAAGCAGCTAGCCCACTTATTGTTTTACTGGATGAAATTCCAGAGGCAAAACTTAATTTGAAATATAAGCTTTACATGGATAATCTATTCTCTGGATCTGATTTATTTTCCCTTTTAACATTTTGTGGATATTCCGCGATAATAGATTACCAAAAGATTGTCCCATGACATCAAAAAAATTGTTCGAAAGAAAAGATCGTGGGTATTTTGAAACAGCTCTAGAAAAAAATAGTGCACATTTATTCGTTCGGTGAATGGATGATGCCGTAGTTACCATAATCTCTTCATCTTGTGGAACTCTAGAAATAAGTCAAGCTAAAAGATATTCGCAGCAACAAAAGCGAAACATTATGATTCCTAGACCCAAACGTATAGCCGAATATAATACATATACGGTACGGACCAAATGGATCAATATATAAATTGTTATCGGATTGGTACTGGCCTATACCGACTTGGTTGTTCGACGTAGCCATTCAAAACAGCTAGATCTTGTACAATAAATCTCATTCAACAAACATTTCACAACTACAGTTTAGAAGAGAAGTTGCCGGTGTTTATTTAAAAAAATACCAAGTCCCACCAAAAGGAGTAGAGTGATAGCAGAGTGTCAGATGTAGTACGTTTTGATCGGATGGACCATTTGGTTCAGTCAGTCGAGAAGAAAAGAAGATGTGGATACAAGCCTTGCAAATCAACTCCAAGAACAATTTGTTCCAAGTGTAATGTAGGCCTTTGTGTACAATGTTTCACATTATTTCATACACGTTAATAATTTTGTATTTTGTTCAATAAATTTGTGTTTTATTTGTTATTAAACCATTCTAATTTATTATTTAGTTTATTTCAAGCGTCTTTAATTTTTTGACAAAAGTGAATACCTAAGCAAAAATCTCTATAACCGTAAATTAAAAAAAAAGTTTTAGTTAGAAAAGTCTTAAAATACCCCCTACATACCTTTTTTGGCAGAAAAAACATAATTAAAAAAAATAATTCCGGCGCTAATGAGTTAAATATTTTGTAAACTTTCGAAAGGCATTTATTTTGAAAATGTTTAAACGGAATGTCAAAAAAAAACATTCTGTATTATATCTATGAAAATTTGCTGCCTTTTGTTTTAATAAATATTTAGTAGTTTTTAACTGGGATCATTTTCCACCTTTTTTTTCTTAAACGTCTCTATAGAGTGCTGCCTTACCGTTGAACAAATTTAAAGCTCTGAATATTGTCCAGACACATAATTTTACGAAATATTTCTAAAAGCACGCATATAAATATAATTTTATATTAGAAAATCCTTAAAAGATTTTTGCTCTCGCAAGAGGTCTGGTTTGCTCTTAAAGCCCAATCAACAAGTTTAAAAATATTGTTGTATTTTTGTACCGTGAACTACGTTAAGCCTTAAACTAGGTTTAAACCACACCCACACAACTCACACTATTCTTATTATTACTAAATATTACTTTTCTATTTTAAAGCCAATTCAAACTGCAGAATAATAACTAAATAATTGATAAGAGCCGTAAAAATAATATTCAAACTTCTTTGATTAAAATCAAAAAAACCTGCTGCGGAAAATTTCGGACGCCACTGCTTTGCGTAAGTGATAAGTTCAAGAAGTTGTTGTTCTACCTCTTGATCAATTTCGTCTTCTCGAAGTTTGTAGCAAGTATCTATAATTTCCATACCAATTTTTTCAAGAGATTCGCATGTCATGGCTAATAGAATCAGGACCGCCTGCAAAAAAATATAGATTTTATACGATATACGATGTAATACTTTATCAGTATTATCATTGTATAATTAGTCCTAGTAGGTCAGACCAATGCATTTATTTGTTTGATACCAAAAGGAGACTACCACAAGGTCATTGTTATGAAGACTAGAGATAAAGAGGCGAATCGGCATGCTCAAAATACGGTCCCAAAAATCACACGTCAAATGAGCTTTTATAATTAACCGCATGGGCGCTGCGTTGGTACGGTTTACGTAGTTCAAAATATATGGATTCTTATGGGAATTATACATAATTTTGTCAAAATAATAAAAATAAACTTGTTTATAGCTAAATAAAGTACAGAACATACTGTTGTATTTATTTCTAAATAAGTCTTACATATTTTAATTGATACATTATTTACAATTTATTCCTATTTAAGTAAAATGCAAATTATTGATGATAAGTGTTGAAATTTGATGGGTAGGGCTAATTATTTTTTAATTAAAGCTAAATAAGGCTGAGGGTTTAAATGAGGGTTTAAATGAAAATATTTAGTCAGGGATTTTACAAAATTTTATGAAAATAATAAAAATCAAATTGTTTATTGCTAACTAAAGCACAGAAAATACTGTTGATTTTAATTATTGTAAATAAGTCTTTGTTTTAATTGCTAACTAAAGTACAGAAAATACTGTTGGTATTAATTATAAATGAGTCTCGATGTTAAACATTATTTACTATTCATTCATTATTTAATTTTATCTAAATAAAATGAAAATTAGGTATGACCAAATTTGAAAAGGTTTGTTAAATGGTGAAATTTGGTAAGAACAGTTTTGTTTTAATTTTGTATTCGACAACTACAATTTCATCATCTTGGTGAATAGTTTCTTCAGCAATAGGTTCTGGTATTTTCTTCCTTTTATTTATTCTAACAAATTCAGTTCAGTTCAATGGTGGTTTCGTCTTTTACTAATACTGGACAAGTATGAAGGGAGATTCGGGAATATACATGGTATTGCTTCGTTCTTTAATCTCGGCCTTTCCATTTTTATTTTGTTAACAGTACCATTAGTTAAAATAGTCTCATCAAATTTTAAAATATCATCTTCTGTAGCTCGCAAACAGAATTATAACTAGACAGTACTTTATCAGCCCTAGGAATCACATACTTCCATTGTTCTAAACGTTTAGGATCCTATAAAAAATATTTGCAATGACTAAATTGGAGTTCAATAAAGAAAAATAACAGTAGTAACTCTTCATCTAACATCAAAAAACATAAAAAAAGCAAATTTTCTTTTCTAGTAAGTTAAATTTGATGTGTTATTATTGTTGTTTGTAAGTCAGGATTTATTACTTTATTATTTTTTAATATAGAATTTTGTAATTAAATAAACTACACTCCGTAAGATACGGGTTGTTACTATTTTACAATAAATATATTTTATTTAGAAATAAATACATTATTTTACTTACACTAGGAGCTTTAAAAAGACTTGAATTTTTATCTTCTTGTGTTTTCTTTAATTTTATATCGGATTTATATCCCGTTTTTCAACCCGCAACGAAGCAAATCCTGCTTTGCCGTTTTTTGTTACTCATTGTTACTTGTAGTCAGGTTCTTTATTTCAGCCTATTTTTATTCTTTTCACTAAATTTTACAAAAATCACTTTAATTCCCATTGACGTGCATAGAAAATTGACGTCGTTATTTTGCCACCCGCCAACTATAGTAGTTTTTGGAACTTCATAAAAATGGGGACGGAATTTTGAAATTTGAGTCCGATCTAGTCTTCATAGTCATTGTATAAAGAACTATAGTAGGATAATCGCCATGTAAAAGTTATTGGAGGCAATCGCGCCCGACATCTATTGGTACAATCATTGAACTAACGATTTTATTTACTGGTTAGATACGCCCTCTACGTCAGATGTTAGAACTTTATAAGTGACAGTTCCGTCAAATTAATTGTCAATATATATTTTTTTAGTTATTGAGATTAAATATATAAAAATTAGTGATTCTTGTGAAGAATCAATAAATAATAGCATTACACAAGATAGGTATTCGTCTATATTTAGAAATAAACTGAGATTTAAATGAAACTAAAAGCAATCTGATTTTTAGCGTTAAAAAGTAAAACTTTCGCATAAGTCTCCATAACGAAAATTTAGAGTACTCGTCTATGAATCGAAGGGTTCCGAGTTCAAACCCACGAGTATACACTGTGTTTTTATTAATACATTTTATTTTCTAAATTGGTAAAGCTTAAATTAATTTCAAAACATTAATTTTACGTTAATGACATCTAAATCTTCATACTCAAATTTCGTCTTTTTGCTATGGCCACTCGGGATCATCAAATTATAATAGAATATAAGGGCCGGTAATTTTATTTAAATCTTTTGACAATGAAACTAAAAATGTGTGTGTCTAAAGGAGAAATATACCGAAATTAACAAGTATTTAAATTTTGCTAATACATTTGTATTAGGTATGTGTATGTGTACATCATTTTGGATTTGAATATACAGTGTGTCGCAAAATGTCTGCACCAAGAAATCACAAAATTACATTTTTATTTAATCTACGAAAAAAAGTGCGAATTAAAATTTTTTTACTGAAAATTATTAGGAACAGGGTTATTCATTATAAATTACCCTCCCTCTGTGCCATAATTATTATTGTATAATGTTTACATTGACCGAATTTTGTAAAAATGTCATCAAATGACCATATCAGTAGTGTGCATATTTCACAGGATTTAACATGAATATTTTTTAATAAGGATAGCATAGATATATATTTTATTCCATTTTCGAAATGATCTTTATTCTTTCCTGATTAATTAAACGTCGAATGTCTTATAATTATTTACATTTTTTCTTCCTCACTGTAAACTACCTATTTGGATTATTTTATTATCTAACATAATAGTTGTGATTTTCATAGCTTTTACTTTAATAATGTTAACTTTTTCATATTTACATTATCAACGTTAAATTACTCGAGAACAGACGTTGTAAGATAGGGATATCAATAATATACATTTGTGAAATTAGAAAAAAAAATTATACCAGAAATTTAATAACATAGAGAGTATCCCATTTAAAAAAATGTATTTGTGTTGTATTCCGTGAAATCTGAATACGTGTTTTTATGGTATATTTAAAAAAAAGTCAGTCATATCCACAAACTTTTATTTAAAGCTTTTTTTAAATATGCAATAGTGGTTAGGTATTAAAGGTGTCTTTAATAATGAATAATCTTGTACATGATCTCAAATAAATTTGTTGAAATTAATTTCATTTGTAAAAATGTCACTTCTGCTTCTCACGTATTGCTAAAAAATAAAAATTGTGTCCAGGTCTGGGATTTGATGGTGGTAAATATTAATTCTAAATACATTTTTCAAGTAACATTGTCCTCCTGTTTTTAGAAATAAAGGTTACTGTTTAGACAAATTCATATATTTTTTTGGACACACAGTATGTTTATATAATTTTAAAAACTTCCCCTATTAAATATTTTGGCTCAATCAAAGTAGATATCTTAAATTGATTATTGTTAGAAAAATCAGAATATTAAATATAATAAAGAAATTAAAAAAATAATTTAAAATTAGTTATATATTTAAAAACAAATTTTTAGCTTGGACTTAGATAAAACAGTAAAGAACCACCTGAGAATAATCACTTCAATCTACCTATACCAAGAATTATTCATAAAAGTTACTTATATTTTCCAAACCTAACCAACAGGATTATTGGAAATACCAACAAAAATAATCCGGTTAGGGTTTGGCTCTAGGGGCGAGGGCATGTAGGGTCGAGATATTAAGACCATACTTGGTATATGGATGTACTATCCCATAAAAATAAAAATTGCATTAAAATAATTCACCTCTCCCCACCCCTATCTGATATGGTGGGGTGGCATCCCCAAATAAATAAAGTTAGAACTTTTAACAAAACAGTTAAAATCTACGATTTTTTATACATACAAATCCAAAATTTAAATTTCTTTATCAAATTTTTCAGAAAGTCCAAAAAAAATTTGGAAAAATTTTATCAAAAAAAATTGAATTTTGGGTTTTTATGTATAAAAAATGGTAGATTTTAACTGTTTTATTTAAAACGTTCTTACTTGATTTTTTGGGAATGCCAACCTCACCGTATCAGATAGGGGTGGATAGGGGTGAATTTTTTTAAAGCGATTTTTATTTTTAAAGAATAATATATCCATATACCAAGTTTTGTTTCAATATTTCGACCCTAAATGCCCTATCACCCAGAGCCGAACCCCAACCAATAATCCTTATAGAACCCATTGTGTCAGTATTAAGAATTCATTTATATTTTTTACCAACCATCTTAAGAGTTTTTTTTTATTACATTGGGATAAAACCTGTAAATGAAAAGAAAAACAAAAGCATATTTTCTATTTTATTAATTTCAAAACCGTTATAAATACCCAAATTTTTAATTCTAATTTTAAAACAATAATTAATAGTTAACTAATTTATATCATAATATATATCATTAGGAATGGGACATAGTACAACTGAAGGGGGTTAAAGTTGAAAATTTAAAAATTTTAATAGCTATAATATTTTTATTTTTCAGTATCATTTTACTGAATTCGGTAAACATTTTTGACACTTTCCAAAAACTAATTTAAACTATAATTAAATTTTTTTTTATATAAATTATGTAGGTACTCTTGTTGGGAACTCGTCCTTTATTAACAGTAAAATAATTCAGTAATAAAACATAAACACAACTCATTCACAATACCTACTACCCGTAAACGCACTAACACACAATAACAAACAATAAATAGAAAATAGTACAAACAATGAATCACGAGTGAATAAAATTTTATCCAAAAGCTAAAAATAGAAACCCATCGATCGGTCTCCGTCATTCACAAAAATTTCAGCTCGACTCTCAACTCCACCCACTGCAAACGACTATCGACTTATCCAAATTCACAAGCGCCATCTATTGGTAGTATCCATTTCGCTAAGGTGAGACTACTATTAGTTCTTCATACAATAACAAGGTGGCCAGTCTAATTGAGTCTCTTTAAGCTAGAGATGGCTGGAGCTTCTGCTAGTTTAAAATAGATGGCAGAATAAACTTAATGAAAGTTGCCATTTTTATTCCACTCTGTATTGTTTTCATTGGATTTAAAAATATGTCAAAGTAAAAAAAAACTGATTTTCGTATTATTTTTAAGAGTTATTGCTCCGCCAACCGCTGACAGTAGCAAGAAATTTGTATAAACAGGCATTTTGGTTTAATCCTAGAAGACACAATTTTAAAAATAATACCATAATGTTTTTATGCGCAAAGAGAATAAGTGGCACTTTTTTAAAAAAATGGTCCATTTCGTCAAAAAATAATTATAAAGTTTATTAAATTTAAAAAAAGGTCACTTTTTAATAAAGAATTAACATTATCAAACATATAATTATATAATAGGTATATATTTTCTAAAATAATTCATTGTCCCAAGAATATCAACTAAGTTACTAAAATAATAAAATCTATAAATCAGTCTTTTAAATAATGTATTTAACAAATGTTTCACAATATATTAATATAACTTATCTGTGAAAGAAACGTGGAGAAAATACCTTAGTTTTCTTACTTATTGAGTTTGTTGCTGTCTGCTGTTTTAATGATGTGATAATTTTTTGCTAAAAGATGTCTTCTTTTTAACTTGAAATAAATAAATAAAGAAGATGACTTAATTTTTTATTCTATACAAATATATTAAATATATTAAATTACATTATTTAACGTATATTATTTTGCAATTTTTATAATACTTGCGAATGCTTTTATTCGTAACTTACGCTATGAGTTCAAGAGAATGAAATTTAAAATTATTTCGGTCTGTACTTGTTGAAACTCAAAAAGATCTTATATAATTAATATTTTATAAATTAACTGTTTTATTACTCTCCGCCTTTAATTTGTCCGCAGTTTATGATGCTGCCGTTAAATGATGTAATCATATATTTATTGTTGTCAACTTTGAAGTATATTACATGATAGAGTTCGCGCATGACGTATTGTGGTGTGGAATATGGATGATTGGCCATGAGCTGATTAAAATTTATTTTCGCGCGCTGTTTTCGATCACCACAATATGTCGCCATGATGTAGTGTCAATTGGCATAGTATCATAGATATATATTATAAGTTTTCTCTTTTTTACTTCAATGATCTTATAAACAGATCGGGATGAGATATGCGAATTCTTCTCAATTACAATCTTAAATTCTTGCAAGGTTATGAGTTTCTGCTTTTAAAATAAACTGAATAATATAATAGAACAAACAAACGAAGTTGCGTGATATTTAAAAATATTTGAATTAAATCAGAGACAATGACAAACGAAGACAAAAAATGTATTCTGTTGGATGAGACGGCAATTAAGAAAACCATCGAATATAATAAAAAATTAGATGTCATTGAAGGGTTAAGACTTCGAGAGATACTTCTAATTTTGTAATCCAATATTTTAAATTTTCCGCGCTTTGTAACATGACAGCTATCATCCCAAAGCTTCCGTTTGATCTAGTTTTGCAGTTCTTGCTGTGAGTATCATAACGAAAATATTCATGTTAAAGTATTTTTTTAGTATGAGAATAACAACGTTGGGCACTGGCGTATTAAAAAAATCACATTAAGTACAATAATACATTTTTAACATGAAAATCGGCCTGGTATAAGAAAAAGCATCTATAGTGTAATTTATTTTAACATTTTAAGGTTATATTAATGAAAACAAGTTTGACTGTATAGGTTCCAGTTGCCTTGGTAAATTCGATATGATGAGGCAACTGGAACTTAAGTTTTCGGGTAACTGGGTCTCTGTAGGTTTCAGTTACGCAATACAGTTGTATTGTAACTGTTAGTTTGATATTTTAACGTTTATTTTATCCTACTGCAAATAATAAACGTGCATAAAAGTGACAGTACTAAAATTTTCAGGACATAATGGTGCGTAATTACCAGCGTCGTACCAAAAAAGGGGCAGATGGTGAACGATATTCCCGAGAAGCTCTTATTCATGCTGCCGAGGACGTTAAAAATAGTAATAAATCCATGTACGCCGCAGCAAAATTTGATAACATTCCCAAGTCTACCTTACGACATTATATTAAAGGTACAAGAGGAACTGGTATTTTGGCTAAAGAAGGACACGGAGGAGGAGGAAAAGATGTTTTAACTAAAGAAGCGGAAGAGCAACTAGTTTATCCATTAAATACAATGCAAAAGTGGGGATATGAACTTTCACGCCAAGAGACGTTGGACTTAGTGCAGCTATATTTGAAGAATAGAAATTTAAATATTACAAAATTCAAAAATAATCGTCCCGGAGAACAATGGTTCTTGAATTTTTGTGAAAGAAATAAGCTATCTCTCTAAAAAGCTCAAGGAGTAGAGGTGGCTAGAAAAAGGCAAAACCCTTGAACAATATACGGTTTCTTTGATCTTCTAGAAGAAATAATTTTAAACTTAAAGTTACAGAATCGACCTGAACAAATATTCAACTGCGACGAAACATCCTTCTCCAGTGACCCTTCAAAAACAAAAGTTCTTGGGGCAGTGGGTACAAAAGCTACAAGGACTTTATTTACATGCGGGAGAGAAAATACCATAGTAACCATAGTGTTAGTATGTTATTCAGCATTAGGCCAGAAATTGCATTTGTTAACTATTTTCAAGGGAAAAAATGTTATAGAGTCGATGTTACCTAAAAAACCTGAACCACTAGATAGAATTACTATAGCCGCTTCGATTAAGGGATGGATGATGCCCATTATATTTGCAAATTGGTTTAGAAAATGTTTTTTACCTCACGTACCAAAGGAACGTCCGATCCTTTTAATTGTAGATGGACATACCATCCATATTTCGTATAATGTGATCCAAGAAGGCCTCGATAATGATATATGTATTTTAAAATTACCACCACATACAACCCTTCAGCTTCAGCCACTCGATGTATTTAAGAGCATGAAAGCGACATGGGATAAACATCTTTGTAAATGGCAAAGGCTCAACCCAAGAAGAAAAATTCCTAAAATTGAATTTACGCATCTTCTTGACAAGGAATTTTTGGAAATGCCTAAACAATTTAGATAATTTAGATACAGATACCACTCTTTCGACATCGAGTGAACGCGATGTATTGAAATAAAACATGGTCTGACAAAACCTACTAAAATCGTGGTAAAAACTCGTAATTAGTATTAGTGATTTATATCAAAGTGTAGATAAAAATATAGTGAATCAAATGCAAACAAAATTATAAAGTAATAACTGTAAGTAGCTGCATAATTGTAATTTTAATAAACAGGAGCCAACAAAATTAAACCGTTGTTATAAATATAATATCAAAGAAAGTTCAGATTCACATACAAGGGCACTTCAAATTATACTAATTATGTTAACATCCGAAACAAACAATATTTCTAAAGAAATCTCTACAGGGGATATTTACCTTTTACTACAAACAATAAATGATAATATAACCCGTAAAATAGAGGAAGTGCAACAAGAAGTCAAAACAATAAAGGAAGTAATACATCAAGAAGTAGAATCAGTTAAGCAAAACGTTATCTCCCTTAAAAAAGAAAACACCGAATTAAAAAACAAATTAAAATTATCAGAAAGGAAACTCAAAATAAATAACTTAATTATCTACGGTCTACCTGAGGAGGAAGAAGAAAATCAATATTTTTTAATAAATGCCATATTGAATTTAACTAATAATACATTAAAAGTAAGTTTACATACTGGCGAAATCAATAATATCTATAGAATTGGAAAAAAGAACTCTAATTCTCGCCCAGTGTTGTTGTCCTTAATATCTTATCTAAAGAAAAAAGAAATATTGAATAACTGTACTAATCTCAGAGGAACATCGATAAAAATAGTTAAAGATTTGATAGAAGAAGATAGAAAAGAGAAAAGGATATTACTAGAAAATCTTAAAATAGCGCGAAATGGAAATAAGAAAACCTATATAAAGGGATTAAAACTTTTTATAGGAGAAGTACCATATACTGCCAGGGAATTGATAAATCTGGAACCAGAGTTTAATTTTTCACCCCGTCCTCAGAGAAAAGCTGCCAGTGAACCATCAACACCTTCTCCTAAAGAAACTGAAGAAACTGAAGATCCAGTTTATGAAGGGAAACGTATTACTCAGGAAACTAACTCTGAGACGGAAACTAAGAAAGGAGAAAAGAATGAAATCAAGGAGTCCAAACCTACTAGGGAATTCCGTTTGAGATCTGACGGGGCTACTATACACAGCAAATCGACAAAAACTGCATCCGATTTAATAAAGAAGCCTATTAAAAACAAAGTACAATTATTGAAGTGAACCTCGTAAAGTCAAAATCAATTAGGACCTGTTTAGTCTGATAGATATGATAAGTTTTTATTTGTTCTGTTTCGATCTATTTCAGTATTTGTAATTAGTTTTTAAGAATACATTTAATGCATCCCTATATTAAAGATTTTATTGTTGAAAAAGTAAAAAATTTCAGTCTTAATAATAACAAAGAGTTACATGATGTTTTATCGATAAATAGAAATACTGCCAATTTTAAAATTATACATAATAATATCAGAAGTTTAAATAAAAATTTAGATGAATACAATTTTTTTTTTGAATGAACTGGACATGAATGTCGATTGTATTGTGTTCACAGAAACAAGAATCCGGGAGGTAACGACATAAATTTTCGGGCCATTTTCGCAAGTTTAATTTTTTTCATATGAGTTATGCAAGTAATATGTAACTTTAATATGATCGTCTTCCGACGCACCCGTACGACAGGGGGTTGCAGGAGGGTTGCAATTACAGTAAAAAAATTATTTAAAAAATCATTTTCGCATGCATGAAACTTTTTGTACACGTTAATTTAAAGAAATAAAATTTAGAAAATATCGTCTTCCACCTGAATTTCACGACAAAATACGTCTTCCACCCACCTAAATAAGCAAAAAAAAAATAAAAAAAAAAATTATATTCGCAAAGCTGAAATTAAGTGTGATGCTTATTTTTATAATAAGAAAGCGCTAAAAATAATAGTCTTCCATCGATACAATACAACAAAGGTCGTCTTCCAAGCTGATAAAGGTGCGCGTCACATACGGCACGTGCTAGTTATAAATTCCAAAACGGAACTTTTATTTTTAAAAATTTTATTAAGCAAAAATACACTTAAATAGATATTTAAGACAACTCTGAACTAATGCCTACATTAAAGCTACCTCAAATAACAATAATTAGAATAAGGTTTTACTCCTATTTATAAACTAAAAATGATTATTTAGCAAAGATAATTTAATTATGACATAAAAGAGTCTATTATGTTCACAATATATAACTATATATAAATATGGAGTTATTTATCAAAACATCTTCTGAGGGATTTTCTAATTCAAATTCTTCGTTTTTTTTCTTCTATATCTTCTTAAAAGTTGTCTTCTATATTTAATTAGTATTAAAATAATTATGCAAATAAAAATTGCAAAAATTGTTCCAAAAGTCCTTGAATAATTAAAATTATTTTGAATTTCTTTAATTGCCCTTAATTGTTTAGAAATTTGATTAATTTCATATAAATCATTAAAATCTAATTTAGTATAGGTATAAGAAAATTGATAAGATTTTGAAGTTTTGAAATTTTCTTCATGTCGAGCTTTGGTAGAATGAAAGGCTTTCCTGCTCAATTGAATGTTGTTGATATATCTTCTTTCGTTGGTCCAAATTTCACAAGATTTTGGTATTTTGATTAATACATGTGACCCTATGTAGATATACTGGTTACTGTTACATTTTGAAAGAATTTGTTCAGGTTTTGACGTGATTATTAAGACTTCATCGACTGCGATTTATTCGAATACTGATTCTTCTAAATTAGCATTTAAAATATTACAATTTGTCAAAGTTTTTCTTTCAAGAAGTTGGTGAATACTATTATCTCTGGGGATGAAATTCTGTAGACAATAATACATTTCTTCAAGGGATGGACATTCTTCTCGTTCAAACTGTATATCTTGATGTTTTCGTGCCAAATAGGGGAATAAAGGTGTATATATTTTTTGGTTTTGGATAATTGGGAATAAATGATAAAATTCAAAGGTATTGCTGTTAAAAATAGGAAAATGTACTCGTATTGCAAAAATTAACTTAGATTCTGAAATTGATACTTGCGTTCCTAAGAACTGATAATACGTTAATAAATTTGTAAATTACGGAATTTGATCAACATTATATATTTATGTAAATATTTTATAATGTTTTTTGCAAATTTTGCAAAGTTTATGGCATTTTCTAAATTATCTATAAAGTAAATTGCCATTTGACAATCTAAATCAATTTGTGATATAATAGCCTGAAAACTAATATAACTTTCAAGTATATCGATTCTATTATAAATAGCTGCTTGAATTTTTTACATATCAACTTTAAGTTTTTCTTGAATTATGCTTAAGATTGTGATTGATTTATTATAATGATTAGCAAGCCTTTTGTACAACGAAATTTGAAGATTTGTTTCACTGATAATATTTTTTTGATTTACTTGTAATGTTTTGATAGTATTAATATCTTTCTTCGTCATCAGAATCAATATTTCCAAATACCCATTTGTTAATTTTTCCAATTGCATTTATTATTAGAGCTCTTTTATGTCTTACATGAGGAATTAAATTATTAATCTTTTTCTGAAGAGTAATTATTAGATATTCTGTTCTTGTTAACATATTTTGCGATAAGCTATGATAAGATATAGGATTAGTTGCATTAACATAAACTATACTATGTTTTATCGATTCAAAATAATTAACTAAATTATTAACTTATTTAACTACTTTTTCTAAATCTAAATAATGTAAAAATGTATGTTTGAAATATATAAGTTTAGCGTTTCCTAACTGAATAGGAAGCATAAAATTTTCAATCGGAGTGATCTGTATATAGGAAGATGTACTATGTATTTGGTATACATAAATGACTTGTAGAACTTGTACTTGGAACAGCGTCGTTATCAAAATGGATTTCATTTTCGTTGGTATCCTGTAACAATTTTTATAAATTATTTTTTGATCTTCTAACAATATTTTTATTATAAGTTCTCTTATCCGTTTTTATTAAAATACCTTTATCTTCAATGAAATTTGCTTTTTTAAATTTTAGTAATTTTTTACTGCTTGATTTTGTATTGACAAAACATGAATTTTGATTGGAATAGTTGTCTAGTTCAGATCTCTTTTTATTTAGTTTGTTTATTAAATTTTCTTTTACTTCTTCGTTACGTTGTTTAATTTTGTTATACATCTGTTTACTAATTTGATCTTGTACATAATTAGAAATTATTAAGCGATCGTCCAAATCAAAGGGATTTGGATTATCAATGTGTCCTTTAATTATTTTAAATGGCGTAAACTTTATCACTGAATATTATTATAACAAAATACAGATTTTTTAATTAGTCGATCTGGTGTGAAATGTTTGTTTTCTTCTTGTAAACATCTATAATGTTCTAATAGACTTGAATGAAACCGTTCCACTGTGGAATTTGAATTATTATTTTTTTGCAGTAGTGATATATAGTTGGATATGGTGTAGTTTACAAAAATCTTCTAAATCGAAATTTTTTAATTCTGTTCCACTGTCGGTAGTAATTTTTTGTGGTAGTCCGAGATGTGAAATGTGAAAAAGAGTTTTTCTACGACTGATATCCCCAGGCAGCACACTTTGGTATAAATTACGTGTTTTTTTAGGTACTACCATACGTATGAATACGGTTGATGTACTACCAAATATATTCGTGAAAATGTCCGCCTTATAAACGTCGATTTCTAATAATTTATCCACATATAATTAAACGTTTTTACTATACGTCTATATTAGATTTATAGTTGTAGTATATTTATACGAATTCACTTTGGTATAAAATACGCTTTTTTATGTACTACAATATACGTATGGATACTGTTGATATGCTACCCAATATATACGTGAAAATGTCCGCCCTATAAACGTATATTTTTTTTATTTTTTATACGTCTAACATTACTACTTTATCTACCTTTAATTATTCTGTTTTACTATAAGTCTATATTAGATATATTTGTATGATTTTTATTAATGTGTAAAATGCGTCTATATGATATTGTTTTAAAGGTATTTCAAACACAAATTAAATAAAGTAATCAAAACAAAATTTCTAAAAGAGGCCATGGAAAAATGTTAATATTTCTTAAATGATAGTTTGGATTGTATCCATAGCAGGTGTGTATACACCAGAAATAGGCATTACTCATGTTTCTATTTTGGTTGTAATTGGCATAAATATTTAGAAAATTTTTTTGATCACTTGTTATATATACAGAACAATATTTAATTAAAAAAAAAATAAACAATAAAATACTAAAAAATAAATAAATACAAAAAAAATAAACACTAAAATACTGAATAACAAACTAAATTAAACTTTTCTTTAACTAACAAAAAATATATATGAAAATAAAAATCTTAGCTTAACACTTTGGATGTGTTGTGTCCTAGACGGGCCTTAGCTAACTTAAGCTAATCTTGCATGGCACACCTAATCGTTCGGTCGGTTAAGTCGCTTGGTTCACCTCAATTCCTATAACCAAAATGTAACTCAATTTCAGTTGAAATATTTTCTAAAAGCTCCGAAGTTAAATTTGTATTATTTTCTTGGAAATTATTATAAATATTAGAATCAGATGATATATTAATGTCCGAAGCTGTATTGGGAATAAAAAAAATTAATTTGACTTTAAAGCATCTTGAACATTTCGCGCTATTTTTCTACGTAGATGACGTAGAGACAGGGTTATTTTAGACATTTTATTAAAAAACAACTGACCAAAAAAAAAAGGAAAATAAGTATGCTTGGAATAACTAGGTAACCCAAAAAATACGTATAAAAATAAAAGAAACAAAAGTAAGGTTATGTTTTTTAAGCATTTAACACACTGTACGTACCTATAAAACAGTAGTTGTTGTAAAATGCAACAATTATTAAAGGAGTAGCTAAATTAAAACATGAATAGAAACTTACCTATGCTTTTAATCAACATCGTAAAAGCCAGGACGCCAAAGTAATATGCACAAAACGTGTACACAAATCAAAATGGACGAACCGATGAACCTGCTCCCACAAAGCATTCCCTACACTGAACAATAATACTACACACACGCATGAGTAGAAATGAGAAAAGACCGTACCGCTAGTACGTCATCCTCCATCCGCCATCTAAAAATAGTTCCATGTGTATGAGGAATTTGTTATAAATATTACAGGTAATATAATTAAAAAAATATGGATGTAATGTCAATAAATATATCTATAAGCTTTTAATTTAAATAAACCTAAATATATACATATTATTTACTTCTGTCTACTAGTTCATCGTAAACTGGTATTATGCGTTTAAGGTGACTTATATTTAAACGTAGAATAATATAAGTATATTAAATAGTATCGACAAAAAAAAGCGTTTAATTTATCTGTTAAAAAATGTTAAGTATAAAAATGGTAGAATGTAAACGTTTAAAAAATCAACCAAGACGAAATTTAAACGGGAATTATAAACGAAGAAAACATATTGTAATATAAAGTAAATTTATACGAATTTAATTTAAATAAACCTAAACGTATATTTAGGCCCACTGTATATAAATAGTTCATCGCAAACTAAAAATAGTCGTATATTGTTAACTATATTTAAACGTAGAAAAATTTACAATTATATACCATAGGATGTATATAAAAAACGTATAATATATCGTTTAAAACACGGTATGTATAATAATCGTAAACTGTAAACGTATACGGAATCAACCAATACCAAAATTAAACGAGTATTACGTATAAAATACGTTAGTTATACTAATGTGTGCTGCCTGCTGTTATACAATCTAGGGAATAAGCCTGACCATATCGCAAAAAAGAATCAATTATAGTCAAATATGATTTACTAGAAATGTAAAATATATCTAAATGTATGTGTTTAAAGGGTTTTGTTGCAGTGGGTGTCAAATCAAATTTTACTACTGGTGGATTTCGATCATATTTATTCTTTAAGCGTGTTTGACCGTTATTAATTAAATTTTCAATATTATTAGCCATTGTAGCCAATTATATCTGGAACTAGTGCTAGGCTATTTCATTTGTACTACAAAAGTACAATATATTTGGTTTTTAAAAATTTAAAAGATCAGTCTATTTTGAAATTTATTAAAGAATTTTATGAATTCTTCATTGTGTTCTATTTTTAATATTTTTAAAATTTTAATTAATAATTTTTTTAATAATATCCTATATGGCCAAAGAATTATTTGAGATTTGATGTATATTTTTTGTATTTTTATAAAATTAAATTTAAAAGAAGATATATAAGTATGTGTTAAATTAAACTAGGTTTATCTCTGTCATTGTAGTACCTAATACTTTTTGAATTTTGTTACTTTTCTCTTAAAATTTAAAAAACATTTAAATTTTATTCTCTTCCTGTTACATTTATATGTATCCTGTGTTTTCATTTTAGTTTTAATTTTATTATTAGGTAATTTGTTAAAAAAATTTGATAAGAAGCTCTATAAAAATTCCAATAAAATACATATATTTTGTGCTTTTAAATTTACTTACTTTAACTAGAGAAATTATAAATACTCCATTTGAAGTTATCTCTAAATTATATTGCAAATATTGTATTGCATACTTTTAAATCTACAACAGAATTTTATCGTATTTCATCTATTTACTAAAATTTCGATTTTGACGGTAAAATGTGCAGTTATAGTAATTGAATGAATAATTTATAACATAAATACTAACTTCGTAATAGTTCTTTTAAAATTTTACACCAATGATCATTTTTTGAAAACGTAAAGATACTACGTTCTAGCTGTCGAGAACACCTTTATCAGCTTGGAAGACGACCTTCGTTGTGTTTTATTGGTGGAAGACTATTATTTTTATTTTTCTTACTATAAAAATAAGCATTACACTTGGTTTCACCTTTGCGACTATAATTTTTTTTATTATTTTTTACGCCTATTTATGTGGATGGAGGACGTACTTTGTTGTACAATTCAGGTGGAAAACGACATTTTCTAATATTTTTATATTTATATCAACGTGTACACCAAGTTTCATTCATGCGAAAATGATTTTTTTTTATAATTTTTTTTTTATAATTTTTTTTACTGGAATTGCAACCCCCTGTCGTACAACTGGAATGGAAGACGATGATTTTACTGTTAGATGATATTTAAATAACTCATATTCAAAAAATAAAGCTTGCGAAAATGGTTTTTTGAAATCTGTCATTACCTCCCGGACCATAAAGACCTGGATGTGTTTGCTATTCCTGGTTATTCGATTATTTACAATAGCGGAAGTCTAAATAAATGTGATGGGGTGGTGATTTTTATAAAAACATGTTTCAAATATACATATAAAATATTGCCCCTATGCGATACGAATGCCCTTCAAGTTATAATATCTATTAACGAATTTGAAAATATAATAGTAACAGCCTATTACAGATCACCTTCATCTGTAGCCAACAATTTCATTGAACCTTTGCAGGACTTTTTACAAGAAAATGATAAGATTAATGAATACTGTCAAATTTTTTTAGGTGATATCAACATTGATTTAATGGTAAACACAGAATGCACTAATGACTGTCTGAGTGTGTTTAGTGAATTTGGTTATAGTTCCATTATAAATAGTCCAACAAGGGTTCAAGGAGACTCCAAGGCTTGTCTTGATCATATTTTTGTAAAAGTAAAAAACCAGTCGATGTTGGAACACGTAATTCCTTTAATAATAAAAACTAACATTACAGATCATTATTCCACGGCGCTGCAACTAATCCACAATCTTAATAATAACAAAAACATGTCTAATCGCATAAAACATACTAAAGCACATATTAATTATGAAAAATTAAAAAAATAATTTCGCCAGATTTCTTGGAATAATCTCTTTGAAATTAGTCAACTTGACTCTATTACAAAAAAATTCGTTGACATTGTAACATCACACATAAATCAGTGTACAAAAAACGTTAAGGTATATAGAAAAAATTCAAAAATTACACCCTGGATAACTAATGAACTGGTCAGAACAATACATAATAAAAATAAATTACACAAACAAGTAAAACGGTATCCTAATAATGATTATTTAAAAAGTGAATACAAAAATGTAAGAAATAAAATAACAAATTTAATTAAACAGTGCAAATATACATACTATCAAAATCTCATGAATAAAAATAATTCTGACTCACAGCAACTTTGGAAAATTATTAATGATATGTCACACTGCAATAAAAAGAATCTAAAAATAAAATCGATAAAGGATGAAGTGGGAAATTTACTAACAGATCCAATCCAAATATCTCATGAATTTAATAAAATATTTGTAAAAACAGGAGAAACTCTAGCAAAAAAAATCATACAAGACCCTCAGTATATTCCTCCAAAAACATGTATCCCAAATAGTTTTGTGTTGTACCCTATTGATGTGAAAGAAATAAGAAATATAATTAATAATTTAAAAACAAAAAAAAACACCAGGGATCGATAGAATTAAAAGAGATGTTTTAAAAATCATATTACCCTATATTGAAGAGCCTTTATCATATATTTTTAATGTTTGTATGGACAGTGGTAAATGGCCATCATGTCTAAAAGAAACTGTCGTAATACCGATCTTTAAAAAAGGTGATGCAAATAAAGTAATAAATTATCGTCCAATATCTCTTATATATCTAGTTTTTCAAAGGTATTTGAAAAAGTTTTGGAAATTCGCCTAAACTCATACATAACCAAATATAATTTATTATCCAACAATCAATATGGTTTTAGGAAAAAGAAATCAACAGAAGATGAGATTTCGGCGTTAACACAAAAAATATCATTAGATGCCAGTAAACCTTGTTTATGCGTGTTTCTTGATTTATCAAAGGCATTTGACACGGTAAGCCATCACATTCTCCTGCAAACATTGGAAGATATTGGGATCAGAAGCACTTCATTAAATTTATTTAAAACGTATTTATATGAAAGAATGCAAACCGTAAGGATAGACAATAGTTACAGTGATTTTATGACTATTAAATATGGTGTGCCCCAAGGCACTATATTAGGTCCACTCCTATTTAATTTGTACATAAATAACTTATTTTCGATTAAGTCTAAGGGTGAAATTCTGGCGTTCGCAGATGATACGGCGGTCTTCTATACTGCTGACACATGGGAGCAACTGAAAAATATGGTTGAAAATGATTTTCCTGCAATACAAAATTGGTTAAACTATAAACTCCTAACAATAAACGTTGAAAAAACATTTTATATCCCTTTCTTCTGTAACAAATCCACAGCTCCCTCCTCCAATCAACTAAATATTAATACCAGTAACAATCAATATATAATAAATTCAGTAAATAATATGAAATATCTGGGTATATATTTGGACTCGCATATGAGATGGGATGTACATAATTTTTATAGTTGCAAAAAACTAAGATGTATTCTCTATAAGTTTAAATAATTTAACATCAATTTTAAACATTAACCAGCTTAAAATCCTCTATTATGCACTGGTTGAGAGTCACCTCAGATATGGCCTTCTTATTTGGGGTAATGCACTGAAAACTCACCTTCATCCATTAGAGATTTTACATAAAAGATTTCTAAAATTAATATTTAAAAAGGACCTGAAATTTCCCACTGACCAGTTATATATTGAGGCAAAAAGTTTTGATATTCGTCAGCTCTATTATTTTAGAATTGTTTTTTCTTTAAGAAATTCACCATATCATCACCTTCGAGCATATATATTTCATATAATAGAGTCCGCATTCAACAGAGTTTGTTTGG
Organism: Psylliodes chrysocephalus; assembly: GCA_927349885.1. Classification (NCBI taxonomy): domain Eukaryota; kingdom Metazoa; phylum Arthropoda; class Insecta; order Coleoptera; family Chrysomelidae; genus Psylliodes; species Psylliodes chrysocephalus. Next base: position 58,792,254 of record OV651814.1, on the reverse strand, counting down.
GTTATGCGGGGAAATAGGTAGACACTATTTTCAGTGTCGCATCATTTTTACGGGGTTTGTAATTAATAAATTTGATACATACCTTTAAAATACTTTAAATTATGCACATATTTTATTAACTTGCCTTATTTAAGTAGGTATCTAGTAATAGTAAACTATTATTAATTATTAATATTATTTGTGTTGGATATATCAGATTTTTTTTTAAACATCAGAAAGTGTATAATGGAAAAATGAAGGTTGAAATAATAGGCAATAAAAAGATAAAGAGCTTATATTTAAAAATAAAAAATAGATTACTAAATAATATACTACAAATAGAACTCAAGCTAATACTTAGGTACTTAGGTACATTTGAACTGCCAGTTATTAACAAATGAAGTGAAGTGAAGCTTAATTTTTATTGGAAAACTGTATTATGCTTCGATTATTTCTTAATGACTAGGAGTACGAATAAGAGAAGCTTAAAATGACTTTTTTATTGAAAAACTCACATTAGGCTTTGCTTATTCCTTAACAATTAGCAGTCTAGTTAATTAAAAAACATAGGTATATTTAATAAAAAATAATTATTGTCAATTTTTGTGGTTTATAAAAAATATAGGTAGTAATAGGTAAGTATTTGAAAATAAAATATATGTTGTATTAAAAAGTACTTATTTACTTATATGTTTTCTTATTCTGCATTTTATTTTTCTGCAACAGAGGCTTCATGGTTCAGATCATCACTGAAAAATTAAAAATTTTGAACTACTAACCCACAAGAAAAGTGCAGGGTTCTTTATCTTTTACATTCATCTTCTTCTGGGGCCTTAGTAAATCTTAATGGCAATGCACCTGGAATTAATCTAGTTCTTCCTCTGCATCCAGTTTTTGACATAAATATATATGCAGAAAAATTATTGGAACATAAAACATTACTATTTGAAATGTTTTCTAGTTTCAATTTGTTTCACTAAATGCGTTTTTAGGCAGGATTAGTTGGAAACCTACAAAAAAACAAAAAAAGTTGATTTAACATCTTTAACATTATCATGATAAAATGACTTAAAAACGAAAAGCTTGTTTATAACCTGTGGTGTTCCTCAAGGAACAGTACTCGGTCCACTACTATTTAACATATATATAAATGACTTATTTGAACAACACGTCGCAGGTGAAGTGGTCAGTTTTGCCGACGATACCGCAGTTTTCTATAAATCAAGTAATTGGGAGTCACTAAAGAATACCGTTGAGGCAGACTTTTCAAAAATTGTCAATTTTTTCCATTACAAGGCTCTGACAATAAATTATAATAAAACATTTTACGTACCATTCTCATCTTACAGTAATAACTTACCACCCTATAAAAAACTAAAAATTAAAATAGATCAGAAACATTCAATAGATATTCAATCTGTCAATAACATAAAGCATCTAGGTGTATACATTGACTGTCATTTAAAATGGGACGCACATGTGAATTATGTAATAAAGAAACTACGTTTTGTAGTACATAAATTTAAAAATCTATCAACATTTTTACATACTAATCACTTAAAAATATTATATTATGCACTTGTAGAATCTCATTTATATTACGGACTCATAGCATGGGGGTCTGCTGGAATAGTTCTTTTAGAAAATCTACAAAAAATACATAAATCCATATTAAAATATATGTATAATAAACCTCGAATTTACCCTTCTACAGCACTTTACCAAGAAACACAAATATTTAACATGTATCAGCTCTATACTAAAGTGTTACTGTTAAATCAATACAAAATCAGTAAAGAGAACAGACATATCACTCATACGTACAATACGAGATATAAAGTCGATTCTGTTACTATACCTCGAGTAGATAAAACAATTGGACAAAAATGTTTTACATATTTGGGTCCAAAGTTATATAACGATATTCCTTCCGATATCAAAAAAATTAACTCTCGTTCTTTATTTAAAAAAAAAAATTATAAAATGGATTTCAGGGATACCTCTTATTAAACTAAAATAATTTTTAAATTCCGATAGTGCTTGTTATAGACTAAAAAATTAAAAAAAAAAAAAATTTAAATTATATTTAAGAATATTTTGTAGTAAGTAATATTTTATCTATAATGTTTTATAATTAATTGTTTTTATTTTATAATTTTGTATCAGTTTGTTGTTTAAAAAATGAAATTCATGCCCACGCTCAGGTACCTAATCCTTTTGTGGGTGTTTTCATTTTTATTTACATACATTATGCATTGAATTATTGTTTTTACTAAGTATAATTCGCAGTTACTTGTAATTATTTGTGTGTGAATAAAAATTATTATTATTATTATTTTTTTTTTTTTTTTTTTTTTTTTAATTTGGTGTCATCGGCGTCGACTACTACGGCCATTAGCCTCGTGTTCTGTGTAGGCTTTGTTACTGTTTCCCAGCGCCACTTTAGGAACAGCACTGTTAATTAGAACCCAACAGTGAATGGTCGAGTGGGGAATCCTACCAAGGCATCAGAATTAATTTTAAATAATTAAATTAAATGAAAAAATCCCGGCCAACGGTGGGATTCGATCCTGAGACCTTCCGATCTCAAAGTCATGACTCTAACCACTGAGCCAACCCACCCCCCAAATTATTATTATTATTATTATTATTATTATTATTATTATTATTATTATTATTATTATTATTATTATTATTATTATTATTATTATTATTATTATTATTATTATTATTATTATTATTATTATTATTATTATTATTATTATTATTATTATTATTATTATTATTATTATTATTATTATTATTATTATTATTATTATTATTATTATTATTATTATTATTATTATTATTATTATTATTATTATTATTATTATTATTATTATTATTATTATTATTATTATTATTATTATTATTATTATTATTATTATTATTATTATTATTATTATTATTATTATTATTATTATTATTATTATTATTATTATTATTATATTCGTATTCATATATGAGCCCAAAATTGTTTAATACGATTCCACTAGAATTAAGAGCAATAATTAATCCGCATAAATTCAAAAAATATTTGAAATCATACTTATATGAACAAACGAGGCAGTCAATAATTAGTATAGTTGAAAATTCCTAGATCCATCGTTCTATATTTGTATATATTAAATCTCCCACTTTCTGAGCTATAATATCTACTATATCTTTTGTATTTATTTTAATTTATTGTATCAATATTTGTATATATTCATATATGTGTGTATGTGTGTATATGTGTATAAAGCTGTATTAACACTTTCTGACCTTTGTAATTTTATTATTTATTATTTTTTGTATTTATGTATTGTAATTTTTTCTACTTTATTGTTACTGTATCTAAACAAGTGAAAAATTCACTTATCGATTTTTTTCATTTATTTACACCTATATCGAGATGGTATTATTATATTTTGTATTTTTGTATAAATTAGTGTAAATAAATTAATTTTTTATTATTATTATTATTATTATTAAAAAAAAACCAGATCGAACAAAAGTTCCTGAAACAATATTTTTACAGCAAGATCTTGTAAAATATAACCACCACGGTAAACAAAACGAGGTGATTATTGGAAAGAAAGAGCAAGAAATTAATGTTAACGAAGAAAATGAAACAATTCATCAAATGGAAGATTTAGTTAACAAAGAACCGCAAACAAATATAGTGAATGAGCAACAAGGTAAAAAGGAGTTGCCTGAAGACAAACCTGGACCTTCAAACACCCAGAGTAATATTTATCTGAATCCCTTTGAAAGTCTGGTGGTTGAACTACTAAAAAATGAAAAAAAGAAATCGGAATCTCCGACACCACAAAAGAGAAGAAAGATCTGCAATGGGGCAAAAATTATAACAACATCACACTAATTACAGAAAAAAAAACTATAAGAGGAAAACTGGAAGAGAAGAAAAAGAAAGCCCGAACAGAAACAGAATCTAAGAAAATAGCTCAAAAAGTGAACTCTATCTAAAATATAGATCCTTCGAAAGAGAAAAAACTCCAAATAAATATAAAAAAAATATAAAATCGAAGAAGACTAAAAGTGAGGCGAAAGTACTGAAGATGATTCAGAAGATTGTATAGAACTGATGTCGGATGAGGATGCAGAAAATGTCGTGGCTGTCGTGGAGGGTGATTTTGTGCTTGTTAGGTACAATATGGAAATGTATCCTGGAAAAGTGTTGGAAGTAAAAAACACAGAAATCATCATATCTCACACGGTAAAAAGTGGGGTGTTTGCTTGGCGTTGGCCTGAAAAGCCCGATATCTTAGCATATGAAGAAATAGACATAGTAAAAGTTATCCATGAGCCCAAACAAAATAATAATAGGGGATCATTATGTGGTACTTAAAATGAAAAAATATCATTAAGTACTATACATAAGTTCATACACCACTTTAGTTTAGCTGTTTTATTTGTTGTTTAAGTACTTATTTTGAACAAAGAATTTTTTCTTCAATACATAGAGGATTTTTAACATCTTCATTTTCTCGGCTATTTTTTAAGATAAATTAATGAAATTTTAAACGAGTATTTGTGATGCTTTACAAAACGTTCTAGTTAGTTTCAGTTACCTCAAATTCCTGGGTAACTGGAATTAACTGACAAAAAAAACAAAAAATTCAATTAAAGCTCAGAAAAAACATTTTTGTTTTTAAGCCGGTATTGCGGTTGATTTACAAAGGTCTAAATTGCATACCCATAGAATCTTGATCAATTTTCTTTGCAAGTTCGTCTCGTACATAGTTGAAAATTTAAGAGTTGTAAAATTAGGTCAAAGTTAACCAACTTGACCTTATATAACTTTCATTATAGCAGAAGTGAGAGAATGACTTCCATTAAACCTAACCGATTGATATTTGTTCGAAATCATCTACGTCGCTCTGAAATACGAGTTAGTTTAAAATTATATACTCACAGTATTTGCAGCTGGTGCCAAAATAAACGCAAATATAGAATCTATAGTAACACGTCTCATATGAACAGTGACCATAATAATTGAACCGATTGTATATGCTGTATTAGTTCCTATAAGCAAAAATAGTTGTATTCCGAAAACACTGTTAAAACTGCTCACCGCCGTGTCTCCAAGTTTCAAAATACTTTTAATCTTAACCAAGTTGACAAAAAGATAAAAGGTTTTCTTATTTTTGTATCCTTTTCTAAGAATGGACAATATGTATTTATATCTTGACTTCAAAAATAAAACGGTAATCCAATAGACGAAACTTACAGTGCCTACATATACCATTAAAGTTACTTTTAATATCATATTTAAGTAGTTTCGAGAAACAGGAAAAAATTGTAGATAATAGTAGAAATTGATAACACGACAACTGATGAAGAGTATTAAAAAAATAAGAAACCTATGGCGAATTCTATAAATTCTTCTAGAAACAAATGTCAAGCTATCGCTGCTATTTTCTATAGCATACAAAGTGTTAATACATATTTCCCATTTATATTTTAAGAAAAATATTGGAATCACAATTGAAGCAATGATGAAAATTGAGGAAAATAATTTAGGCATTTTGTTTAGCATTACTAAGACATCACCTTCTGCAATCGAGTTAAAATAATTAAGAACTAGAATGGCAATACAAATGATTACACAAAAAAGCTTCTGTAATAGGTCGAATTTTTTGTTCAAACATGGTGTAACGCATAAAACTGAACCTATTGTATAAATGATTTGCAAAAATATAAAGTCACTTTTTTTATGCGACATAGCACTTGTTTTCAAAATTATACACTGAAGAAAATATTCGTAAAAAGATAATTGACAGGAAATTAAAGCATTTTCAGGTATTCTCTAAATATTTTCATTTAAGGAATTATTGTTGATTTCAAATCAATACAATAAATATTGTGTATAGTAAAAATCAATTAAGATTGCTGTTGTTTAGTTATAATTAATTCACTAACAATTTCATCTATTATTAACTTATTAAAACAATTTATTTCGAATTGAATCATGTCAAAAACATTTAAATAAATTCTGAAGGACTCTTTATACATGGTCTTCCAGACTAATTCATCCGGGCTATATCTTATAAACGAATAGAGACATTCAAGTAAAAATTCAGTACGAGGAATTTTCGAGGGCGCTAACGATCTAAAATATTTTGGATATTCAGCCAGTTCCCGTTATACCAAACTAATTTATTCTAAATAGAACACCCCCAGCAAACCTAAACATGTAACATATATGTATTATTTACATATACTAGTATCGTGTTACAACATAGTAACTTACATGTTAAATAATAACTCAAGTGATTATTGTGAAAAATTACCTAATTTTGTAATATAGCAGGTTTCTCATGGGTGATGAAAAGGGTGAGGTACATGTAAGAAACAATGTTCTGTGTATAATAGTGTTAATACAAACAAACACCCTTATCTCTTAAAAATATTTCATCTCCAATCTTGGGACTTTCGTTAATAGTTACATTTGTATTAGACAAACAAAAAAGTCCTTTCATGTGTGGATCACGTACAAGAGTCAAAAATGCCAAGTCAATTTAAATCAGTTTTAACTTTACAATAGAGAGTAACATTTTGTAAAAGATAACCTAATATTCGGAGACGATGACAAACTGATATCTTCCAAGTAAATTAACAACGTACCGGTTACGGGTTGATTATTGTCAACACACGCACAAGGACAGTTGAAAAATAATATTCGACGAAGTTAGATTTATATTACTTTATCGATTTATGATAACTATTTCATAAACGACATTTTGTTGTGTAGTACATCAGATCCATTGAAACTATTGAAAGTTTTTTAAATAGTTTGATACTAAAATATGTTTAAAAATAATAGTAACGTCTATAAAGTCTATAAATTCGAAAAAAACAATAATTGTAATAGAAAATTTTCAGTGATGACCTGAACCATGAAGCCTCTGTTGCAGAAAAAGAAATGCAGAATTAGAAAACATGTAAATAACTAAGCACTTTTTAATACAACATACATTTTTTTTTAATAATTACCCATTACTACCTATATTTTTTATAAACCACAAAAATTGACAATAATTATTTTGTATTAAATGTACCTATGTTCTTTAATTAAGTAGACTACTAGTCGTAAGCAAAACCTAATGTGAGTTTTTCAATAAAAAAGTAATTTTAAGCTTCTTTTATTTGCACTCCTAATCATTAAGAAATAATCGAAGCTTAAGACAGTTTTCCAATAAAAATGAAGCTTCACTTTATTAACGACTAGCAGTGCAAATGTACCTAAGTACCTAAATATTAGCTTGATTTCTATTTGTAGTATATCGTTTAGTAATATCTATTGAACATTGGTTACGAACAATATTTTTATATTTAATAAATTATTAGAAAAAGTTCTTGAATTGTAATTCTCGTACACGTGTGTTAAGAGATATCATTAATATTTGTATAATATACCTACTATTTATTTATATTTTTAATTTTTAAATATAAGCTTTTTATCTTTTTTATTGCCTATTATTTCAACTTTTAGTTTTCCGTTATACACTTTCTGATGTTTGAATAAAAAACAGTCTGAAGTTTCCAACACAAATAATATTAATAATTATTTACTATAAATAGACAGGTACCTACTTAAATAATGCAAGTTTGTAAAATATTTCTTAATTTAAAGAATTTTTAAGGTATGTATCAAATTTATTATTTATATTAATTGCAAACCCCGTAAAAATGATTCGACACTGGTAATAGTGTCTAGGCACTTCCTCTCATAACGTAACAAACCCTATTGAATGCGTACTCTATGAAATATATATGCTCGAAGATTTAGAAGCAGTTGCAAGTGAAACCCAGTTACGCCGGCGATAGCTCATATCAAAAGATGAAAACATATGAAAAATGTATGATGGGCTGAAATAGACACTTCCTTCAAATGAAACGGTAGACCGTTGTTCTTTTTTAACTAGAGTGTACAGTGTTTAGAACCAAATTCATTTATTATACAGTGAGCACCATAAGTCTTACCCCCCCTATCTAACTCATTACTGGAGTCTTGTTAGGAAAAGCGCCGAGACACGTCGATTTTTGCTTTCTACAATGTATATTTTTGTATGAATAGTTTACCCTTAATTTAATCCCTTACAGGAGGGGAGCAACCCTTTCGAAAAATTTAAATGGTATGGGGTAGTGAGTGATAGCGCATTTGAAAGAGAGTTTTATTCTCTATTTAACCGTGTAAAAAATTTTGAAATTTGCTTTATTAATTCTCGACTAATTGTTGTTTCAGAATAACGGAAATTAACGTAGCGCACTCATCCTTAGAATTAAAATTCGGTCCTGCATGATTTCGGTTTTGGTTCAGACGTGAAGTAAGACTTTTTGCCATTAGAAGGTCACTGTTAGTTTAGTTGCTTTCCTATTTTGTGAGGTTTTGTTATTTTTAAATATTAATAAATCAACACGTAATGAAGCAAATTTCAAATTTGTTTGCACAATTGAATAGAGAATAAAACCCCCTTTCAAGTGAGCTATCACTCACCACCCCATGCCATTTAAATTTTTCGAAAGGATTGCTCCCCTCCAGTAAGGGATGAAATTAAGAGTAAACTAATCATACAAAAATGTACATTGTAGAACTCAAAAATCGACCTGTCTCGGCAATTTTCCTAAAAAGACTCCAGTAATGAGTTAGATAGGGGGGGGGTAAGACTTATGGTGCTCACTGTATAGAACAGAAGTAAAAGTTGGAAATGCTTTTGCCAGTTCTCCCACTTTATACACATAAATTGACAGGTTGGCAGCGGATCTCACCGAAGTGGACGCGATACATTGGCGTACAAAATAATTTTATTGATGTTAATAACAATTTCGAGTAAATAGTTTAATAAATTGTGAATAGCTGTTGAAATTTTGTAAAATTATGATTTGAATATTATAATACATATTTAATTTATTATTTATAATCCATAAATACATGCGATTGTCCGGTTCCGCCGATAAAAATTTAAAATTACTTATTCTATGAAACGACACTGGCAGGTAAACATTACTGGGAAATTCTCGGAGCCGCCCGACGTGGTTTGACGTTTACCCCCTCTCTACCTACCAAAAGCATTTCCAACTTTAACTTTCTCTATAGGTTTGTTCGGGTTTCTTTAAAACTCGATGCAAACCATCCGAGAACCAGTGGAACAATTCAATTTCAAATTATTCGTCGCATACAACTATTAAACTATCCACTGATCAACTAGTCCTCTGATAGTTCTCAATGTATTTTTGAAGAACCCGAACAGACCTTATAAGACCATGTCCAGTACACGGGGGTTTATATCATATGCACAATACGTAAACACGTTTCTGCGCATACTCCTCCGCGCTTGGGTGCTCTGAAGTCCGTTTTACAATAGCAAAATTGTATTAAAATGTAAACCACATTGATTAATTTAATAACATCTCGTTCAGTAACACACAAAAAGTGTTGTTTCAAAAATTTTAATTCATATATTACAACAAACTAAAAAAAAACATACCTTCACTTAGTTATTTGTACTATGTGAAGATGGCTTTCTGTCCGCTGCATGACTGCTGGCTGCCCGCTTAGCGGGCCCCGCGCGCGCTGTCAACAAATAACAATGTCATTCACCGGGAAATAACATCAAAATCAAACACTATGTGTGGTTATGTTATGATTTGGTTGTCGACGAAAACATGTGAGTGGAACTACTTTTATTTTTTTTAGATATAAATTATTTAGGATTATTTAAAATGAAGTAAAGGTATTTTGATGCTTTAACATGTCTTTACCAGGCAGAATTCATTATAAACGCATAATTTCTAATTGTTATAGTACATTTTATAAGGCCCATTCCAAACATTCCACTTACAACCCCAATCATTATACATTATGTGAAAATCATATTTTGATACAAAATTGTTTACAAACACAAATCGTTCAAGACTGCTAAAAGATTTGCTTTACCTTGCTTTAGCATCCTCAAAACCAGATACACCAAAGATAGTAGTACTTAGTAATATTGTTATCACACCTCCAAACAGAGTCCTGTGAGGATAAAGTTCATTTTAATAATATAGTTAAGTTAACAACACTTTAAGTTTCCAAAAAAAAGCAAACTTTATTTATTTAAAAAAATATACAAACTGGATCTTTAATTAACAATGTTTATCGTAAGTGATTAAAATAAAAAGAACGTTGATTCCCACGTTGACATGGTATTTATAATCTCGGGTTCATTGTCGCCAAGGTGCAAAGCGCTGACTTTGCTGACGAGGCACTCCGGGCATTGAACGGTGGGTTTCTATCACATTTCTATATATACAAAATTAATAAATGAAGCAGAATTTGAGTCAGGCCACTAGTTATGTTGCAGGGTTTATTAAGAAACTTAATAGTTTTGACTGCAAAGAGTGTAAAGTTAATTTACAGACATGTTAGAAGACCATCGATACTTTTACTTATTTTAAAGAAAATTATGATAAAAGACGTTTTATTTATGTACAAAGAAATGTTATTGAATTTTTTTCAAAAATTCTTGAAATAGTTTCACAACTTTTGGGTCATATTGACAACATAATTCAAAAAATTAAACTTTTTTGCCAGACCATGTTGATTTTAAATGCTTTACATCAGAGGCGACTCGTGGCCTAGTCTATGAGGAGACTACTTTTAAAAGGCACACCCTATATACTTAATAAAAATATATGTCTATAAGAATTCAAAAAGCAGAAATATTACATTGTATTCTAATAGAAATATATATTTGTTTAATGTATATAGGATGAGCCAGCTTCCTCACAGACTAGGCCACAAGCCGTCTCTGGTTTACATATAAAGAACATAAAACAGACGTCTTTTCTCATTTAGTTGAAACTTGTCTACTATTAATAATAAGAATTATAATGATAGTATGAGGGCTGCTGCAATGTCTAAAAGACAAACAAAATTATTTGAAGTTACTGCATTTAATTTTTTTCTGTTTCAGTTTATATGGATGGTTGCTTTTGTCTGATTTCCTAAGATTCAAGAAGAATTTGTGTTTTGTTTATTTTAAAAATTTATTTACTTAGGCAGGTTGCCCTAAAGCACTGTAAACAAATTCCAGGATTGGCTTTATTCAGCGATTATGTTCATGTTCGGCTCTGTTTTTGTTTGTGTTGTGGCTGTTGTAAGCTTTTTTGGCGTCAATTCTTTGTTATCTTGCATATATTTGCAATTATTTCGATTTAGGGTCGATCTTTTCACCTCTGAGTAAAGTTACATATAGGTTTATTTGACAGATTAACAAACAATAGCCCTATAGTTTAATCAGCAAGTAGTTACTTTCAACTTTACTTAGAGGTGAAAAGACTGGCCCTTAGTATTAAATTATACTTGTTAATTATTTTCCGATGCACTGTTTTATAATTGTTGCACAAAATGTTGTTAAAATGTCCCTGAATCTTATTTACGAAATGTGCAAAACGAAATTGTGCATAGTGTCTAGACTTTTTTGACATTCTACATTCTACCCCTCTCCACTTCATTGGTCCAGTAGAAAAGCGGATATGCAAAGGCGGCTTTCAGATAAAACAATTTACTCAGGAGATGCTTAAAGGGGAATGAATGGACTTCATAAAGAAACAAAGCCTTAAATATATTCAGTATATTGTTGACAGAATCATTCGTTATCGTGATATTACGTTATTAAGGAAGGCTTCTCTTTTATCACAGCAAACTCAATCCTATTGATCTAATTTGGGCACAAGTGAAAGAGTTTGTTTCTGGAAAAAACAATATACATTTAAAATAACTGACGTTTAACGAAAACCAGCAATGTATAAAAACCTTAAGATTGGCAGAATCCAATTTAACCTTTAATTATAACTTTAAGCTCCAACGATAAAGACGAATATTAGTGACAGTTCTGCAGAATACTTTATAATAATAATAATAATAATAATAATAATAATAATAATATTTATTCAGGAAGCAGAATCCATATACATAAAATAGTGAAACACAAGAAGTTTTAACAAAAATACAAGGATTATCTACTATACTGAAAAGGAATCGTATTCATCGTAGCCTATCAGAAGACAGACTAAAATGATTTTCAATACGCCCGGTCAAAATTAATAGTTTAAATATAAACACCCCTTAAATGTAGTACATATAGGTATAAATACATAATGGATACACATAAAAAAATGAAAATTGTAATTAATAACAAAGACATCATAAATACCTACCTAGTCTAGTAGACGAAGCTCAATGAAAATTAGTGAACGTTGCTTCAAGCAATAAATATAAAAATATACAAAGATCAATCAAATAATCACAAATTAATATTTTTGTTTTAAAATCGATCAAAAGCTGTCCCCGAAGTAACAAAAATTTCAACTTATTTTTAAAAGTTACATGACTTAATTTTTTAAACTCTGTTGGTATAAGATTCAAGATACGACCTATTAAATATGAAAATGAACTTTTGAACATAGCAGTGGAATGTCGAGGAATAGAGATATCATCCTTTCTGCAAATAAATTATAAATTCAGAAGTTATGTAATGTAAGTGATAGCTTAATTTACAGATTTTCACAATAAAATAATTATAGACATAGATGAATATCACAACAAAAATAGATAATCAACCTATTTTAATCTATTAATATTTACTAATGCTCCATTTAAATATTCAATTAGACAATATAATGTTTTTACCACACTGGTAGAATATTATTGGCAATGGACATGTATATATGACTAGTATGACACGTGATACCGATAACTTCTGCAGTCATATGGCGCGTGATACCCATCGTGATACCATTCACAATTCAGCGGTACAGTCACAATATATCCCCTATAGTAATGTTACTGGGATTCAAGAAATGGCTTTGAGTTACGCTGCGGCCAGACACAGGTCTCATGGCGCTAGTATCGTTATTGATTTTTGACATCGGCACGTTCATTGGTTGACGACGAATTCAAAACAATCTGATGGGAGCGTTACTCACTCCCACTCCTTCTCTTTGTTTAGATACTTATAAAAGAAAGAGATACCAGTTAATAATTTCTATTTCGAATCATCTTTCATTCTTTAGCGTTGAGTTTTTATAAGTGAAGCGTGAAGTGTCAGTGTTGACAAGTGATAATTTTTTGATTTTTTCTTCTACGAAATTTAATATTAATTTTGTTTCAGCGATATTTATTGTGATTTGTGTTGTTGTATTAAGTGCTTTCTTATTTAATATGGGAAACAAAACGTACAACAAACTCAGAAAAAGAGGAATCGAGGAGGGATTGCTATCTATGGCTGTCATCCAAGGGTCTGCGCCCTAGATAATACTTTTCCAGTGGGAAAAGCCTTTAAAATTCAAGTATAACAATTTTATGTTTCCGTTTTCCCTTCTTTTAATGTAGGTGCCAATTTTGAGGTAAGTTTGTAATAATTTTTCATATTTTTTCAGTTAATACCTACCCTCTTAATATTATAATTTAACTATGATCTTATGCTTTCCTATGGACACGATTCAAGGAGGGAGTCCTATGGCTGTCATCCAAGCCCTAGATAATAGTTTTCCAGTGGCAACAGCCTTTAAAATTCAAGTATAATAATTTACTTTTTTCGAAGTAGATGTCCATTTAAACTAAATTTTTTTATTTCACTTACTGATTTTAGCATTTATATACAGTATCGGCTAATGAACACTTTCCAATGCGCTTGGCTAGAATCGAAAATAAAACTAAAGAGTTAGCGCATTAGTTCGATCAGGAAACGAATAATATGAATGTTGCCTTGTGTGCTGTGTAATATGAACAGGCACACGGTGTGATGCATCCCCACGTAGCCGGCTGGCTACGTTCATAGTATTCTATTCCTTCTCCCACGAATGCTAACTCTTTGTAGTTTTTACTTGGACATTAGCAAAACGTATTGTACAACATTCGATAGCTGCCACTGTATTATCACAAACATCTCTTAATAACTAAATGATTTCATTTAATAGTTTCTTTTTTTTTCAGTAAAATGGATATGGCTAGAGTTATCTTCGTCTTTAAAATATATTAAATAAGTTTTATAATTTTTCAAATAAAATACTTTATCGAAATTTTTTGTTTTTTTTACCAGAGCCAATTTTTTTTCAGATCTAACCTCTATAGGTAAAAAATAAGTGATTTAGGTAAAATTGAAAAGTATATTACATGTTCTTATGTTCTTTTAAATGTGTTGTTAATCCAAATGCTGCTCTTATTGTAATAGCTAATAATAAAAGAATTAGTATTATTTTTAGCTATCAAAATAAAAATAGCGCCTGGATTTACAGCTCGTTTAATCGAACATGCAATATACTTCTCCCTGTTAGTTTTCAGATTTCGTATGAGAACGAATGCATTCCTGCAATTAAGAACTCCGTAAACTTGGCTGCAATGTTCAATTATAATATTGCATTTCTGCCAAAGACTCTTAGATTGTAAACTCGCGTTGGCTTTAAAATTTTTGTAAATAATCCGATATATCTTGGTTATATATCTTTCATTATAGCAGAAGTAAGAGGATGACTTCCATTATTCCTAACCGATCGATATTTGGACGAAAACATCTACGTCGCTCTAAAATACAAGTTAGTTTATAATTATATAGGTACTTACAGTATTTGTAGCTGGTGGCAAAATAAATGCATATATAGAATCTATAGTAACACGTCTCATATGAACAGTGATCATAACAATTGAACTGATTGTATGTACTGTATTAGTTCCTATAAGTAAAAATAGTTGTATTCCGAAAACACTGCTAAAACTGCTCACCGCCGTGTCTCCAATTTTCAAAATACTTTTAATATTAACCACGTTGACAAAACGATAAAAGGTTTTTTTATTTTTGTATCCTTCTCTAAGAATGGACAGTATGTATTTAAATCTTGACTTCAAAAACAAAACGGTAATCAAATAGACGAAACTAAAAGTGCCTATATATACCATTGAAGTTAATTTTAATATCATATTTAGGTAGTTTTCAGAAACGGGAAAAAATTTTAGATAATAGTAGAAACTAATAAAACGACAACTGATGAAGAGTATTAAAAAAATAAGAAACCTGTGGCGAATTCTATAAATTCTTCTAGAAACGAAGGTCAAGCTATCGATGCTGTTCTCCATAGCATAAAAAGAGTTGATAATTATTTCCCATTTATGTTTAAAGAAAAATGTTGGAATTGCAATCGAAGCAATGATGAAAATTGAGGAAAATAATTTAAGGATTTCGCTTAGAATAATTATTAAGAAATCACCTTTTGCACTCGAGATAAAATAATTAAGAACTAGAATGGTAATACAACTTATTACACAAAAAAGCTTCTGTAATAGGTGGAATTTTTTGTTTAAACATGGTATAACGCCTAAAAATGAACCTATTTTATAAAAGTTTTGCAAAAATATGAAGTCACTTATTTTATGCGACATAGCACTTGTTTTCAAAATCATACGCTGAAGAAGATATTCGTAAAAAGATAATTGACCGGAAATTAAAGCATTTTTAGGTATTCCCTAAATATGTTCATTTATGGAATTAATGTGGACATACATATATACAATAAATATTGTTTTAATTAAATATCGCAGGAAGTAGAAATCATTAAAGATTTTTGTTTGTTAGTAATAATTAATTTACCAACAATTTCTTCTATTATTAACTTATTTCATATTCTTTAAGACTCTTTATACAGGATACTCCAGAATAATTTATCCAGGCTATATCTCATAAACGAATAGAGATATTCAAGTGAAAATTCAGTACGAGGGTTTTTCGAGGGCACTTTATCAGTCTAAAATATTTTAGGTAGCCAGTCACTTTCGGTTATGCCAAACTTATTTATTCTAAATACAGGGTGTCCCAAAATTCCGTGTACATAGAGCTACTATATGTTTGTGAGACCAAAATAAGCCGATTGAGCCAAAATTACCTATATCACAAAGTGCTTCATTTGCCTGTGAGGAAGCCTCAAAGTTGAAAGAACATTTTCAATTTTTTCAATAACTCGAAAACGCTTTATTCGATTGTTATAAAAATTTGGATTGTAGCTATTTCAATTGAAAATCCATTGTTTAAAGTAAAAATTATACCAATTTAAATCATGGAAGGGTAAAAACCACCCAATCTTACAATAAATGACATCGTATTTTTTTGAGGGCTGCCCCTGTTCCCTTATTTTTTTATGGTGGGCTGTATTCATTTGTATCATTTTTTCATGGTATTTGAGTAAAAAATATTTTATGGACTAATGGTTAGTGACTTGAAATTTTCAAGAATACTAAGTTGCCGGTTATAACTAACGTAACCCGAACACTGTCGCTTTTAACGTTATAACAATAAAAAAAAAATCATCAATAGGCATAGGTATCGACTGAAAAATACCTATTCCTTAGCTCTCAGAAAGTCTGGATACCGCATCGCGAAAAAATTTTGACACCTGGATGTAACAATCGGGAATGGTCAAATTTCAAATTTCCGTCCTTCTTTTTATAAAGTTCGCGAAATTGACTGTAGTTGGGATGTCTAATGATAGCGCAGTCAATTTTCTAAGTAATTCAATGTAAAATAAAGTGATTTTTTAAAAAATTGATGAAAAGAATCAAAATAATGTGAAAAAAAGTACCTGAGTACAAGTAACATGAGTGACAAAAAAATTCAAAGCAAGATTTACGTCGTTTCAGATTGTAAAACAGGATAAAAATCAAATGTAAAACTAAAGAAAACACAAGAAGATATCAATTCAATGTCTTTTTAAAGCTTTTAATGTAAGTAAAATAATATATTCATGTCTAAATATAATATTTATTGTAAACTAGTCACGAAGTGTAGTTTATTTTATTATAAGTTTCTATAATATAAAATTTTACAGTTATAGATGCTGACTTACAAACAACAATAATTATGCATTAAATTTAACTTACTAGAAAAGAAAATTAATTTTTTATAGAGTTTTAATGTTAAATAAGAGTTGCTAGTTTTTTTTTTTGGACCCCAATTGTAACATTGTAAATGTTTTTTATAGGATACTAAACGTTTAGAACAGTGGCAGCATATATATCGTTCCTAGTGCCGATAAAGCACTTTCTAGAGATGATGCTGTTCTATACTTTTTAGAAGATATTATCAAATATTATAAGACTATTTTTACTGATAGTACTGTTAGCAAAATAAAAAGGGGAACGCTGAAATTAAAGGATGAGGTAATACCATGTACATTCCCAAATCTCCCTTTATACTTGTATTACAACAATAAAAAATCTGTTAACTGTGGGTTATTTTACTCTTAAAACTATATATTAGTTCAGTTCAAAAAAAAATTGCCACAAAATTGTACTTATCAAATTTCAGCAATTAAGAAACCTTTTCGAATTTGGTATTTGTATTTTATATAGATAAAATTAAATAATTTATCAATTAAAAAATGCAAGACTTATTTAGAAATAAATATAACAATATGTTCTGTGCTTTATTTAGCTATAAACAAGTTTATTTTTATTATTTTGACAGAATTATGTATAATTTCCATAAAAAGCCTTGTATTTTGAACACCGTATGCAGTACCAGCACCCATGCAGTTAATTATAAAAGCTTAATTAGCGTGCGTTTTTTGGGACCGCATTTTGAGTATGCCGATTCGTTTCCTTATCTTCATATTACCAACAATAATATTATTTGTCAATAAAATAAATCTATATAAAATTTTGGTACACTATGTAAAATAATAAACTATGAGACAAACTGCATAATCTAAATTCACAGAAAACTGTTATTTTGACATTTGGAATGAAAGCTTCGAGCATATATATTTCATAGAGTCCGCACTCAACAGCGTTTGTTTGGGTTATGAGGAGAAATGCGTAGACACTATTACCAGTGTCGTATCATTTTTACGGGGCTTGCAATTAATATAAATAATAAATTTGGTACATACCTTCAAAACTCTTTAAATTATGCTAATATTTTATAAACTTGCATTATTTAAGTAGGTTTCTAGTAATAGTATAGTATCATTATTATTATTTGTGTTGGACACATCATATTTTTTTCAATTTTAACATCAGAAAGTGTATAACGGAAAAATTAAGGTTGAAATAATAGGCAATAAAAAAGATAAAAAGATTATATTTGAAAATCAAAAATATAAATAAATACTACGTATATTATACAAATATTTATGATATCTAATAACACACATATACGAGAATTACAATACAAGAATTTTTTCCAATAATTTATTAAATATAAAAATATTGTTCGTAAAAAATGTCCAATAGATTACTAAACGATATACTAAAAGAGGGATCAAGCTAATACTTAGGGTACTTAGGGTATTTATGTTGTAATAAAAAGTACTTAGTTACTTACATGTTTTCTAATCCTGCATTTTCTTTTTCTACAACAGAGGCCTTATGGTTCAGATCATCATTAAAAAAATAAAAATTTGGAATAATTAATCCACAAGAAAAGTGCATTGTTCTTTACCTTTTAGATTCATATTCTTCTGGGGCTTCAGTAAATCGTGATGGCAATGGACCTGTAATTAATCTAGTTCTTCCTTCGCATCCAGTCTTTGACATAAACATAAAGCATTTTTTGGCGTGCTCCCGTTGATAAACAGTGACACAGAAACTGTGACATGTGAAATGCCCCCACTATCATGTCTCGGTTTCTAAAAAATTATTCGCAAAACTGAACCGGTTTACGTCAATCGTCAACGTTTTAGATAAACGAGGTTATGTGTTATGTGTATTTAAAAGGTATTTAACAATAAACAAACTGTGAAAAATCTAAAATTGAGGAAGACAGACAATTTTTCTTTTAAATAACAAATTCAAATAGAATTTAGAGACAGTTCAACGAAAACTATTATACATAAAATAAAAATATGAACGCACAAAATAAAACGCAACTTTGGCAGCTACCAAAAATTCCAAAACAAAACGGTATTACATAATGCTATGAACGTCACAATCAACCGTTTGTTCACCCCCTCAAGAGGCCGGGAACAGATTCTTCGGTAGCAAACAATGACGTCAGTGAATGACGTCATTACACTTCCCCTTGAGCGGTTCACGTCGCGAAAATGATGCGGGTATTACTGTTTGATCACCGGGAGTTCGCCAAACATGGGTAATATGTTCAGAAAAATGATTGGAACATAAAACATCACTATTTGAAATGTTTTCTGGAGTAAGTTTCAATATGTTTCACCAAATGCAACATTATCATGATAAAAATGAGTTAAAAACGAAAAGCTTGTTTGTATCGAAAAATTATGATTATTTTTTTTTAACTTTTCAGTAGAGTCCAAAATCTAAAACAATATTCCTCATACCTACATAATACAAGGTCTTTAAATTTAATTCACTAAATTTACCATTTATTTTAAATTCATGTTTAACGGCCTTTTGCATAAAATATAGGTACTTATATTTCTTGTAAAAAAATGGTAGATACGCTAATGGTTACTTGTAAAATGACTTTTCATATTTCTATTTACAACTTACATAAATTCTCACTATACTCTCACCATTGTTAAAATTTGCATTACTAAAGTAATCAAATACAAAAATCACTTATAGACTACAAAAACAAGCTAGAAATTAATACAAATCAAAAATCAAATGACAGTTCTGACAATTTCGAACGATGTGACATGCCAAGCAAAACGAAACAGACCAATGGGAATGCTGTACACCATTTTACCCCCTGTAGCAAAACAAAGTCCATTTGGACGATGGCTCTAGTAATATATGCTCGAAGAATGAAAGAATAACAAGGAAAATAAACTGTCAAATATTTAGAAAATTTATATTATTAATTAAATGAATGGTAATTAGGAATGTATTATTAAATCTGTGATTCTGATTAAAAATGTTATCAATAATAAAGTTCCATCAATCTAAAATGACAGTAATTAAAATTTTAAAAAATAATAACGTTCCTAAAGTGGCGCTGGGAAACAGTAACAAAGCCAACACAAAACACGAGGCTAGATTAGATTAGATTAGATTAGGAGTTGGACGTTATTTGTCCTTGTCCACCGCGACCTTTTCAGATCTATTGTGGGACTCCGTTTGTTTTAGAGTATGTCGTCTAGCCTGGTCTTTTTTATTAGACTTAGTAGCTTTGACAGTGGCTCCCGCATGTAGTTGCATGCAATTGGCTTTTCTTCGCCCAATGTTAGAAACCTCATTCCAGCCAAGCCTTCACATTGGCTCAGGACGTGGAATGATGTTTCCTCTTCTTCTTCACAGAACCTGCACAAAATTGCTTCTTCTGCTGGATTTATGACACTCATGTGCCTTTTGAGGCGACAGTGTCCAGTAAGAAGGCTAATAACCTTACTAGTTGATGCCGATGACACAAAATTAATAAATATAGTTTAAAAAGACTAAAAAACACGCTTTTAGAGCATATCAAACTAAAAAGTTAAAAATAATTTTTCAAATAAGCTTAAAACAATAATAAATGGAAAATACTAGTATTATTGTGAAAAAAGCGTCGGGCGCTCGATGTACGAGAAATATGGACAAAGCGTCCCACGCTTTTTTCATTATTGCAAGTTGAGCCTACACAAATTTTTACAGGCAAGATTACAAAGGAGGCTATGCTTCTTGCAACTACAGGACAATAGCTTACAATCTCCTGCGCATCCACAGAATATTAGTTTCATAATACTCTTGGGTGCAGGTTTTTGTATCGTTTCTACAGGGACCAGTGTGTTGCCTTTCTTTCTCCACCCCCATTCTGTTGGGTCCATGGTCAGCCATAGATAAATTAATAAAGAAGATAGTCGGATCCCGTTTTAATTTTTGGAAACAAATAGTGCTACGAATTAGTATGGAACGGATTTTTTTTAACTACACTGGCTGATTGCCTTGCCAGTTAGAGGCTGAATAAGAAAGAGAAGAATAAAAAAAGAAGAGCTTTAAGCGAACCGCAGTTCATTCAAATATATTTTATTATTTATTTACATTTTTTTTGGCATTCATTACTATAAAAAAAAACTAATATTTACATCAAAATAATGTATCTAACATATATATTAGTTTTTTTTTCTAATAAAACCCCAAAAAATATCAACAAAAAATATTTACATTAATATAAAATATTTGAAACATATATTTTAATTATTTATTATACGATAATACATACATAAGCTCAATATTAAATAACAATTGTATGTAAAATGAATAGTAGGTAGTCTTCCCCATTCTTGGAAAAATGAACCATATTTTGTTGGGTTCCCTTGAAAACAAAACCAAAAATGTACATATGTCTCATTGAATAATTTCTCTTATCAAATATTAATAAAATACAACTTTTTCTCTTTAGGACTTAAATTTCTGACTCTAATTTTATTTATTTATTGTTTTTCTTCGTTTCGAAGGTCGTTCAAATTGTTCATCACTAATTATTAAGTTTACGTTTGCAACTAATTTCTTGTTTTTTTTATGCTGCTATATTTGTGCTTCAGCCTCAACTTATTCTCAGGTTGTATATTTGAACTGGATGCACAATTATCTAATGAAATTGGTACAGAATGTCCAACTAACAGTTTACGTTTTGAGGAAACCTTACTAAAAATGGTCTGCACAAAGATAGCGAGTATTATTATCTAAAGTTAAATTTAAAGTCATAAACCAGTTCTGGCAAATTTTAATATCGGAAGGAAAATGAAAAAAGGTTTAAGATTTGAATATCCGACTTTCTGAATTTTAGACTAATACTTATATAAACAATTAGGAGTTGAACAAGAATACTCTCGAGAATATACCCGGGCCAGACATTTTTCAAATATTAAAACAGAATTAAAAATCCATGAAAAGAAAATGATAAACAGAGTCCTTAATAAATCACACCTTTAATATTAAATTAAATTGCTAATACTTACTAATTACATCAAATCAAACTCTTTATCTTCTTAAAAATAACTTGCCGATCTTTAGAACTTTCATCATAATTCATAAAATAGGTTTTATTTTGTCATTTCTTTATCATATTTGGCCTTCCGCCATCACGGTTTTTCATTTTTTACGAGGTTGTTAACTCCTTGTTTTAAAAATCCCAGCAATAGTATGGACATTGTATGGATCTCCGAGCAATTACTACTAGAGGGAGTCTTCCCCCCTTCCCCGCGCTAAATTTTGTTAGCAACATCTACTCCCCCGAGGGGGAAAATACCTCTTCTGTAATTGGCTTATTTAATCAGCGTTGCCAAGTTTGACAGCGCCAGAAGTGTTCTGTGAGCGCCAGTTCTGACACTTTCTGACACATGTCAATTTCTTATTTGTATTTTACGGAAAATATTATTATTTATAACGTTGTAAGGGTTGTAAATGTATATTTAAGATTTATTATCTCTAATAATATGGTAAAAACATGCGTTATGTGTAAAAGGCCTGTTTACAATGCTTCTTCAAGATAATATCATAAGTAAGTACAGACACAACCTAATTATCAGAGGCGGTGCATTAGGCAATCACCTTTAATTTGCAATTAAACTTTCTTATTTGCTTATCGAAAAATTAAAATTAAGAGCAAGTAAACTCCAGCTAACTTCGTCTTCATCCGTCTGTCTCATAATGATTATAGTAAAGCTTAATTACTTATTATTTTAATATCACATCTTTGTAAAGTTTATTGTTATTTTTTTAGGTTTCCTTTTCTTGATATGAGAAAGAAATACATGGTTCCAAAATATAGGAATTCAACAAGTGACCACCTGAATAACTTTTTATGCAAATGAACATTTTTATTATAGACCTCAGGGGAGGAAAATATTAAAGAAAAATGCAATTTCGATGAAAGAAGTATAATAATCAATCCTGTCACTACTTCTACACTATATTCATCTGCTACTAAAATACTAAAACAGCAAGTAACTTTATTTCAAAAAGAATGTTTAAGGAAAAAGGCATAGCCATTTTTTTGTTGACATTTTTTTTTAAATAATCTAAAAGACTAATTTTGTGTATTGTTTAAATTTTCATTTTTTTTACTTATTTTGTTTTAGGTTTAAACAAAATGAACTTCTAAGATATGCATGGAATATCCCAAAAGAGCTAAGGAAGGTTTTAAAATTCTTAAGAAAACTATTCAGAGCCAAAAACATAAAATAGTCTTCCTGTCCAAAATATAAATAGGTATAAATATTTAGATATTATGAGTGATTTTTTATTCTATAAATAGAACATAATTTGCTTCTAAATCACTACCTAATGAACTATATTATATAGTACAATACTAAACAAGAATATCACATTATTCATGTTTTTTTTAATTTCCTTAAAAAACGTCCCAAAAAAATGTGAATATTTATTATTGGAGTTTACATCGTTATGCTAAAACAATACTAGAACAAATAAATAATGTGGAGTTTGACTATTTTGAGTTATGCAGATCATTATGATCTAAAAAAAATGTTTGTCTGGTACTATAGTCAGGTATAAAAACATTCATTTATTTAAACACAGTTGCAATATACATTTTATTTAGTTTTTAAGTTAAAACCTATTAGGACATCCTAAAATGACTTTTCGTTTGATATGAAATTAATTATTCTACATTTTTGTTGGTGAAATAGGATATATTAAGATGTCTTACTGTTTTCTCTGATTATCTTAAAAGTTAGAACAATATACAAAGACTGTTATAACAAAAAAGAGATATACCTTTATTTAAACACAAAATTAGTCAGTTCAACTGTACAATAATTTAAAGTATAAATCCAGAAAACTTTAAAAATGTGTTTTTACTATAACAAGGACATAATTATTAAAAAAACTTGGCACATTAACTTTGACGAAAGGTTTTTATAATATATATTATACAAATCACAACGAACTACACAAAACTACATTATTAATAATAATTAATAATAAGTACAATAATGACAATAAAAGTTGAGTTTCTCGAAATACTTTTTTTAAATTGTCTCAGTACCTACCTAGTATTTTTCTAGCACAATGATATTATATGAATGTGCATTGTGTGATATCTTATATTTTAGGAATAAAATGATATATTTTTTGCAGGTTTCTGTTAACAACGATTCCAAGAACTTTTGAATATATTATTAAAACGGCCTTTGCAAATATAATTCTCAATTAAGAGCTTTTGATCTAACATTAAATTTTTGTTCTCCATTAGGTTACAGCTTCCTAAGAAGAAAATTTAACAAGACTTACCAGACTCAAAATATCAAAATTTTACCAATCAATTGATGGTTCTACTAGTTTTTATAGGAAAATTCTCCTCGAAACTACTAAAAGAAAAGTGGCAGGGGCAACCGATGAAGGCAAAAAAGTCTTTTGCAAAACAAAAACTAGAAATTTGTTTAAGGATCTAATTATTGTTTGAAGTTTTACCATTAATAATTTTTTATTACGATTTAAGATTATGAAGTTTTATTATGTATTTTACTCTTTGATAACCTATGTTTAAATTTTTATTAGGACCAAAATAAATTATAATTTTCATTTCAACTACAAAAACCCTCATAATATTAAAAAGAGGAAAAAAACGTTAGATTAGTTATGTTCAGGAATAAACTCTTTAAACATATATCTACTTAAAATGTGTTACTTTTAGAAGGTATGTTATTAACTTTCCATTTGTACTTGTATTAATTTATTTCATTTCATTATCTGTTGTATTTTCAAATTGATTTTGATATTAATCTTATCTATTTATATATTTCTTATATTCCCATATATGTTTTTTTTTTTTTTCAAATGTTTATTAGCTTATTAAATATAATGAATTCATATTGTTCTATTATATGCTTGTATGAATGATTACTTTTATTTCCTTTTAAAAATGAATTTCGAAGATAAAGCCGAAACGGTGCCGGTGAGAGAGAATAAAAAATTAGACGAAAGTGACGATATTTACTGGAGCTTTCATCTACACCTGAGTCAGCAAGATTCGTCTTCCCTTCATCATCACATTCTCCAGATTTACAGAGAAAACGCCGTCCTCTTTAACATATCTAGACCTTCTTTGACGGGGACTATACCACTACATTATCAGCTTTATTTGTTATCCCGAGCAATTTAAATGCATTCGTAATTGCTCATTCTCATCTCTTGTAGATTCCGTACTCAGTTTTCTTATTTTTAGTTACGTTTGCACTGCTCTTTTATTTTCACAGCTTTAATTCTATAATGCTGTAACGCTACAATATTGATCCATTTTTGTGGTTTATACTATTTAATGTTATTCGTAAGTGACCAACCTATTATAATAACTAAAGAATATTGTATACAGGCCTGAAGATGTTTCTGTAAGGCCGAAACTAGTCGCTGCTGTATTTATTTATAATAAAATTGATTTTAAGGTTTTACTCTTTAATTGAAAAAATTAGACCGTTACAGTGATTTTGTTTCATTTCCTGCATTAGACACATATAAGACGGTATTCTTTTTAAATATAGTAAAATTAGCAAATTTTTTAGTTTTTTTTTACAATTAAAACGTTTGGACAATGTGTGTTTTTATAGATAAATGATACGCCACTGAACAAGAAGGATGTTTACCTTCCCCCTTGTGCCCGCTTCCTCACTTCCTCTACAGATGTTGCTAACACAACAATCGCCTACAAACTCGTTTTCACGCTCCCTCTATTAGTAATTGCTCGGAGGTATGGATGGTATGGTGCGCATGTAGATTGATAAAAAATTAAAATAAGATAAATTTAAAATAACTCTCATATCATGAAAGTTTACGGGAACCGGCAACATCGCATTTATACTATTGCGATGGTGGCGCTAACTAATAGTATTCTGGGAACTACAACGTGTTGACAGTGGCGTACATTTAAAAAATTAATCTTGTTATATTAATTTATCTATGTGGTCAGCTGGTCTGCGTGCAGCCAATCTTTCACTTGAAAATAGACCCTCTTTAGATGTTGTTGAATGGCGTCTAGTGCGAAGAGAATTTTTCCTAAACTCACTCTGGCCTTTAGAGCGGTTTTTATGTACATTCTGTACCTGTACATATGTAGTAACTGGTCCCATTTTAGCTTCCTGAATGACAGTGGAGGCACCGTACATTGCCAGGATTAGCTGCGCTCCGTTCTCAAAAATTTCTTCGCTTGACAAACCAGCTTCCTTGAACTTCGTAGCACAAGCTTGAAGGTCTGGGACTTTCTGGAACGTCTTAAAAAATTTAGTTTTTCTCTGATAGTACGTTGCTGAAACGGTATCGCACCCCGTTATTGCATGGAGCAACAAAATATTATCCGCAACTAATGGCATATGAGACAAGCTTCGATTGTGTGAGGAAAACCCTCGAAACGACGTTAAGGGCCAGATTTCGGTGCACTAGGTGTTTGGGAAATTTGGATTAAGCGCCCAAAAAACGCCCCTACAATGATTTTCGGGTTGTTTTTGGCGATTTTTTCAGGAATATTCTCGGAGATGACGTCCACATCCAGGTTTGGGCGCACCAGGTATCCGGGAGGTGTTCGGCGATGCCATATTTAAATTCAGCGCCCCAAAAAAAACCCCCATAACGATTTTCGGTTAGTCTTTTTCGATTGTGTGAGGAAAACTCACGGTGATGAGGTCTGCGTCCAGGTTCCGGTGAACCAGGTGTTCAGGGAGTCGTTTTCGACGTGAAATTTGAATTCAGCACCCCAAATACGCCCCTACAATGATTTTCGGGTTGTTTTTGGCGATTTTGTCAGGAAAATTTTCGGGGATGACTTCCACGTCCTGGTTCCGGCTTACCAGGTATCTGGGGGCTATTCGCCGATGGCATATTTAAATTCAGCGATCCGAAAAACTCCCGGGCGCT
The DNA here is from genome assembly GCA_927349885.1 of Psylliodes chrysocephalus. Taxonomy (NCBI): domain Eukaryota; kingdom Metazoa; phylum Arthropoda; class Insecta; order Coleoptera; family Chrysomelidae; genus Psylliodes; species Psylliodes chrysocephalus. The sequence continues at coordinate 58,765,433 of OV651814.1, read as the reverse complement.
GAGTTTCTCTCCTTCCTCGCATGAATTTTGGGAGAGTCTCATGGAGATAACGTTCATCGACGTTCCTGAGCGCCAGGTCGGCTGTGGGTCAATTTGAACATCATAATCATGATCAGCAACTTTTTAGTTATTTTAACACTTTCCGATTAAATAGTGTAAAATAATTTATTAATTTATTTGTTTTTGTATTAGTAGTCACTTTATTTTCCTATATTTAATAGGGAAGAACTGAATTAATGTTTGAAATGACGGGCTGCGCGGTGGCGACTTACCATAATACGATTTCCAAAAATAGTGAAATGTAAGATATTTCCGAATGCCACAAAATGAGGGTAAATTCTTTTCGAAGAAAAAACAAACTTAATTTAAACAATGGTTAGTAAAATGCACAAGTATAATAGGTTTAGAGCTTAGACTAGCTAAAAATTTTGTTCCATTCTGACACCAACGATATTTGACCAAAGGCGTAACATGTTGGAAATACAAAAACGAACTTGTATTTATGTTATTAATACCTCATTGATATTTTTAGGTATAAAGCAAGTTCAAAGCGTAAAATTTAAAATAAATAAGTAACAATAAATAAGACACAAGAAAAAATATATTGAAATAAACTGAATGAAATCGTTTACATAATAAAATGACTGTTTTTTTTTTAATTCCGCAAAATAAAACATAATGATCTACATGTATTACAGAAAGATTTATTTTTACTTAATAAAGAATGACACTACCCAGATAGCACAGACACGTTTTAAAGACATCTTAAATACGTTTGTTCACGACGTTCGTGACGTTTTGAAGATCTACGCTAATATCCAAAAGATGTTTTAAAGGCGTCTATAGGACGTATTTTGTTACAAAACAAGATGTCTTTAGGACATCTAATTTTGTACACCTTTAAGACATCCAGTTTTGTACGCCTTGAAAACAAATCGTATTGGACGTCTATTTACTAGATGGAAATTTATTTAAAAAAAAATGAATGTCTACCATATTTAATACTGTGTAATATTCGTTATTAAACTATTAAAACTAACACAGAGTAAATATTATTTTACATTGTTGGATAAAATATTTAAAAAATAACTTCAAGTACTTGTTGCTATGAGAAACTATTTTTATTTATTTTTATTCATTTTTAATAATTTTTATTCATTTATTTTATTCATTTTTATTCATTTTTATTCATTTTTATTCATTTTTATTCATTTTTATTCATTTTTATTCATTTTTATTCATTTTTATTCATTTTTATTCATTTTTATTCATTTTTATTCATTTTTATTCATTTTTATTCATTTTTATTCATTTTTATTCATTTTTATTCATTTTTATTCATTTTTATTCATTTTTATTCATTTTTATTCATTTTTATTCATTTTTATTCATTTTTATTCATTTTTATTCATTTTTATTCATTTTTATTCATTTTTATTCATTTTTATTCATTTTTATTCATTTTTATTCATTTTTATTCATTTTTATTCATTTTTATTCATTTTTATACATTTTTATACATTTTTATTCATTTTTATTCATTTTTATTCATTTTTATTCATTTTTATTCATTTTTATTCATTTTTATTCATTTTTATTCATTTTTATTCATTTTTATTCATTTTTATTCATTTTTATTCATTTTTATTCATTTTTATTCATTTTTATTCATTTTTATTCATTTTTATTCATTTTTATTCATTTTTATTCATTTTTATTCATTTTTATTCATTTTTATTCATTTTTATTCATTTTTATTCATTTTTATTCATTTTTATTCATTTTTATTCATTTTTATTCATTTTTATTCATTTTTATTCATTTTTATTCATTTTTATTCATTTTTATTCATTTTTATTCATTTTTATTCATTTTTATTCATTTTTATTCATTTTTATTCATTTTTATTCATTTTTATTCATTTTTATTCATTTTTATTCATTTTTATTCATTTTTTTTTAATTTTTATTCATTTTTATTAATTTTTATTCATTTTTATTCATTTTTATTCATTTTTATTCATTTTTATTCATTTTTATTCATTTTTATTCATTTTTATTCATTTTTATCCATTTTTATTCATTTTTATTCATTTTTATTCATTTTTATTCATTTTTATTCATTTTTATTCATTTTTATTCATTTTTATTCATTTTTATTCATTTTTATTCATTTTTATTCATTTTTATTCATTTTTATTCATTTTTATTTATTTTTATTTATTTTTATACATTTTTATTCATTTTTATTCATTTTTATTCATTTTTATTCATTTTTATTCATTTTTATTTATTTTTATTCATTTTTATTCATTTTTATTCATTTTTATTTATTTTTATTCATTTTTATTCATTTTTATTCATTTTTATTCATTTTTATTCATTTTTATTCATTTTTATTTATTTTTATTCATTTTTATTCATTTTTATTCATTTTTTTTTTTAATTTTTATTCATTTTTATTAATTTTTATTAATTTTTATTCATTTTTATTCATTTTTATTTATTTTTATTCATTTTTATTCATTTTTATTCATTTTTATTCATTTTTATCCATTTTTATTCATTTTTATTCATTTTTACTCATTTTTATTCATTTTTATTCATTTTTATTCATTTTTATTCATTTTTATTCATTTTTATACATTTTTATTCATGTTTATTCATTTTTATTCATTTTTATTCATTTTTATTCATTTTTATTCATTTTTATTCATTTTTATTCATTTTTATTCATTTTTATTCATTTTTATTCATTTTTATTCATTTTTATTCATTTTTATTCATTTTTATTCATTTTTATTCATTTTTATTCATTTTTATTCATTTTTATTCATTTTTATTCATTTTTATTCATTTTTATTTATTTTTATTCATTTTTATTCATTTTTATTCATTTTTATTCATTTTTATTCATTTTTATTCATTTTTTTTTTTTTCTTTTTTATTCATTTTTATTCATTTTTATTCATTTTTATTCATTTTTATTCAATTTTATTCATTTTTATTCATTTTTATTCATTTTTATTCATTTTTATTCATTTTTATTCATTTTTATTCATTTTTATTCATTTTTATTCATTTTTATTCATTTTTATTCATTTTTATTCATTTTTATTCATTTTTATTCATTTTTATTCATTTTTATTCATTTTTATTCATTTTTATTCATTTTTATTCATTTTTATTCATTTTTATTCATTTTTATTCATTTTTATTCATTTTTATTCATTTTTATTCATTTTTATTCATTTTTATTCATTTTTATTCATTTTTATTCATTTTTATTCATTTTTATTCATTTTTATTCATTTTTATTCATTTTTATTCATTTTTATTCATTTTTATTCATTTTTATTCATTTTTATTCATTTTTATTCATTTTTATTCATTTTTATTCATTTTTATTCATTTTTATTCATTTTTATTCATTTTTATTCATTTTTATTCATTTTTATTCATTTTTATTCATTTTTTTTTAATTTTTATTCATTTTTATTAATTTTTATTCATTTTTATTCATTTTTATTCATTTTTATTCATTTTTATTCATTTTTATTCATTTTTATTCATTTTTATTCATTTTTATTTATTTTTATTCATTTTTATTCATTTTTATTCATTTTTTTTTTTAATTTTTATTCATTTTTATTAATTTTTATTAATTTTTATTCATTTTTATTCATTTTTATTTATTTTTATTCATTTTTATTCATTTTTATTCATTTTTATTCATTTTTATCCATTTTTATTCATTTTTATTCATTTTTACTCATTTTTATTCATTTTTATTCATTTTTATTCATTTTTATTCATTTTTATTCATTTTTATACATTTTTATTCATTTTTATTCATTTTTATTCATTTTTATTCATTTTTATTCATTTTTATTCATTTTTATTCATTTTTATTCATTTTTATTCATTTTTATTCATTTTTATTCATTTTTATTCATTTTTATTCATTTTTATTCATTTTTATTCATTTTTATTCATTTTTATTTATTTTTATTCATTTTTATTCATTTTTATTCATTTTTATTCATTTTTATTCATTTTTATTCATTTTTTTTTTCTTTTTTATTCATTTTTATTCATTTTTATTCATTTTTATTCATTTTTATTCAATTTTATTCATTTTTATTCATTTTTATTCATTTTTATTCATTTTTATTCATTTTTATTTATTTTTATTCGTTTTTATTTATTTTTTTTTTATTTTTATCAAAGCGGTGTGTAAATTGGAAAAGATATAAAACGTCGGGCTTCGTTCAAAAATTAGTTGGTGACGAAAAACGGAATGATTTAAATGAAATTGAATAAATAAAATAAAAAAAGAAACTTACACTAAGTGAGGCGCGAAAATTAATTTAAACATCTTTTAAGGAAATAAGATAACGTCGTCGAGATAGAGAGCACTCATGACTCGAGGACGGATCGAACCTCTGAAAAAGAAAATGATTTGGGCGGCTTTCCAAAAATAATAAAAAAATGAAAACGTGTTGAACCTCTCACTCCAGTGTTAACTGGTCGTTTCTTAAAAGAGATTGGATAGAGTTGTCGAAATTGAGAGCACTCACAATCAAGCCTATATCCAGCCTCAAATAAAAATTGCCAACGGTTTCCCACTAAGGGATGAAATGAAAATACTAAATATGAATCAAAATTCTTTCACTTATTGGACGAATGTCCCAAATTAATTGTAAAATAATAATCAGACAGTTTCCTACTTAAGAAAAACGGCAATAGTTCACTACAATATTAATGGCACGGTCACTATTAGAAAACTTCACAGAGACGTCGCTGGTCGGGAACAGAAGAGGCAGAGAGCCTACGGTGGTCGGGAACCAAAGAGGAAAAATTCTCAGTTGGCACATAATTTAAGCTTTTAAGCTTGAAGACCGGTAATCCGGAATGAGAGATACCATCACTACAGCCGACTGTTTTAAAATTAAAAAAATGTCCTACTAGTACAAATACAAGTAGATAATTGATACGAATTCGACTCTACAAATTCGGATTTCGGCAAATATAGAAATATTTTAACCTACGAGGGTTCTTACAATTGTTTAAAAACGGGAATTCCTGGGAAACACAAATACGGGAGATCTCTACATCTCATCAGGAGGGAATTAAATAAAATATACATTTTTAAAATTAATTAAAAATAAAATTTAGCGACTTCGTTACATTTTGCTCAAATCTATACGTTTCATTGGACTTCCGTCACGATATCAATACAGTATATGTATATCGTATCCAGTGAGCATTACAAATCTGTTCCTGAAATTATTAAAATATTACAGAAAGCAGCATAATATAAAGCATTAGTTATTAATGTACTACTTACCTTTCAATAAGTTTTTCAATAGTTCTAGTTACTTTAACACCTCTTCTTTAATTGATCCGTATTTATCCATATATTTTTATCATTATTTTCTCAACTATAAGTACAAGGTGTAACAGGTAGGTTATAAGTGGAACCACATATTCTGGGGTCAAAAATAAATCGATAGAACATAACTTACCTTAATGCAAATATGCACACAAAAAAGTTAGTCCTTGGAAAGTACAAAATGAAAATCGATTTTTTCCAATATTTTATGACCTCTTTAACATTTTGTAATGAAAATGCATACATGGCTTTCTTATCGTAAGAGCATCTTTTTCACATAAAACCACGAAATCTGTACAGTTCATAAAAATTTTGGGGGAGTTTTGAACCCCTAAAACCTTCCAAACCTTTCTATGCAATAGAATTAAATTAGTATTGTGACACTATTGGTTTAATACATTATTTTTAAATTTTTTGCCTCCTATCACTTTTTCGGAAAGCCAGTTTTTATTATCCTTCCAAAATTTTGAAGTTAGCTGTTCAACACTTTCTTCGGATAAATAACAAACAGTTGCTTTAACAATTGAAGCTTTTGATTATTGTGCATTTTAGAAGTGTTAGAAAAAATGGCAGATGCATTTAATTTCTCTGTAAATTTGGTCAGGTTAAAACATTAAAACAGTTGAACGCCAATGGAATAGTGTAGCAGCTGCAAGACGTTATGCGGAAAAATATCCAAATGGGAATACACTAAATGGACGATTATTTCTTTCTATTGATCGTCGTTTACGGGAGAAGGGTACTTTGCGACCGCAACTTGCTGGTAATAAAGGTCATCCAAAAATGGATGCAAACGATGAAAAGATTTTAGAATTAGTCAGAAAGAAAACCCTGGAAGGAGAACAACTAGATGTTGGTCACTTGATTATTATGTATGCTACTATAGCCGTTAATATTATTTTAGTATAAATAAAAGTCACTAATTTGAGGAACTATTAAATTTATTCTTTTAAGTCTCGAGTCTCGACACATACTCGTTGGAAGTAAAAACTGAAGATAAACATTTTATATGAATTATACAGGGTGTACCTGGAGAAGATTAAAGAAACAGCAGCTTCATCCCTATCACTTAACAACCGTTCAAGAATTACTAGATGAAGATTATACTAAAAGAAGAGGAAAATAATCGAAATATTAATTTTATTAATCATATTTTGTTTACCGATGAAGCTACCTTCAATAGAAATGGCATTACGAATTACCATAATGAAATCAAATGGGCCAAAAAAATTCTCATCACCAAAGGACTTTTATAGAGACTATTTTAAACCTCTGTTCTTCTCAAAACCTCTTCCAATCAAACAAAATATTGTTAACGAAAGGGGAGTTATTCTTGATCTTGTTCTTCCCCAATTTGAACTTACTGTTTGCAAGGATATCGATGCTCTGATTCCACCTAATGCTCACCACCCACCGCTTCAAACCACTCTTCAATACAAGACAAATATCGACACTAAGCACGATGAAGAATATTACTACGACTTTCGTAATACCGATTTTACTGCCATACGCCAGTATTTTGAAGCTATTGACTGGGACACACTCCTTCGTAATAAAGAACTCTTTGATATGGTAAATACTTTCTATGGGGCACTGTATTCAGCATTGGAATTATTTGTTCCTCTTAAAAAAATAATAATAAAAATTTTTCCATGCTGGTATCCACCGCATCTTAGAAAGTTGATTTCTGATAAGAAGATTGCTCATAATATTTTTAAAAGTACGAAATCTCCTGAAAGTTATGCCTTATTTAGTAGACTGACAGCTTGCTGTAAACTCTTGTCCAAAGAGTGTTATTCAAGTTATGTAAACTCTATCCAAACCTCTGTTAAAAGTAATATTAAGGCCTTCTGGAATTTTGTTAACAGCGAAAAAGAGAATATTGTTATTCCAAATAAAATGAATTCAGATGTATTTGAAACTTCCACGGGCTCGGAAATAGCTAACTTATTTGCCGACTATCTTTCTTCAGTCTACACCAATCAGAATATCGATATGTTGGAATGTAACATTGAATCGAAACTTAACGTATGCTTATATCATATTCCAATTTCAACTATTTACGAAAAGTTAGCTAAACTTGATACATGAAAGGGACCGGGTCCTGATGCGATTCCCCTCTCACTCCTGAAAAACTTTAGTAGCTTTATATTGTCTCGTCCTCTGTTTTTTATTTTTAACAAATCCTTGGATACGGGAAATTTTCCAGATTACTGGAAACTCTCATATGTGACACCAATATACAAGTCAGGTAAAAAATGTGACATTAAAAACTACCGCCCCATATCTAAACTTAGCATAATCCTAAAGCTCTTTGAAAGTATCATAACGGACTACTTAACTTATGACTGCGTTATTATTATAACTCCGCAACAATTTGGCTTTCGCGCATGTAAGTCAACAGAATTGAACTTGGTTGCCTATGCTAACTTTATTTCGGTAGCCCTGAAGAGGTAGAAGCCGTATACACCGACTTTTCCAAGGCTTTCGATAGAGTGAACCATGAATTATTAATTTACAAACTAAGTAAAGGACCCCGCACTTTTTACATTGATTTTGGGTACTGACAGAATTTGTTCAAATTTTAGTATGGTATTTTTCAGGTCATTACCGGCAACTTTCTTATGGACCTCAAGTTTGCAGCTCTACATCACGTTAGAAGGAGTCAAAAGTATGAAATACAAAATTAATATTTTCATGTATATCTCTACTAATCTTAAACAATTTATGTTTTTCCCATAAAACTTATGGCACATCTTACACTTATATATAGTGTGCTAATGCTCACTTGCACTTTGTCAAATAAATTATACAGAGTGTTCAAAAAATTAGGAATATCAGTTACTAAAATAAGGTAAATTTTTCATGTATTACTATAGCTAAAATAAGACTTCTGACCATTTTTTTGTTTTATATATCACTGGATAATTTATAAGTAATACAAGATGTGACAGAACTACATAAACAACTAATAATAACAAAAAAAAATACATTTAGCGAAAAAACTTGGAACACCTACCTAAAATATTCTAGAAAGAATCTTGAAGCAATGTTAATTTTGCATGTATTATAATCTCTAACCAAATGCTATTCTACGTCTTCTTTAATTTCGAAACACTACTACTAGCCCTCACTTGAATAAATGATTCAGAAGACATATTCTAATTAAAAAGTAATTCCTGATTTTTATTTACTGTACAGATGTCAGTCTACCACTATTTTCATTTTTGTAGATTTAGTACGTTAAAATAGAACCACATTAAAAATCTTATACAGTTTTCGCAGTAGTACTTTAATAAAAAAAATCATGTTATATATACTAATGATATTTAATTCTGGCCAATTCTTACTGATTAGCTATCCCACACCCCTGTACATCAAGCGGGGTCGAAAACAATGAATTTGTTGTTCAGTGTAAACAATTTGAATTGCATTATTGCGGTGTCGAATTAGTTGCGTACCCAGATTTGGATCTTGGGGGGATAGCAAAATTGAACATGGAACAAATTTTTATTGAAAATTAGAATATTCTATTTTATAAAACAAGGAGCTGATACCTTAGGTTTGTTCCAACGATCAGAAATCAGTCATTGCCACTAGGATTCTGCGCAGTAGATCATTAGGACCCCAAATTATATACTACGCAGAATCCTGGTGCCAATGACTGATTTTGGATAGTTGTTGGAACAAACCTCATATCATCGTAGAGTCAAAACCTCGTATCATAAAATTACCAGGTTTTCAGGAAACACTAAAAACACTTTTTTTCTGTAATTGGTAATTTTGTAAAACTAGCTTTTTTATGTAATAGAAAAAGGCAAGTCAAAATATTCCAAATGGTTAAAGATTTACATTTTTAAAATTAATCTCTAAAAAAAAACATTCAGTTACGCCAAAATATGAATTACGAGGTTTTGACTCTACAACGACGATATTACATAACTGATATATGATACAAGCAGTAAACTCAGTTTTTAAAGTGCCGCGAGAACTCCTCACAACAATTTTAAGACAAATTAAATTACTTCTAACACCTGTATGATGTTTTTGATTTAGTAATTATTATAAAGTGATTTAGAGGTTTCTTACTATTATTTTTTCTTACGGCTACTTATTACTTTGATGATGTGTGTGAGTTTGCGGACGTGCTGGGACTTCCTGGGCGGAAATATCCCTATTATCCCCCATTGGCACGTCACTGTATCGAATATATTCAAAATTTACGAATAATGTAAAGCACATATTATTTATAGAATATAATGAAATTCAAGGGTATTACTGTACATGTATGACTGTTGCAAGAACTATAGGCACGTGTGCTTATATTTCTAGTGTTTTGTAGTACCTAGGATACGTACAATACTAAAATAATATAAAGTATCCTTCATGTGTTTATTTTAGATGCTGTTGAAAGATGAGTCAGATTTTGATGGTGTGATTGGTTTATATTTAATGTATGTAGTAAAAGTTTTTTAAATGCAGTTTCTTTAGTTGATTTATATATAACTATATAACTATATATATGTATAACTATCTATGTAAAAAAATATTATTATTTGTACTATAAATTATAATGTATTTTTGTCACACCCTGTATTATTATTAAATATTATCTAGTATTTAATATAACAAATAATGTTCTTATTACGATAATACATGAAAATGCACCTTATTTAAGTAACTACTATTTCTAATTTTTTGAACGCTCTGTATGTTTTATTTTACAAAATACCAGAAGGCATTAACAAAATATATACAAGTGTAAGAGGTACCATAAGTTTCATGGAAAAAACATGAATTAATTAAGAGTAGTAGAGATATATATGAAAATATTAATTCTATATTTCAGACTTTTGACTCCTTCTAACAGCTCACCCTGTAGAGCTGCAAACTTGAGGTCCATAAGAAAGCTGCCGGTAATGACCTGAAAAATAACATACTAAAATTTGAACAAATTCTGTCAGTACCCAAAATCAATGTTAAAAGTGCGGGGTCCAAATTTGGTTTAGGTGGCATATTGTTGCAATGGATTAAAAGCTATCTTCTAATAGAACTCAAATAGTCAAAATAAAACGTTACTATTCTCATCATTACTCTGTTACTTCTGGAGTTCCCCAAGGTTCTCATCTGGGACCCCTTCTTTTTAATTTGTTTGTCAACGATGTAACTTCCTGTTTTCGGCACAGTAATTTTTTACTTTTTGCAGATGACCTAAATTTTTTCCAAATTCTCAACAACTTTAGAAATGCTATCGATTTACAGTATGATATTAATCATTTATCCGATTGGTGCAAATACAATGGCATGGATTTCAATGTGGAAAAATGTCACATTATTTGGTTCCATCGTTCTCAACAGCCCACTATATTTTGACTACACAATCAATGGCCAACTTTTAGATAGTGTTAAACAAATTAAAGATCTTGGAGTTATTTTCGACAAAACCCTTAGCTTTAACCACCACCTCTCTTCAGTTACAAGTAAATCTATGAAAATGTTAGCATTTATTAAAAGAACGACCAGCGACTTCACTGATATAACTGCTATTAAAACTCTTTATTGTACTTTAGTTAGGAGTCACCTCTTCAATATGGTCCCCATATCATGTAACGTATAAATTAAAATTTGATCGTGTTCAGAACAATTTCCTTAGGTACATAGCCTTTTAGTTTAGGAGCCCACTGCAAAATGTTGGGTCGATCACTAGTATGGCTAAATTTTCATGAAAACGTCGGGTAATATATTGTACAATAGTAATCCGTCGGCAGCCGTCCCAATATCGTTTGCGTTTTACGTTATAAAAAATTATTAACAATTGAAAATATGTGCCACCCTCCACCCATCGCTTTTTTGCCAAATTTTCTACTTAATCGATAGATAGTAGTTAAATATAATTTTCTATACCCGGCTGCCGACCATCATCCTTTGCGTTAAGGGTGGCTGATGGGGCCGAAAAGTACTATATCGATGTTGCTTTTATACACTCATCGCTTTTATAGTCAAACAAAATACCGTTGGAAAGGTCGCAAAATTTCCAACAAGAAAATACCCGGCTGCCGCGCGAAAGCGTTTGCATAACTTAGGCTGCCGCGATTTTGTGCGCGCGCAAGATTCGATCACGTATGAAATCAGCGTTTTAGATAAATTACATGTTAAAATCAAAATGTCATTGTAGAAGTTTATATTTTTTAAATTTGACTTTTGAGACAAAAAATTAACCTAAATTTGAAATCTAAACAAAAATTAAACACACTAATCACTTTTATATTCACGCTATAATAAAAAAAGGATAAATTAATCTTGTCTTCACAGAACACCTACGTTCTGGCATGGAACAAACATCTCATTCACATCTCATTTCAAATCGAGATGTAAAAAAATGTAATCTGGACAGCTACATCTGGGATAAACAAATACAGATGTAGATGTAGTAGGTAGATGTTTCCGATGTGGATAAACAAACGCTCGAGATGTTAAAAAATGTATCGCATGTGGATATTCAAACCCGGCAATAATCCTATTTTTTTATGGCCTGCACATTACTTGAATTCAACAATAGAGACAGTTTACGGTAAAGCCAGACATATTATTTTCTTGTTAAAAACGTACACGTTTTAAAAAACAAATGCTCATCGAACGCCAGTCACGGATATAGATTTCAAAAACTACTCGCTTTTGAACCACACACTTTCGAAAAAGGTTCGTTTTTTAGGGATTGTCGAGGATAGCCGCCCTGGTTTTTTTGTATGCAAAAATGACGGTAACTTCTTGAAATGCAGCGACGAAATTAAAAAAAACCAGTGTACTAGAATTTCGCAAAGAAAAAAATTTAAATACGGAAATTTGTTGTCTAAACCAATATGACGCCGAATTTCAAAGAAAATAACAACTTTGAAACCAAAATACCGAGATGAACTTAAACTTGAAAATATTAATTTGCAAGTAACTGTACGTATTGACTTTTTATGTGATTATAAATCTATCTACTGCATTAAATGCAGATTAAATGAAACAAATAAAAATTAAGTGGTTGTGGAATTGCCCGTAAGAAAATAATTGTATTTCGAAAGAAATGAGTATTTATCAACGAGAACAAAATTATCGAGCAATATGACAACGGTGTCTATTCCGGTGTCGGGACAGATGCACCCTCGTACATTTGAGCCCCCGATACATTTCAGCCCCTGTCTTGATTTTTTGAATAATGATAAAATTTAAGTGAGACAGTTGCGACCCTACCCCTATTAATCCCAAACAGAAGTCGAATAATGAAAGTAGATTTTTTGGTTTACTGATATATACAGGGTGTTTCAGAGTTATAAGTATATACATTAACTGTAAGTGTAAGACACTTGGATGATTCGAAATCACCCATTAATAATGGGCCATCACGTCTCATTACCTAGAATGAATTTATAAATTTCTCCTGGATTTTTATTTCATCTTGTCTTTTTAATATTTTCTAAACAGAATAAATAGATGTTTGAAATAAACTAAAAAGTAATTGTTGCTAGGCAACACATTACAGTATCTGATACTGTTAAGTTCCATTTCCCGGAAGCAAATGAGAAATATATTTATTAGTAATACTGATATTTAATTGTGAAAAAGCAACAATTATCTTTAAAAGAAACTATAAGTAGATTTGCTGGACAGAATGAAATAAAAATTTTTGTTTGGTTTACTGACATTATATAACTTCCCTTCACACTTTTTATAGGCTGAGAACTGTCAACATAGATATGCCGCCGTGTTTATAAAGATATATCCAGTGGATATTGTCAGTTTTTTTTAATTTTTTTTAATATTTTATTTTTTTTGTTTTTTTTTTATTTTTTTTTGTAATTTGCAACGATAATAGCTTGTTTATATAAATATAATTAGGGTTACTTTAAATCTTTTGATAGATTATGTAATAATACTAATACCCATGATTGATTTTAATATTACTAAGAATATAAAAAGCTATTACTTGATTTAATCCTTTTAATGAGTAAATATATAGTATATAAAATGTTGACAAAATGTGGAAATGTTTAGTTGCATTTAGTATCTGTGCAAGGTGTGACACATTTCAATTTTGAACTCATTTACTTCCGGGAAATGGAACATAACAGTATCAGATACTTTAATGTGTTGCCTAGCAACCTAATTTTTATTTTAGAAACAATTATTTTTTACTTTATTTCAAACAGAAATATTTCTATCTTACCTATTTGACAGTAAATAGCAATCATGCTTAACTATGGAAACAATGGCTCAATTGCAGTTAAGGTAATATAAAATGTAAAATTGCTAACTATTTTTTTTTAATTTTAATTAACATCTATTTATTCTTTTTAAAAAGTATTATAAAGACAGGATGAAATAAAAATCCAGGCTAAATTAATAAATTTATTATTAATAGGTGATTTCAAATCATCCAAGTGTGTTACACTTACAGTTAACGTATGTACTTTTAACTCTGAAACACCCTGTATATATCAGTAAACCAAAAAATCTACTTCTGTTTGGGATTAATAGGGGTAGGGTCGCAACTATTTCACTTAAATTTTATCATTATTCGAATAATCAAGACAGGGGTTCAAATGTATCGGGGGAGCAAATGTACGGGGGATCATCTGTCCCGGATTCTCTATTCCGATATCAATTACTCAGAAAACGATTATTCTGAGGAATTTAGTGTATATTCTTAAACTACTTTTTTCACATTTTGTTAACTATAACGATGTATACTTTTATAAATTGCAAAAAACAAAATTAAGACTTCTCTATTTATTTACCTCTCTTGAACATTAATAACTTTCTCTGCTTTAGATATATAGGGACGTTTTAAGCTTAACTAAAAATAAAAACAATAAAAAAACAACACATAAACCATATATTTATAAAAACAACAGAATAACAAATATTTAAAGAATACATGAAAGCGAGACGCTCTAGCTTTAATCGTAAACTCGCGTGTTCCAATCAGAGACAATAACAGATGTCAAATAAACGTCAGCTGTGCGCACACTCCCAAACTCCTTATCTAAAGCGCGGATTTCATACGTGATCGAATCTTGCGCGCACACAAAATCGCGGCAGCCTAAGTTATGCAAACGCTTTTGCGCGGCTGCCGGGTATTTTCTTGTTGGAAATTTTGCGACTTTTGCAACGGAATTAAGTTTGGCTATAAAAGCGATGAGTGTATAAAAGCAACATCGATATAGTACTTTTGAGCCCCATCAGCCACCCTTAACGCAAAGGATGATGGTCGGCAGCCGGGTATAGAAAATTATATTTAATTACTATCTATCGATTAAGTTGAAAATTTGGCAAAAAAGCGATGGGTGGAGGGTGGCACATATTTTCAATTGTTAATATTTTTTTATAACGTAAAACGCAAACGATATTGGGGCGGCTGCCGACGGATTACTATTGTACAATATATTACTCGACGTTTTTATGAAAATTTAGCCATACTAGTGATCGACCCAACATTTTGCAGTGGGCTCCTAAACTATTTAAATTACAAACGTTTTATGCACAGATAAGGGAGATAAAGATAGGAAACGCCCATAAGAAGCCAATGCTTAACAACGACCAGCTTTATCGCAGTTAACATCTGACCCACTATGTGGCGCTTTCATCGATATCAAACAACGCAGCAGGAAATTTAAAAACCTGTTAATAAAGATTGCATAAATATCGACTGCACTCTCATGTTCTTCTAAATAAACTTAAACAATGTAATTACGCTAAATTATTTATTAAAAAGAATACTACACTTACAGTCTATTATCGATTATTGTAAATCTATATTCATGACAAATATTTTTTAATTTTTGATTGTTATTTGTAACACTGCATTTTTGTTTTTATTTTGGTATCTTATTTAAAAATGTTGAGTGCAAATTCAATAATGGGAATTTTTCTTCCTATATCAAATCTTCTTTCTAACGTTTTGAAGCCATTTTCTTGTTCTAAAACAATAAATAATACATAAACACCTACTTTGTGAAAAAAGTTGATTACTATTTGTGTTACTTACATGAATAGATCTTACCTATTTTGGTTAATTAAAGAACACCACATTGGGGTTGTTAGATTTATTCATTTGGCATGTGTTACTAATGCAATACGTTCTCCGACTTATTGTAATAATACAAAATATAATTATTGTCCTTAAATTTCACACAAGAACAGCCACAACTATTTCGCTTAGTTCATCTAGAGGATAACACAATCATGAACTCAAAATTTTAAATTAATTCAGGATTCTTCGATATACATAAAACTGACATTTATATTTACAAACTGTCCACTGTTGTCCACGTCTACTATCTGTCTCAGTGTTGCCAACCGTACGATTTAAATCGTATTTATACGATTTTTTAACTCTCTGTACGATGTACGATTGCATCAGTGAGATCGTACGTAAAAATATGATCTTCACTTTTTTAGTAGGTTTATTTAAATATCTGCAACAACTTTAGAATATAAAACAATTAAAATAAAAAACTACTTGCAAAAATTCATAGGCCGTTCGTAATTTCTGAAAGCAGTCATTTTCGTTCTGACTTATCGTGATTTTGACCACGATGATTTTGTACACCGACTATCACGGCATAAGAAAAGCTGGCATGCAAAATTTCAATTACTTTCAAGTGACAGTCATATACAATTTAAATGTGTTAATTTAAAGTTTCATGAATTTTCTTTAGTTTTTTTTTTTTTTTCGTTGTAAACATTTTTATAAATAGATAAAGAAATATACCATTTTTCTACTCTACTAATACGATCTCTCAAAAAAAATATTTGGCAACACTGGTCTCTCTACAAACGACGTAGACCTGTAGTTAACATCTGAGACGCTAGATGGCGCCATCGTTGCTGCGGTCGTTGCGTTTCCAATCTTTATGTCCCTTATCTCTGGTTTTATGATTATGCTACAATGGAGCAGTTTTTAGAAATACCGTCTCTGGAAAGCAGGAGAAAACATATTTTACTTTTTAATATAGTTAATGGAAGGTATGATTGTCCTGAAATTCTATCGAAAATTAATCTTTTTGTTCCTACTCGTAATACCAGGCAATCACAAATATTTTATATTCCTTTTTATAGACTTAATAGTACTTTTAACAGTTGTATTCCTCGGATACTTAGACTGACAAATTCTCTGGATAATATTATAATATTTGATTACTCTGTAAATAGATTTAAGCACAACATTCAAAATACACCAATGTAATTTTTATCAACTTATTGTTACCTAAATGGGCTTGCCCGTAAATATATAAATAAATAAATAATTCGTGGTTTTATGTGAAAAAGATGCTCTTAAGATAAGGAAGCCATGTATCTATTTTCAGTACAAAATGTTAAACAGTTAATGAAATATTGAAAAAAATCGATTTACATTTTGTACTTTCCAAGGGCTGTAACTTTTTTTTGTGTGCACATTTGCATTAAGGTAAGATGTTATTTTTAAGTTATTTTTAAGCCCACAATATGTGGTTACATTTATGACCTACCTTTTCGATACACCCTGTATATTTAAAACACAATTAAATTAAAAAACATTCTCTCATTCTCTGAGTCGGAAATATAAGTTACTCGACCCCTCTTTTCTACTCTAAAATTAAATACTTACAGTGTTTGTAGCTGGTGTCAAAATAAACCCATATATAGAATCAATGGTGACACGTTTTATATTAACAGTGACCACAATTATTGAGCTGATGACAGTAAATGTATTACTTCCTATAAGCAAAAATAGCTGAATTCCAAAAATATTGCTAAAACAGCTAACTGCAGTGGCTCCAATTTTCAAAATGCTTTTAATCTTAGACAGGTTGAGAAGAAGAAAAAAGTTTTTCTTATTTTTGTACATTCCTCTAAGAATGGACAGTATGTACTTATATCTTGATTTCAGAAACAAAACGGATGTCAAATAGACAACACTAAAAGTGGCTACATATATTAAAACAATTGATTTTAATAATATAATTAAGTAGTGTTCAGAAATGGGCAAAAATTTCAGAAGATAGTATAAACTGATAACACGAGAAGCAATAAAGAGTATTAATAAAGTAAAAGACCAACGGCGAATTCTATAAATTTTTCTAAAACAAAATAGCAAGCTATCGATGCTGTTTTCCAGAGCATACAAAGTGTTGATAAATGTTTCCCATTTATATTTTAGGAAAAATGTTGGAATCACAATTGTAGCAATGGCGAAAATGGATGAAACTAATTTAGAGAATAAATGTAGCATTTCTAAGAAGTCACCTTTTCTAATCACGCAAAAATAATTAAGAACTAAAATGGCAATACAAATGATTACACAAAAAAGCTTCTGCAGAAGGTCGAATTTTTTGTTTAAACATGGAATAATGCATAAAAATGAACCTATTTTATACACGTTTTGCAAAAATTTGTTGTCGAATTGCAAGTCACTTATTTTATGCGCCATAACACTTGCAATCAAAATCTTACACTAAAGTTATTCGTAAAATGATAATTGACCGGAAATTAAAACATTTTCAGATATTCTTTAAATACGTTCATTTTAAGAATTAATGTGGATGTCAAATATTTACAATAAATATTGTTTTAATTAAATATCGGAGGAAGTAGAAATAATAAAAGATTTCTGTTAGTTAGTAATTAATTTACTAACAATTTCTTCTATTATTAACTTTGCAAATTTATTGCAAATTGAGAAATGTCAAAAACATTAATATAAATTCTGAAGGACTCTATATACATAAACAAATTTCAAAATTTGGATAATCAGCTTTAACCTCGGCTATAACACTCAATTGTTACTTTTCTGTCTGTATACAGATAAGGAAAGTATAGGAATCATGATTTTTTTCGACCTCGAGTTTTCGACGGATTTTTGCGTTTTGTGTGTGTGTGTGTGTGTGTGTGTGTGTGTGTGTGTGTGTGTGTGTGTGTGTCTGTCTGTGCACGTGTGTGTGTGAGTGTGTGTGTGTGAGTGTGTGTGTGAGTGTGTATGTGTATGTGTATGTGTATGTGTATGTGTATGTGTATGTGTATGTGTATGTGTATGTGTATGTGTATGTGTATGTGTATGTGTATGTGTATGTGTATGTGTATGTGTATGTGTATGTGTATGTGTATGTGTATGTGTATGTGTATGTGTATGTGTATGTGTATGTGTATGTGTATGTGTATGTGTATGTGTATGTGTATGTGTATGTGTATGTGTGTTTTGAGGATGTAGTA